>JAPYKE020000170.1:1807500-2407500 GCA_028554795.2 Sinohyriopsis cumingii
TGTTTAATCATAGTTTACAAATGTTTTCAAAGCACGTACGAGCGATGTACGAGTGTTATGAAACTAATAACGTTTAGTTTTCTCCCGCATCACACGATGCGATCGTTGTTAGTCTAAACGACTGTTAACAAAATCTTGGCAAAAGTGTTCACTTTGTTAGGTGTGAAAGACAGTTCAATTACGTTTTATGATTAAACAGAAATATATGTGAACATTTCTAAATTGTCTCCCAAGTCCAATTATACGTGGTATGATTACTTATATTACAATTTCTTTCTCTTCTGATCAATTTCTTAATTATTTAAGGTTGTTCATCCTCCATTTAACTGTCAATCGAAATTTGACTGTTAACTCAATCATTATAGAATGAAATGTAGTTACTTAAAAGCCAACGACGGATAAAAAGTCAAGTTTGAATACCAAATCGCTCAGTGCACAGACAGATACAAAACCATGATTTGAATAGAAAATGACCCAGTAAACAGATTGTTACAAAGTTATAATTTTAATATAAAAGGACACAGTAAACATATTGTAACAAAGTTATAATTTTAATATAAAATGACACAGAAAAGAGTAGGGAAAAAGGTCATGTGCAAAATGTGACATAAAGAGAAATTTGGTGGGCTGTATTCATTGCAGGTTTGTGAAAATAGGAAGAAATGAACCAACCTAATGGAAAATAATAAAAATAGAAAATATATGTTAGGCAAAGATGGTTATAAGGAATGCACAGAGCAACAAAAGCGATGGCAAAGAAAGCACTGTAATGAATATCACGAGCTAACATATTACAATGATGAAAACCAGAAGAAATAAACTTATCAAGATATTTTATTTACGTTGCGTCGCCTCAGGCACGACACCGAAACTGTTACCTGCACCCTGGACTCACTTATGTTGCAAATACCGTAGCTTAAAAAGATCGAACGTTTCAATGATGACCTTGATAATGACCAAAACATGCCATTAGCATGAGACTCTATTAAATTAATAATAGTTCAGCGAACCGGGGATATTTTTTTTACAAATTACGAATGTGTACAGAGTTGTCTTTTATACGGATACGAGGGTAATTCATTGCAATAGCTCATTCTCTTTCGCTAGAACGAAATTCTAAATTGCAAATATAACTGTATTGCTTAGACAGGATGAAATCGGTTGAACGTGGATGAGTCGAATAGGATATTCATGCACTTGCGACTTCCAACTAAACTACATTTCCACTTCGGATGCGGGAGGTTGTTGGAACGATCCCCAGCCGAGTAATACCAAACACTTACAAAATTGGTAATATCAGCTCACTCGCTTGGCGCTCAGCATTACGAGGTTAGTGTTAGGACTGGTCAGCCTGGTGTCAGGATAATGTGACTGGGTGGGACATCATGCTACATGTCTGCAGCATGATGCCCCAGTGCTAGACATCACTTTAAACTGCCACGCTGCAGACATCGTTGCGATATGATTGAAAAATTGTTAAAGCTACGTTAAAAATCGAAATCACACACACGCGCACACACACACACACACACATACACACACACACACACACACATTTCCACCAGAGCAGTATTGCGTCACGGTCTTATATCACATCCCTGACAAAACCATGTAAACAAACTCAGACTAAAGAAGGAAAGAACTAGTTTATGAAGTAACAGGTACGAAAAACAAATAATCGTATTGTAAACTGGCCCCATTTACATGTATTTGCTCAAAGCTATCACGTGCGTTTTTCAGCTATTAGCGTTAATTAAAAAAAAACATATGGATATATGTGTGAACTAAGCGATTCTGGCTTGTTCTGTTCTTGAAATAGATATGAGTACAAACTTTATGTTCAGACGTGTACAGTGTTGGATGAAAATTATTAATATGCCAACATATTATATTATGTTAAAAAGAATGTAAAAGTATATGGGTCAGTAGAGTAAAATATCTTTTTTTCTCATGGTTTTGGTTATGCATGGCATGTTCAATAAATTGGTGAAAGAAACAGTTTTCTAACCATATTGAGACAACATCTATCTGATTCATCTATACAGATCAGGCCAGTTAAATGCTACAAAATATGTTTATTATAGTGAATATAAGTCGTTATTGGGTATTGAGAAATATTTAACATTAGATCTAACTTTCATTTTCAGAAAAAAATATTTTGCATCTTTTCGATGTTCTAAACATGATTTGATGATTGAACAAGGAAGACACCTTAACACTGAAAGAGATCAAAGGTTTTCAAATAATGTCTTAAAGAAAATATTAATTGTGTAGAAGATAAATATCATTTTGTATGTATATGTGCTTCTTATGTCGACGAGATGCATTGCATCAACCCTTCATAAGATAAACGTATAAGTTTACTGTCCTCTCAGACTTATTACAAATGTTTCAAAATGTTTGCATTTTGTTTTTAAACTAAGAGATCAGCTGTTCAAATCATCAATATCAACAGCTAAGTTAAACGTATGTCTCTATACGGTTTATGGCGCACTGTGTATTATGCTCTGTTTTATTATATTTTTGTATTATAAGCTGGAGGCCTACAATACTGAATAAACTAGCTGTTCTGTTATGTTCTGTTTTGAAATTGATATGGTGTATGTACACATCGTTGCACTATAGCATCTAGATAGTTTTGTACTAATAGTCCGCTAAGAAGAACTAGCCACGATCAGCAGTGGACAAGACGGGTTCAAGGCAATTGTCACTTAAGGAAAGATCTTGCATTTGTACCGTGAACATCATTACATATCACAAATTACCAAGTCAGAAACAATTTATGTGTCTGATAAAAGCCGCAGTTTGCACTGAGCTTTAATTGACTTGTCAAGTCAAACGAATGATACTCTTATAATTTGATCAATTTATAATCATCCAAAAATATGTACCTTTCTCACCTGATTGGTGTCCGCTACTATTTATGTAGTTTGTATATTAAACAGGTCGATGCAGAATCATTTCTGTGTATATATGATGTGCCTTGAGCACTCAGATATCTATTCTAACCAAGGAGCAATACATATCAGACGAATGCAGTGAAATAGGGTTATAGGTCACATAGTTTAAATAGCTAATAGCTAAATAGCTGTTTAGTACAAAGTTTAAATTGCAGCCATTGAATAGGAAAACTACTTCAAATAACACCAGGTAATCTTTATCCCTCCTTCCCTCTCTATATTCTGTATATAGTTTGTATGAACCTTTTTGATCTTTATAATGCAAGCCTTCTACGACACATGCGTTGAATCAATTCATTTACTATGGATTGTATACTTACGAGGACACACATCGATGAAGCTATTTATATATGACTTGACATATCAGGCATGCATGTAGAAAATTAGTCATGTTTGTTTCGCCTTTATTGTGACACTCATATCCTATCATTTTTGCATTTGATAATTTGCTATTGTAGCTAAACGGTCTGTGCTTTGGTTTAACTGATTGTGTGGAATTACCATATTTATTAGCACCGTTATGAATATTACTTCACAGGAGTCGTCGTTGTCGTCTACATCAAGCAGAGAGACTAACAATATCATCTGCACAACCCAAACTATCACATTATTATTCAGTGTAGTACCTTCATCAATCGGTACACTATTAAAATCAGTACGCTTTTAAAAATGATGTTTGGTATTACCCATGAAAATTGTCGAAAGCGCCAGATATAACAGCTATAGTGTCTCTCATGCCTTTCGATTGTCGGTCATTGTCTCTCATACCTCTCGATTGTCTGTCATCTTCCGGTAATGTCAATAAGTTTTCCAATTTTTCTAAAATATACTGTCAACATACATTGTATACTAACCTTTAAGAGGAACATAAATATCTCTGCTGATTTTAAGGACACAATCCCAAGTGTTAAAGACAGCTGGGGTATCTTGCAAAGTTTTGGAGTAACCTTACCATGTTTATAATGTGTTCATCGCAGTTCCCACAGATGTGTACAGGCTTACGGAAATGGCAGGTCAAAGGGTCCACCGTCGAGTACAAGACGATGGCACCTCACTGATCGGGTAATTTCAAGTGATTTAAAGTAGATGAAACTAAATATATTGCCGAGATCGGTCGTGGAAAAGTTTAAAGTTAATGTATTAACACAACTTCAGAAACAAAATATAGCTGATCTAATAGACAAAGTGTGATGAATACAGATCATGTGCGGAAACTTCTGGCAGCTTGGAAAGTAGTTCTGAAGGTAAGCATGTTCGATCACTTTACCCAGCTAATGAACCCATTTGTATTATATATCGCATATTTGAATTGATTTGTTAGCGAACATCATCAGTACGTGAATGCCTTTTGGGTTTGGATTTGTGGGATTAACGCTACTTTTCAGCACACGATAGATCACACATAGCGAACAGCATATTTAGCGAAGGATAAACCCGGAACTGCCCATGGAAGAAATAATATCCCAAGAAAAACTACCAGCACGCTTTCTCATAACCACATTGGTGGAACCGAGCCTTCAACCGACATAGAAAAAGATCAGATGCCAATGATCTGCAAAGGTGATAAAATATAACTGTTGCATTGCTGTGTGTAACAAGATTTTAGAATCATTTAACGAACGTTTATAATCATTATTATTGTCTCAGTAATCTATATTATTATCAGTTAAAACAAACAAAACGCAGGCTTTTCCATTTTAGTCCTTGTTAATAAGTTTGGATTATACATTGATGACGATCAAACATCGCTAACATTTCAATACATTTAGGAGAAGGTTGAAAATGGTATTTGTATTAAAGAATTTTCAAAATGTTGCTCATATGCATGAATGTACATGATGAATCCCAAAGATATTGTTTCAATGACAAAGGAACCCTGTTATATCGGCAATTCACTGTATATTCATGTACATTTTCATGTATGTACGTTACTTTTGTATACATACCTCTATGCAATTATTTATCTATGTTTGTAAACATATATATGCACGCGTTAATGTAAACAGGGGCCCCGAGTGGCCGAGTGGTCTAAAGCGCTCTTCGTTACGGATTACTGCCATCTCACCTCTGTCTGCGGCGGTTCGAGTCTAAGATTCAGCCAATGTGGGCATGTGAGAAAGCTTGCCAGTAGCTTCTCGTGGGTCGTGGTTCTTTCCAGGGTTTTCCGGGTTCTTCCTCCACCATTAATACTGGCCGCCATGTGTAGCCTATCGTGCTGAAAAATGGCGTTAAACCCAACAACAACAACAACAACAACATGTAAACAGGTAACTTCATCAATTCTACTGTCCATCACTCCTCCAACCGTCTATCGATCTTCCCGTCTATCGATCGGGGTTTGAACATTTAGAGACGGTCTGGCGTGAGACTGAATTAGAAAGGAAATGTGGCTGCTGTACGGGAAAACCAAAAGAACATAACTGAACAGACGAGAGGAAATATATTGCACTCGTAACGATGTATATTTACGTACCATGTTGAATTTATTAAGAATAGTATCATTTTAATAAAACTGTAATGATCATAAAGTATGTATCGGCAATGAAGAATAAGTTATGATAGTGTTTCTTGTATTAAATACTAAATCTACCAACCATTATCAAGCATTTTCCTATAGAATCCAGGGATAGTACTTTCCATTCTGTCTGGTGTATATTTATAATTCTCTCTCTCTCTCTCTCTCTCTCTCTCTCTCTATATATATATATATATATATATATATATATATATATATATATATATGATCAAGGTTTGGTATTTATCGATGTGTAAATTTTACCTGATCTATCACAAAGTAAATGAAGTCCAAAGGGCTTTAGGTTAACTTTGCGAATGATTATATAGCAATTTACCCATCAATACATTCCCAACCATGACAATTTAATCCTTACGATTTCTATTTGCCACTCTATTTCCATGTCATCGAAAACACAGATTTCCTTCGCAAAGCGTTCACGTTTAGGTAACTAGAAGTTTTCTTTCATTAGCCGCTTCAGTGTAACATCATATATAGTCCCGTCTTCGGGAGCCTAGAGTGGTTGATTTTTCGTGAAGAAATACTGGATAGAGTGTCAGAGCGGGTCATGTCAGTTGTCTAAGAAGCTTGTTTTGATCATTTGTGTAAACTTTAAAAAAAGTTTCATGCCATTTAAGACAGGCTATTCCTGTTTTTAACATAATCCATGTTTATGGCACATTTGTTTCAACATTTGTTATTCTTCACTGTTCTTGCGTTCAGCGCATTCTGATCTTTCAAAAGCAAACTCGTATCCATTTTATTGAGATCCCTTAATTGTCATATGATCATATGATCATGACCTTTAAATACGTCTGCTAAAACATGTGAGAAATGCAATAATTTCTACAGATTGGCTCCTTAAGTCTGCCATATGCGTTCTTCCGTAAAATCGACGCAGTCTGGTTTGTGCAATTACATTGTTTTAATTTCTGACAGGTGATTGTAATCTGGCGTTTGTAAATTTTGATCGGAAATCACAGGGTTGGGTATTTGTGGGGTTGTTGTTATTGTTAGTATGGTGTACGACGTTGCTATTGATAAAATTTCACAGAACATGATCAAGAATCAAGGAACTAAAAGTAGCCCGATGTGTAAACAATTCCGGATCAGCATCACGTGACCGTTTGCATCCAATCAAATTTTAGAAAACACAGTCATTTGAAAAATATATATTGTTATAATAAGTCCCCCTTCTGTTGTCCTTTGGTACCTATGGTGTCAATTTAAACAAAAGTTAGTCCATTATTTCCACCATCATGATGAGTCTCCCTTTTGCATGATTCGATCGTCTAGACTGAAGTCACAACTGCACAGTTCACAACCTGCACACCTACGTATTTAGATGAAGATTAGAACTTATGTAATTATGTCGAAGTCGACGTTATAGAATGAGAGGAAAGTCAGAAGCGATATTCCCAAAAACACGATATCTATAATTTGGGCTAGTGGTGGGTGGTCTGGGCATTACAAAGAAAGTCATTTGTTAGAATATTCAGTCTATCTGCCTTTCAGTTCCCAGTAGTCATTTGTAAAACAAAGAAAATATGAAGAGAGTGAAGTAAATTGGGGTTCCCTTTTGCAGCATTCTGAGTTATACTGGCTATGATTCATCGTCCTCAGACACTGCAAATATGTTTACAACAGAACATGAAATAAATATATATAGTAAGCATTTGGTGAAGACAATTAAAGGTCATGTGATGAAAAATATTTTAAGTGTTCCATTTTTCTGTTTCCATGAATAACTCGTCAAATGATATTACATAACATTTTCTCAGTTTGTGCATGAAATATAAATATGAATTAAGATGTCGGTACTCAATGTCAGTGGATAAATTAGTTTAAGCCTGCTTTGATAACATTGTCTAAAAGTTTAGGAACGTTATCAAACACGTTTTTAGGAAATATTAGGTTTTCTTTGGTGAATGGTCATAAACATGTGTTGTTCCAGTCGATAAAACCTGCCGCAAAAAGGGAGGTGTAGCGGATCAAGTCATTTCCTCTTCCTGTTTGCCGTTCCAATTATTTCACCTCGTCATTTGGGTAAAGATGATTTTAAAGTCAATATGATATCTGCCATTTCTACAGTGTTCAAACTGATCAGACTGTAGGTATTACGTTTAATAGAATGAGCGGGTAGATCACTGTTTATTTCAAGGATAGGAGGTCAACCTAGTGCAGTTTATCTTAGACATATCTTTATCAAAGCTAGCACATATGCATAAAAACGTAAACTATGGCAGGTAAAATGGTTGACCGTCAAGGTCAAGGGTTGAATTGCTGGAAAAATCTCATCTGAAGTCGACGTAAATTGATCATAATTTGAAGTTGAGTCGTGAAATATTTCAGGTCAATTTCACAAAGTATTAGCAAAGCTTCAGAAAAACATATCCAATGATATATCCTATGAGACATAAGAATACCAAACGTCCTCTTTTTCCGAATCACCTTTTAACTCAAACAACTGTCAAATACAGTTTGATTTGACTCTGGTGTCTTACACTAAGTAACAGAAACGCGAACCCGAAAGGTTTAGTGAAATTCAGCAAATAGAGTTTCCTCCAATATAAATTTCAAATGAGCTTAAGGTATTGTGAAGTAAATCCCGAATAATCCTTACTATTCTTTTACAAGTCTTTTTAATTTCAGTTCTTCTTCATATGCCTTTTACCCGACCCCAATAAACGTCATGGACGCAAAGGGTCCGAAGACTAGGAGAACAATATTGATGACGTCGTAACTATATGCATATTCGACGTTTATTTTCCTTCCTGAAATGAAGACATTCGTCAACATGATTAGAACACATTAGATGATGCTGTCTTTTTGGTTATATCTGTTTGCTTTCTTTAGCAATTCAAAATTAGAATTTGTATGGCACGATGTTTTGACAAATTGAACAAAGAAATAGATTATTACAAGACGGCGTACAGGTTGCTTTGTTCAACGAAAAGTATGACAGGACTTGGTTTAGTTTTGAAACCTAAATAAACATTGTACAATCAACTTTCATTTTGATCATGACTTGCATTTAATGCATATTCATTTCCCTTTTTACATTCTTGTTTCTAGGTACTTATTCAAAAATGCTAGAAATAAACACTAATCAAAAGTATAGATACTGGTTCAAAAGAATTTCACTTATGAAGTATCTAAAGCAGACTTGTATTGAATAATTTAAACAACTTGTTAATAATGAAAGCTGTGGCAGCATTTTTCCTCCTCGTTAATTTATTTGTTTAAATGATTTTTATTGACGCGATATAGTGGGTAATGTACCATTATATAACGTAGACTTCGACATATTTACATGAATTGAATATTGCAAGATAATAAGAAATATCATGCTCATGAAAATGCAATTTGTGTCAGACAACTATACAGTCCTATCAGAGGCATATAAACTCACAACATAAAGTATACACACATACCGCGCACACGCACACAATACAAAACAGAATCAGGTACGTAAAATAAAACATACATTCGTTACAGATACGGGATCATACGCGGCAAGAGATAAGATGAATGTTGAAAATAAGAAAATTCTGCGTACAGGGGAGGTAACACTTTAGATTTCACTACGTATTGCCGTCTCCTGGTCGGAACGTTAAAACATAATTGATAACGGTTAAATGATTGACAATGGAAGGAATTATATTCCACGTGCTGACATATAGCGTACCTAACATTGCAAACACAAGTAAATGCCACAAAATGACATTTGCTTGCGTTTGCTACATTTACCGACTCTATTTCCACTAGTAAAACCCAATCTGAAATCATTGTTGCCAATGAAAGGAATAAATTGTGACATTTGTCATCGTTGTGTCATTTAGTGCTAATACTGCAAATGAACACATATTGTTTTTAATATTAAAATTGCAAGTCTGATTTATATTTCTGTGTCCGTATAGATGCTCTTGTGTGAATATATTGCGGTCGATCATACATCCTGTCTGTCCGTCTTTTTGTGTGCTCTCTAATGGTTTTGCGTTCGCTTAAAGACATCGACCTATAAATGCACATTGTGAAGTTTTGTATATGTTTTGAATCATCTTGGTACTGTAATGGCGTATCGTATCGTTGTCAAAATGTCGTGATTATTGGTGTGTCTATGAATCGTCACAGTCCCGTTGTTTTCTGTAACACAGATATGACTATAGTGTGATGTATTAAACGAAACTGGTTATGTCATATCAGCGTCTGCATGTGGATCTGTCACATTGTTTTGTTTGTTCAATAACTTCTTAAACTTTCATACATATTCATGAAACTGTGCACATTTTTGTATCGTGTCTTGTTTAGTCTATGCGATGTGCATTTGAAGACAAAATGTTGCTTGGGATCTCGAGATAGGCAACCTACCTCGCTGGTTCTTTCCGTTCCTTCGTCTCCCTCATCTGTTTCTTTTGATAAGGTCATGTTCAGTCACGTACCTCTTTTAATCAACTCGAAGATCACAAAATCATTAATCTAAACGCCGTGTCACATTTGTCTGCCATTTTGTATTTCTGTCATTGATATATAAAAATACTATAAGTTTTCACAAACATACACACACTATTATTTGAATATTTATTTTATTTATATATTTGTGTACCAATATGTAAAACTAGTACACATGGACATGTATTTCTCTCTCCCTCTCTCTCTCTCTCACACACACACACACACTATATATATATATATATATATATATATATATATATATATATATATATATATATATCGATTATTTAGCTTAATTATGGGAAATAATGTCGGTCTATGCTACTGCATGCGAGATTAAGTTTGACATTAAACGTCAAATATGTTCAAATTAATTATACAAAAAAAGATAATGATAAATAGGCACGGCAAATTATGTTTACTTTTTCTATTTGTGCGAACGAAAATCCCCCCTAAATCGATTCCCATTATTGTTTCCCTTAGCTTAATTTCACAGTCGTCTGAAAATATGCATAAAGGTATATATCTCTGCCTTTAAATGCACATACAATACACTCTTCTGTATTTATAGATGTAAAACTGGTTAAATATGCAAAATATAAGTATGGTTTAGAACGTTTAGGCAGTGTTGGGCTCATTATTAACGGTGGCGCTTCACACCAACCCACTTCTCTCACGAGTGAGGCAAATTTAGAATTGGGTATATTGCATATTAATTTGACATTTAGCTGAAAATTAAATGTTGCTTCTTCCTTTCTTGCAGTACAACAATACCTTATTAATCTCAGTTTATTTAAAGTGATAACTGAACAGCCATTATTAATTGTAAATCTCTTTTCTCTCTCTCCCCGCCTATCCCTTTCGTATATAGTAAATTCAATAAGTACCAAATGGTTCCATACGATTGATTAGTATCTGCTGATTTTGATCCTTTTTTTCCACTCTGAGAATAGGATGGGAATGTTATAATTGTTTCGGTTAGAGTAAATTAATCATGATTGGCAAAGCTAACCGTGATGGTTCGTTTTCAAGATGAAATCCAAAGATTTAAGTAATTCCCCTTGCGAAATTTGGCAGCCCAGTTTTATCTGCGGGAAGGTAAGTCTGAGGGACTTCGTGGAAATTAAGAAGACATTTGTCTCGTTAAACAAATCGTCCAAGATATGCAGTCTGGAAGAATTTGAGAGACCGGGAACCAGGGCCCAGCTTTGAGGAAAGAATTGCAAATAGATGTTAAACACAAGGTAAATGTGATCTCATTAAAGAGTGCACTTAAAAAGCGTTTATTTCGTCTCCTTTGATTATTGTCAGTTTGGTAATTTGATGGTGTTTGTTGTCATAATATTGTCCTTATCTATATTTTATGTGTTATCTAATATAGGCGCTGTACTCAATTATTATTATTATTGTTATTATTATCATTATTATTATTATTATTATTATTATTATTATTATTATATCCTAGTTTTCCTCCCGATGTGTTTGGTTCGGTATATAAGGTATTTATTGAGATTTTTCAGTAACTGGATCGGCACTGAAATATTACAGGACCTTTCTCCGTTTCCTGGTGCCGCCTTTGCAAGGATGATCAAATAATGGTTGTTGACATGTCTAGGAATAGACGAAACTTGCTGGCATTGTATACCCAGGATCATCAAGGATTTAGTTGTAAATAAGGGTGTTTGATCAGCTACGTTGTAAAACTATCAGCTATCGAATTTGATTCTTAAGGAACTGAAACATTTTCCAGTCTGTCTTGTTTAACTTCCGCCTCTGCTCTGGTCCTAGAAGTTTTGTAGTATATCTTCTTATGTATACTGTGTAGTGATGACTGACATATTGATTGATGGATTGTAGTCGTCGTCCAAACAGGTCCAGGATAGGAGATCGATCGCATGTAATCCGATCTAAGAACGAGTACGGCTATTTAGATGTACGAAGTATCATTCAAAAGGCAATGCTTGTGTTTTAAAACAGTTTCCTTGACTCATAGCAACTATAGATTTGGTAGCTGTCAAAGCTGTGACGTTCAATAAAAGGTGTTGGTAACTGTTTAAAATTAATTAGTTGGACGTTTAACAGATTTGCATGTTGAGATTATATATTAATAACCTTGAATCAGTCGTTAGTATGGCTGAAAGGGCTGATTATTAAGAGCGGTGTAACAATATATGTTGTGTTACAGCTATAAGTATCATAAAATACATCTCTTGATTTAACGGTAGAAAATACGGAGAAAGGGTTGGCAAGAGGTACTACTTAACAACTTTTGATCCTTATATTTCAACTCATAACCCCAGAGCTGGTGGCAAATACAATCTGTCAATTACTCTAGTTCATGATTTTAATCATAAACAGATCTGTGTGGCATTCGTGGCATACTTCCAGGTGAGACGGCAGTAGAGCTTGATACTTTATACAGCGTTACAGCCTCTTGTATTAATGTTTTTTAATTTATTTGTTTTAAAACACAGATGTGGTGGCTTGAGCTTAATTGCATACGGCCTGATTTGATATTTTCGTCTTTAGCTGTTTGTTTTTTTAAATAAATAAAATATGGTTTGATACTGGTCGGTTACACAAGTGTATACTAAGCTATAATTGTTTCGTCGAGTGTAGGTCATTGGTTTATGAAAGAAAACCTCCAAACAAAACGAAAAAACACCACAAAAAATATCTAATCGATACTACTTATAAATAAGTGTTTGATTTATGCCTGTGGCATTCTTAAATGGCAGGCTTGGCGAAGACTGGTTATATATATATATATATATATATATATATATATATATATATATATATATATATATATATATATATATATATATATATATATATATAAGTATCGCGAATTATTTTAAATATGAGTGGTCCACAAGTGTTCTCGTATAGGCGATAAGCTAATGGTGGTCTTCAACAACTCTAACACATTCTCAGAAAAGAGATTACAAGTTGCAAAATGACAAAGACGGCAGTGATTTAGAGATAAATCCAGATAGTTTTGGGGGAGGGAGTATGTTTATTTTAAATGACTTTAACTCTTGCATTGAACAATGCGAACGTGATAGTCTGGCTACAAAGGGAATCATATAAGTTTAAAGTGAGTTGTCTTGGATCCAAATAACTACCTACTAACATTTTAGATTTCCCTTACCGCTCTGTTGGCCTCATTGGTTAGAGCGTCCGCCTAGGATGCGAGAGGTCTCCGGTTCGAACCCCGGCCGAGTCATACCTAAGACTTATACAAATTGGTACAAATAGCTTCCAAACCTGGCACTCAGCATTAAGAGGTTAGTTTTAGGACTGGTCGGCCTGGTGTCAGGATAATGTGACTGGGTGGGACATCACGCTACATGGCTGAGGCATGATGCCTCAGTGGTAGACATCACTGTAAACTGCCACACTGCGGAACTTGGGTATGAGGGAGAAAGTTTAAGGGAAATTATTAAGGAAGAACAAGCCCGGGAGAGGAATGAAAGGGTAAAGGCGAGGGAATTGGAAAAGGAAGAACAAGCCCGGGAGAGGGATGAAAGGGAAAGGGCGAGGAAACTAGAAAGGGAAGAACAGGCCCGGGTGAGGGATGGAAGGGTAAAGGAGATGGAAATGACCAAACAACTTGAACGGGAAAAAGGGAAACAGAGGAAAGGCAAGCAGAATTAGAGAAGGATAAGATAGAACTAGAAAAACAGGCCGAAAAGAAAATGATAGAATGGGAAAGTGGAGGTGAGAGGGAGAAGATAGAGTTAGAAAAAACAAGCAAGGTTAGAAGGTTTGGAGGTAGAAGAAAGATTGAGGCAACGAGATAATGAACGTAAGGTAGAGTTAGCAACAGCTAGAAAAGGAGAACACGATTCTGTCTCTAGTAAATTCAAGGGTCCCAAATTACCCCCCTTTGACGATGAAAAATATAACATGAATAGTTATCTTCATCGGTTTGAGCGGTATGCCGAGAACCAGAAGAGGAGTCGAAATGACTGGGCACTGCATCTCAGTGCTTTATTAAAAGGTAAAGCGCTGGATGTGTACTCGCGACTTCCTAGAGACGATGTGTTCAAATACGACGTCCTGAAGGAAGCACTTCTAAAAAGGTACGAGCTGACTGAACAGGGTTTCCGTAAAAATTTCAGGTATAGCAAGCGCGAAAAGGGAGAAACCTTTGATCAGTTCATCGTTAGAATAGCGAACTATTTTCAGCGGTTGATTGAATGTAGCAAAGCGGTGAAAACGTTTGAAGGATTTCTTGCACAGAGGTCAATTGTTGAACAAAGTTGGGCGGGAACTAAGTCAGTTTCTGAAAGAGAAAGTCTATTCAAACGTACAGGATATGGCTAAACAAGCCTATTTCTATACCGAGGCTCATGGGGGAACCCAGAACATGGTTTCAAAAGATTTTAAGTCTGGAAACCAGTCTACGAGACCGATGCCTAGGGAGCTTGCGAAATCAGCTGAGGCTAGTAGGTCAGTTAGGGATACAGGTCGTCAGGGTATACAATGTTACTTGTGTGAGGAATGGGGTCAAGTTCAAGGAAAATGTCCTAAAAGAAAGGGACTTGTGCATAAGGTAACAGTGGCTATACAGAGAAAAATTATATCTGATAATCTGGGGCAGGTAGAACCAGGTATTCATACACTTGGCACGTGTCTTTTCCCCGATGCGCGAGTACCAACTGCGAGAGGTTTCGTGAAAGGTCGAGAAGTCGTAGCAGTACGTGACACTGGTTGCACGGGTGTAGTGATTAAACGTAGTCTCGTGCAGGATAACCAAATGCTCGGGTCAGAGTCCCCATGTATGCTACTCGATCAGACGATCGGTCGCATTCCCCTAGCAAGGATCACGGTATAAACACCTTTCCTAACCGGAACTGTAGATGCCCTTTGTATGGAAAACCCTATTTACGATCTGACTATCGGTAATGTTGAAGGTTCCCGTCTTCCAACCATGGCAGATTTCAGGATACCTTTGGCCCAGGCAGTCGAAACGCGAGCGCAAACCAGACGAGAGAAAAACGCGTTTCAGAAATTAATAATGAATAGATCTCCGAAATTTCGTGTGATGAATTCAAACGAGAACAAGAACTTGACGAATCCATCAAAACTGTTATTGAGAAAATAGCGTCCGGTGCAATTAGACACTGCAAGGTTGGGGGCAGCTCTAGATTCGTTCGTAGGAACTTGCTAATTCATAGGGAGTTTATCACTCCGGAGGGTAAGAGGTATTGGCAAGTGGTCGTACCCCAGAGATACAGTTCTGAAGTACTTAAGGTGGCCCATGAGTCTAGCATGGCATGTCACCTAGGCAAGGCGAAGACCACCAGCAGTGTAGTCGATGAATTTTACTGGCCTGGTGTTAATGGCGATGTCACACGGTTCTGTAGGTCTTGTGACGTATGCCAGAAAACCGTATGTAAGGGAAGAGTCACAAGGGTTCCCTTAGGACAGATGCCATTAATAGATACACCGTTTAAAAGAATGGCGGTGGATATTGTAGGTCCAATACAACCAGTTACCGAAAGGAAGAACCGGTATATTCTTACTCTTATGGATTATCCAACCAGATATCCCGAATCGGTAGCGTTACCAACTATTGAAACGGAACGGGTGGCTGAAGCATTGGTTGACATCTTCAATAGGGTAGGGGTGCAAGAAGAAATCCTTACGGACTGTGGTGCCCAATTCACTTCTGACCTCATAGGTGAAATAAGTGTGCTGTTATCAATCAAACAGCTAAATACTACCCCATACCATCCGATGTGCAATGGACTGGTGGATATATTTAATGGTACCCTAAAGCATATGCTACGAATGATGTGCGCGGAACGTCGACAGGACTGGGACCGCTATTTGAACGCGGTTCTGTTCGCGTACCGTGAAGTACCGCAAGAAAGTTTAGGGTTTTCACCCTTCGAATTGTTGTACGGAAGAACAGTTCGAGGCCCGATGCGGATACTACGCGAACTATGGACAGGTGACGTCGCGAGCGAGGAAATAAAAACTACCTACCAGTACGTGTTAGATCTGCGAGAGAAACTGGAAAGTGCCTGCCAGATGGCACGTGACGAATTAATGAAAGCGGGACGCAGCTATGCCAAGTATTATAACCGCAGAGCACGAAATGGTTGTATTGCTTCTTCCTACTAGTACAAATACGTTACTAGTCCAGTGGAAAGGTCCCTACGAAGTTAAAGAGGCCAAGAATGACATGGACTATAAAATTGACATAGACGGTAATTTAAAGACATTCCATGCTAACATGCTTAAGTTGTACCTCAAGAGACAGAGCGACAATGTAGAAAAAGGGGTCTTGAATGTCGTTTATACGGCAGTCATCGACGACGACGTGGGAGAATCAGAACACGACGTTTCCATTGAGTGTTCCTTGGGTGTTGCAAGGGAAGGGGGAGATCAAGTCCCACCCAGGGGTATAAATGCGGAGGTCGACCAACATTCGTTATTCTGTCGGTTGACTTGACTTGAACACAACAAGGAATACAATGTCTGGACGTGGAAAGGGAGGAAAAGTGAAGGGAAAGGCGAGGAGCCGATCATCCCGGGCAGGACTTCAGTTCCCCGTGGGACGTATCCATCGTTTATTGCGGAAAGGAAATTACGCTGAGCGTGTTGGTGCTGGTGCCCCAGTGTACTTAGCTGCCGTACTGGAGTACTTGGCAGCTGAAGTTTTGGAGTTGGCTGGTAACGCAGCCCGTGACAATAGAAAGACGAGAATCATTCCCCGTCACTGCAGTTGGCTATCCGCAACGACGAGGAACTGAACAAACTGCTATCAGGAGTGACCATTGCCCAAAGACCAAATTAATGCACTTTTGGTTAAATACTCGGATGTATTCACCGACAGACCCGGTTGTACAACCTTGGTAGACCTCAAAATTACACCTGACCCCATTAGAATCAAAGGTTATCCTGTACTATACAACACACAAGAAGCTGTGGACGAAGAGGTGAGTAAAATGTTAGATCTGGGGGGTGATTGAACCTTCCAACTCGCCAAATTCTTCTCCCTTAGTGCTAGTCATAAAAAAGATGGGACGAACCGATTCTGTATCGACTTTCGACAGTTAAATAAAATCACGGTGTTCGATGCAGAACCAATGCCAGATATGGAGGGTCTATTTGCGAAGTTGTCGGGCATCCGATGGATTTCAAATTAGATCTGTCCAAGGGATATTGGCAGGTTCCCATTGTTCAAGAGTCCCGTACATTAACAGCATTTGCGACCCAGAAAGGATTATATCAATTCATGGTAATGCCATTCGGGTTAGTAGGTGCCAGTGCCACCTGCTGTCGTTTGATGCGCAAGTTGATAAGAGTTATAACAAGCGTTGATAGCTTTGCAGATGACATATTTGTGTACACCAATACTTGGAGTGAGCACGTGTCCGTGATAGACGGAACTCTTCGACAGACTCCGCAGAGCCAACCTCACAGTGAGACCCACTAAATGCAGTATTGGCTGTACAGATTTAGATTGTTTGGTTCATAGGGTCAGTGGTTCGGGTCAGTTGAAACCTAACCCCAAGCAAGTGGAAGCGATTAGGAACGCACCTAAGCCGGATAACAAAACGCAAGTTCATTCATTTCTAGGTCTAGTAGGGTTCTATAGAAGTTTATACCAAACTTTGCAGCCATTGCTATCCCACTGTCTGATCTGACAAAGAAGGGGCAACCCAACAAAGTAGAGTAGGGACCGCCAGAAGATAGAGCTTTTTGCGCGCTGAAAGAGAAACAAAAAGTGCACCTTATTAAAGTTACCAGATGTTAGCAAACCCTTTATTTTAAGAACAGATGCCTTTGAAACTGGGTTGGGAGCAGTTTTACTGCAAGAGCAAGATAACAATAAATTACCCGTAGCTTACTCGAGTAGGAAATTGCTACCCAGGGAGAAAAACTATTCCTTCATTGAGAAAGTGTGTTTGGCCGTAGTGTGGGGAATTGGGAAGTATCATGCGTATCTTTTTGGGAGAGACTTCGTTCTCGAGACTGATCACCAACCCTTATTGTGTTTAAACAAGGTCAATGTCGCTAACGCTCGATTGATGCGTTGGGTGCTGACACTACATCCTTATCGCTTCCATGTAGAGGCAATAAGAGGAGATGAAAATATAGAGGCGACTACTTGAGTAGGGCATGATTTGAAATTTTGATTTTTTTTTTTACCTAGCATAGAAAATCCAGATTGCAGTATAACCGGTGTAAATATTGTAACATATCATTAGTAGCTATTTTTATTTTATTCTGTGAGGGTTTTTAAAAAAGGAAATGTGTACATTTGTTTTTCTCTTGGGGGGAGGTATTGTCACATAATTAGGCAAAGAAATAACTTGGTTTTGCCTTAGAACTATTTGACTATTTCTCGTTGTACATGCGTACAACGTTATCTAGGGTGAATACCTGTTTTTCCAGGTAAGCGACTGTATTAACATGTACCTCGCCAGAAATTACTTGTGACGAAGTAACATTACTAACATGATATGCACGGGTATTCTACCCTGACTTTTGCTCACTCTCCTATGGATTTAAGTAAGATCAATTTCTAAAACCGACACTGGTCGTTTTGGATCACGTCAAGGAGTGTACACTCTCCATTGTTCTCCAGCCATAGGGGTAAGTGTTAAATTTACATTTCATTTGATATGCGAAGCTTATTCGGTTTGTAATGTCTTATAGCGTAATAATGGATTTATTACAACGCAGATTTGAACTTTGAATTACAAGTCACTATTAGATCTAGAGATTATACAGAAACTATTATTATGACCAATTTCGTTTAATTGTAGCTGATTGTGACTGTCGCTCTGATTGTGACTGTCACTGTGATTGTGACTGTGAATATGACTAGAGCTGTCTGAAGCTGTCTGAAGCTGTCTAAAGTTGTTTAGAGCTGTCTGGAGTTTCCAGAGCATTTGGCTGCGTGCTATCGATACGTATGTATGTATGTACGTATGTCTGTGCCACGGACGTAGACGTAGCAAATTCAAAAGGGTGCTGTATGCTGTCTGTACGTGTATACGTACGACTGTAAATGTGGTGGATCCATAAAGGATGTGATCGGCCGATAAAAGTGTGGGCCAACCCAAGGAATCGGGCGACTTAGCAAGGGGTCTAGAAGCTTACGTTTCGTTCAATTATTGTTGCAATGGCATTTTTCGGTTCATAAGATTATTTTGAATCTTAGTTGTGTTCATAAGATTATTTTGAGTGTTAGTTGTGTTCATAAGGTTATTTTGAATCTTAGTTGTGTTCATAAGGTTATTTTGAATCTTAAAAGGAGTTCATATTCGAGATTATGCGAATCTCTCTTGTAGTGTAAAATATTGTTTGAAGCGTATCTGCAGTCCATGAGGTTTCTTGGATCTGTACTTCTTATTGATTTAATATTTTGGTTTATTTTAAATGTGTGAATGTTGTGTAGAGTGATTTGGATCAGTCTTATATTGAGAGCGCGAGAGAATCATAATATTTTTACATCATATATCTTTTTTATTATTAATTCATTTAATAAATTTCCATCTTGCTCACACTGTGTTTGTCTTATTCATTTAGTCCAAAAACCCAAAGTATGCTTCTAACCACCATAGACAAGGAACGTCAGATATGCTTCTGACCACCATAGACACGGAACGTCAAGTATGCTTCTAACCGCAATAGACACATAGCGTCAAGTATGCATCTAACCACCATATACACGGAACGTCAAGTATACATCTAACCGTCATAGACACGGAACGTCAAGTATGCTTCTAACCGCCATATATACGGAACGTCAAGTATGATTCTAACCGCAATAAAAACAGAACATCAATCATGATTCTAACCACCATAGATACGGAAATTCAAGTATGCATCTAACCGCCATAGACACGGATCGTCAATTATGCTTCTAACCGCCATATATACGGAACGTCAGTTATGATTCTAACCACCATATACACGGAACTTCGAGTATGCTTCTATCCGCCATAGACACGGAACGTTAAGTATGCATCTAATCGCCATAGACACTGAACGTCCAGTATGCATCTAACCACCATAGACACGGAACGTCAAGTATGCTTCCAACCAACATAGACACGGAACTTCAAGTATGTTTCTAACCATAGACACATAACATCAGGTATGCTTCTAACCGCCATAGACACGGAACGTCAATTATGCTTCTAACCACCATATACACGGAACGTTAAGTACACACAATCTAATTTTGTTTTTGTTATGTGAAAAATAGTTGCTCCTTTTAAAACTTAACAGAGAATATTCGATTATAGCAAATTTAGCAATTCTGATTGATGTACCCATGGGTATTCTGAGAAAAGAATGCCCTGCAAAATTAGAAACGTTAACTTCAAACACTAAATATCCTAAAAGATCCGAAATCGTGTTTGAATAAATTAATGTCTATTTCCGTTAGAAGTATAATTTATAGCAGAAAGTGTCAGAAGCCAACATTCCTGTACAAATCACTATTTTGTAAATCACTGTTTGTAATTTTTTTCAGAGCATGGCTACTGATGATTCATTCTTATCAGCACTCTTTCAATGAATGATTTCTCACGTTCTTTCCTGCAATCGTCATATCTGTAAATTCTTCAACTGTAAATACAGCAGATAATATGAACTATTTGAAAAATTATAATAACATTATTAGGCATTGATGGTGGCGTGACATTATTTACTATATTACCATCTTTAGCAAATTATGTACAAAGTTTAGGAGGGGGTGGGGGTGATCCAAGAGGACGAAGGACTTCATTAGGACACGAAAATGATCAGCAAGATGATAATATAAAAAGGTCTAATAAATATTGGTAATCATTTTGTTCGGTTAGCTTAATGTAGATGAAGTGGTGTTGCAGTGGAAACGCTGTCTTTTAAAAACAACTGGATCTTGGGCATGTCATACATTGACCATGTTACCAACAAAGACATCCACAAAATGAGCCAACTAGCCATCGGATCCTGTGAAGACCTCTTGGCCACTGTAAAAAGGCGTAAATTGAAGAGGTACGGTGATGTCTAAAGATCATCTGGACTTTTAAAAACAATCTTGCTAGGCACAATGTGAGGTACAAAAGAAGAGGCAGACATGAAAAGAGGTGGAAAGATAACATTAAGAAGTGGACAGGCATGGTATTTGGAGATTTCCAAAAGGCAGGAGGGAACAGGGAAAGATTGAGCGAATTGGTTGCAAAGTCAACTGTGGTGCCCAACGACGTCTTGGGTTAAAGGTTTGATGACGATGACGATGACAACGACGACAATGACGATGATGATGAGTAATAGCGTAAAGAAAGTATATACCAGAACTTATTTTTTTGCGAAGCTTGTAACTGCAGGTCAGGTATTTCTTCAAAAGTTCGTCGTCGAAAAAGAGTTCATAACGTGTTTTTGCAAAACGTGAAAGAGGGAAGTTCATCGCCTCTGATACAGTTAAATAAAATATATATTATTGTTTCCTTATTTTAAAATGTATTGGCAACATTGTTGCTGACATGTCATAAATTATGACGCATTTTTTGAATGTCTAAGCATCGGATCGCACTGCTGGATCTGACAGTAGGAACTTAATGAGCATAATCCTTCTTCTTTGCATATATATGTACACACATATTTATTTTGTTCTCTACAGTATCTTTTTTTTTACAACATCAGAGATTATCAAACAGGCTTCGAACTGCAGCTATTGACTACATTGACGTGATGATTTTCGACACACTTTCTTATTTTTTTTAGACCATTGTACTAAAAATAAAATCGGGTGTTTGGACAGTTTCTTGCTATAATTCGTTGTTATTTCCCCACATTTTTCACGTCCAATAAATTCGTTATTTTTCAAACGCTCGAAATATGTTATACATTATTTTTACTTCCATCTTTGTAACATACCTCCGCCACTTCGGTTGCAGAGATGTTATATTGGCAGATTACTTACTTGAGTGTCATAATGTTTTACCCATTTCTTTACTGCTCAATGATTCATCATATATTTTCCGTTTCTCGCGTACATGCTATTTATATTTCGACAGTTTAAAAAAATCATTGTGTGGATGTTATTCCATTAGTCAAAGACAACTCTTTTTGAAACATGTCCGCTTTATGTCATGCACGGCACTTTGCAAGTTTAGCTTATTTGACAGGTATTATATTTAATTATTACAAATAATACCTTCACATAATAGGGTGGCTCATAACATTGGAATGTATTTTTTGCCTTTCTTGCTCTAATCGGAGTCGAATCTAATCAACGACGATGTGCATTACTCTAGGCATCAATAAAATTTAACCAAATGTAAACCGAAATTTTGGCTTAATTTTAAACGAAGTACCTGTACGCTATATTATATAACGTTCCGTTTCCTGCATCAACTAATCCTTTCTGGATTTGAATCATGGAAATTATTTCCAATGAGGATGGATACCAATGAAATAGCTATCACATTGTAGCTCAGGAATAAATAAATCAAATATATATCACTGCCTAACTATTTTTATATCAGTCATTGTGCTTATATGGTTGCTTGGGAACAACATCTGTTTGCCACGGATCATCAAGGTGACTGACATGGACTGTTCTATATGGAAATCGTTTCTCGCTGGTTTCTGTAACAAGTAGGTAGTCTGTTCAATTAATTAGTATTTACAATTCAATGCACTTTAGTTGCTTTATGTCTTGTTTATTTCCCTGCTTGTTCCTGAACACAGAATAGGCCCGATAGCTCATCCAGCTTGTCAATAGCTTGTCGACTACTGCATTTGACCTTTTTTTGCATTGGGACATACCCTTTAATGATGCTGCGGCTATGAAGGTTTTACATCAACAAATTAGTATATCAATAATTCTTAATGGTGTTTTCAAACATAATTAGGTTTGACCACACCCGTATCCTGTCCAAACTTGTAAGAAAAGGTTTTGTTACAGAGGCTGTTGCTTTCATTTTATAAACCTGAACTGTTTCTATCACTCCAATGATATTACGTAAATTCAATGCAATACAGGTCTGTGATATTATATATGGTTCTTTGAAAGTTAATATGAAAAAATAGCAAAATGTTTGAAAGTTCACAACTAATTATCTTGTGCTCTCACCGTCACTGTGTTTCTCTAAATGTCTTCACTGTTTAACTGGTAAAGTGAACTTTTAAACATTTTATAAAATACGAGTGTATGACGGCTCTGATATTTTATTTGATTTGTATTATTCTGAATACGTATAAAAGTGTATGATAAACAAGAATATATGTGATAAATTGATTATTTGTATCCCCAAACCGGATGTAAAAACTGAAGCATATGAGCGCTCTAATGATTTGTATTGTTTCATGGTGTTTATGTATCCCTTTACGTGGTGTTACAACAATGATAGGAGGTGTTCGGTAACGGGACTATGTATACTACTCGCAATCGCTTGTAGTTTGCAAAATGTGTTACTTTCGATTATTTTATGAGGAGGAGGTGCGTTCTTCGTGGATATGAACATTTTTCCGTAGCAACAATCGCATGGCAACCAAGTATTAACTCTAATCGAATGCGCAAGGGTTGTAGCTACTGGTCTTCTAAAGCTCTTCTCGACTTGATGTCATATGCTACTACTTCACCGCGATTTAAGTCTGATGGAGTTATCTCTCTTCATTGATATGCTTGTTTGAATTGTGCATATTTGTAATTAACGAAATGAACGTCTGTATGGTCTGATTTACGTCAAAATATTTTGTAGAAACTATGTATGATATGACAGTGCATTACCGTGTAGAGGTGTACGTATGCTACGTACGAAGGCTCATGTCCACGAGAAATGACCGATACTGTGTGTTTGAGAGAGAGAGAGAGAGAGACTAATACAAAATTTGATTATGTGCCATTGACCTGTATTAGGCTACCCATTGCACTACCATGTAGGGAATTCAAGACGTAAAATCATGGTGTTAAATTAATAATGGTTTAATGCTTCTAATATTGCAAGCCGCGCTACCTGCGCCATTTACGTTTGTCATTTATAAACTGTGTGATAGGGCTGTAGCATGTATGTTATTCATTAACAACTACATATTTCGCTGCATTGATTGTTCGCAAATAACAACGGGAAATATTCATTGAGCTCCATTGTTGTGAAATTATCAATATCGCTACAATCATACTGCTTATGCCATTCATATATTTCACTGTATGTTATTTCTTAACCCGGCAGATACACAGGCGCTGAGGGCGTAATTGATGTCAAACCTCCTTGTTCAATAATTGGCGAAAATCCGAAGAGAAAATAACACTGTACAACTTAAACATCTTTCTCGGACGTGCTCTCGTAGCTTCCAGTGACAAGTTATATTAATGCGATTTGCTGCAGTAATTCTGTTCTGAATTGTATCCATTTTATTTATTACTAATACTAAGATGAGAATATATTTCACTATATGTTATTTCATAACTCCGTTACATGTCCAGAAGAGTTATCACTCTTCAATTATGTGGAGCACGACAGTTACGAGGTCCCAGTTTTGATAGTGAATGCTTCATCATTTGACGATATATAAAGCAGAGATCAAGGTATATTTATTAAGCAAAGTAGTTAGTGCAAAGCTCTCTGGAGCAAATTAATACTTAATTAATAATACCCTATAGTCATGAAGTTCTATAATTGTCAGGAAGAGTCCAACAGTTTATTTTTCTGATGCAATTTTCAACGTAACATTTCCCACCGATTTTTGTCCGCTGACTTCTGTAAGGCTGGAGTCGTCTTACCTTTCAAAAATCGTTTTAATCAGTCCCTCTAAAACACCAAATTCAGATTTTAGTTTACCAAAGCATTCATTGTAGACTAAAAAGCCCGCAAAGAGGGTCAATGATGACAGTTATATACTAATATTACTCTAGTCTGGAGAAATTGTAGAAACGACAAAACTATCCCGCAGAGCGATGTTCTCAGATAGACATGCCCATTGTAGCGATCAATATACGCAAGCGTCAGAAAGATTGTTCTTTAGTTTATTTTGTCTGCCTGTAAATTTCCGTTGTTTCGTACTTGTGCTCGTAACATTCTGTGATTTTGTTTTTCGGTAGCACAATCTCAAACTCAGTCTCTCTGACTATTTTATCGTCGATTGCTACCATTTACATTTTACTGATCGTGTTGAGGTTGCTTTGTGCAGCACCAAGCAGTTCGGATCAGTCGCATCAAAATAATTTACATGTACATCAAGGACAACATTTACTATCGATATAGCTCCAACAACACTACCGATATGTGCACCTAAAATAGTTAATGTCGTTTTTCCGGTCACACTGAGACCGAGATTTGCGACCGAAGCAAGATATCAAATAACAGCTACGACAACACCTTTGTTCTGCACTTACGATTAGCGAGGTTCTCTTTTTATTTTGATCTCGCAGTTGTTGATCCGCTTCGATTTTGTTTTCATGTTTCCAAGACTGGGGTCCGTCATTGTTCTTCTGTAAAAAAAATAAAATCTCATATTTCAGTTGCACGACAGACAGGCTTTGTACGGTCTCATCAGCACCCTTAGGCGCAAAACTAACGCTCATTTCTAGCCAATTATTCCTTTTTACTGGCGAAATTATCATGCAGCTATAAAAACCTCTTCCTCGGGTATACTTAAGTAGCATGTGATTGTGCGTTCTGGTGGTTTGGAGCCCTCTCGTTCAAAACACGTTAATAACGCCAGCATCTTTTCATCTATCGTATTTGCCCAATACCGTTTACTCGAACACGTGCGGCCTTGTTCGATTACAGTCGAGATCTGTATTTTCTCAGCTGAATCAATGTTGGTTTAATGTATTCTATGGTGAACTTAAATAGGGTGGATATATCATTGAATTCCACTTTGCCATTGAAGAAACGATACAGGTCAGGTTTATAATCTGGCACTGCAGTAAACGCGTGAACATTTTCGAATAATAATACGATTATTCCAAACTGGCCTTGAGGTGTTGTGATACATCAGTTGATTACAAATTGGAATTTATACTCTTTCATTACCAATATTACATGACAATTCATACCAGGGTTTAGTAACACCACGTTTGATCAGATATTCATTGACAAGTCGAAGTAAATTGTTACCTATGTTAACATCCGCTGCTAGCTGACCCGACAGCCCGTAGGTAAATTCTTTTGTGAGTTCCGAAGTATTGCAAAATAAATTGGGTTCGGATGCCATTCTTATACTTATGGTCCAAGTCATTGTCTAATTACACTGCTCTTGAACATCTTTGTAACTGACCGCATGAAAAACGTCAATCGCTTTTGACACAGTGGGCGAATTATTATGTTGCCTTTGAGGGTATACCTTTTTCAAGCTCTATGTTACTCAGATTCTTTTTAGTTTTATTCTTTCAAAATTCATGTACGTGTATTGCAAGAGATTAAAGAATGCTGAGACTATCTGGGTGTTCACAAAAATACAAACTAGTAATTTTCAATATGAGAGAGAGAGAGAGAGAGATTTTGCTGTAATACCCACCCCCATATCCAATAGGCAAATAATGCTACGCCAGCCTGTTTCATACTTGCGACTAAAAAAACATGCATATCCTTTTTCTTAGGAACTAGAACTAACCACATGTTTTATTTTACCATTGACAAACTGTTTTTACGCCGTCTGTACGAAGCACACGATGCCACATTCTACAACCAATATCTTAAAATATATACTTTGAATTGCTGGTTTTAGTCTACATGTAACATTGCATAATGGACGGTTAAAGTGATGAAAAATTGTAACTACGATAATATTTTTAAGGGGACATAAACTTGTATGTATTTTTTAAAGTTAATGCAGATGAAAATGTGATACATTATATTATTTTAATCTACACGTCAATTACTGCAGTAGCAGTTAGTTTCTCCATTGCACACATACACATCATATCATAAAGTTTGGCAATGCCTAATATTGTGCAACCTTAACTGTGAAATCTGCGTTAGATACGATCACACTTACCGTACACAAATAACTTTCAGTGGTGTACCTCAGTTTCTTTATAGCTTTATCTAAGTGGAATTTGTTCTTGCGTATTTCATTTCTCACCTTGTTTTACTTGTACGATGTACACGTCACATATATCAATAATGCCTTGTATATTGCAAGAAATCGCCAAACCACGTGTTTACAAAGACTATACAATATATCTATAATTCCACCCATTGCCAATAATGTGGCTTCTTATGTTGCACGGTCTTAAGCATGCATCTCTTGTGCAAAACGTTTAGGCTTCAAAGGTTTTTAAATTCCTATTATTTCCAGTTTATCTCGATTCGTTCGTATTAATTTTAAGTTCGTCGCGAAACTGTTTTTTTACAGCAATGCTCACTCATTCGACTTTCCGTCTATTACATTTCTGAAGCATTAAGTTCGTACATTTTAATTATGACAATACATAATAAGAAAAAAGGAAAATTCACCTCCATTTTGAAGTGCAAAATCATGAATTGGTACCCTCCAAAAATTTGGAGCTGAAACCCGAGTCCTCAAGAGAACCCTTTATCTCGCATGTCCCTATACCACTTAATCAATCCGCCTTTACATTCTTATTACCATTAATATAACTTTCCTGGACCTGGTACTTCTGAACAAAAAACGATCATCTCATGAACCGCTCTATTGTAAATTTAGCTTAAGGTAAATAGGCAAGTGGTCGGTTTTCAGTTTAGAAAATAATATTTTTTTCTCCATACAAGCATCGTTGGAATTTCGATATTCCCAAAATAATTTCCAAGCATTCTTTCGCAGAGACTAACAATAATTACTTTCTGCAGTCGACAATATGTTACTACTTTATGCAACCGGAAATAAATTTGCATCATGCTCTTGAAATAGCACCGCCTCTAAACTTCTTTCAGAAGTGTGAGTAGGCAAGATAAAGTCCTTTGTCACCTTTGGTAATTTTAATACTGCATCTGACGTCAACCTGTCCTTTAACATCTGAAATTCACATTACATGCGTCTGTCCAAATTACTTTCGGAGAAGCCTTCTTCCTAGTCAAGATGGTAAATGGGCTAGCAGTAGCACTAAAGTTAGCAACATAACGACAATATTCCCCTGCCTGTCCCAAAAAAGATCGAACTTCCGGCTTAGTGGTCTAATGTACCGCTTCCTACGTTGGTTAATTTTAGAGATCTCTGGGAATAATGTGTCTCCACTGAGTGTGTGACCATGGTAGGTTAATTTCGTGAAACGTAAAATGAATTTAGATGGTTGTACGGTAACTCCACTCTGTATAAGTTGAATGGCGTGACTACTCATTGGTACTTTGCATATGGAGTTGCAAAGACAAGTCTTGCTCCATGTTCAGTTCGGTCTGGAATTTGCCAGTAGACTTTCGAAAGGTCAATTTTCGAAAACAATTTCGCGTTTGTCACTCCGGCAATAAGGTCACTGGATCCAATACAATTTTACCTGAATGTCTGTTTTCAGTTTACTTTCCTTTAAACGACACAAACTCGAGGAATGACATGCCTTTTCTGCATAAAAAATAGGAGAGCTATACAAAGATTCAGCTGGTTCTACGACTCCTAAATCTATCATAGCCTGAATGTCATTTCGGACAGTTTCTAATTTTGCATTTCATATCGTCGTTTCGAATGTGTGCGAGGTCTGGCCTGACGTCCTGCTCGACAAACAAAGTGAAGCGTCTCTTACAGCCTCTGTTTTCCACGTGTCGGGATCGCCGCGTGACCACTGTCTGGCTCTGCTGGAAAGGAGGTTACTTGCTTATGGCCTTGTATACACCTTTGTGTCCACAGCAACACCTTAATGCGGGGCCTTCTACTCGTCCACGGATGGCGTATATGTCTGCACATCAGATCCGACGGAAGGCTGTTCAGCCTAGCACGACTGCGCTTTAAGACCAAAATGATGTCTGTGCAAATTAGACAGATGCTCTTTTCTTATGACTCGGATCTGGTGACCCACACCGAAGATGTCCTCCAGACTGTTTTGCTGATGCCAGCAAGCAGTTAGGGCTCGGCGTCAGCCTGAGAAAGACAAACGTCAATGCACAAGATGGCACCACTGCTCTCTCCATTAAAACTGACGGTGTCACCCTGGAAGCAGTCAACAACTTTATTTACCTGGAATCAACCATCAGCAACACTCATCCGCTCGATGTGGAGCTCGACAGAAGGCTTCCAAAGGCAAACACCATCATGGCCCGACTAACGAAGAGGGTATGGAAAACAACGCTATGACAGGGCACACCAAGGTCCAAGTCTACCAGGTGCGCGTTTTCAGCTACCTCCTATATGGAAGTGAGACCTAGAATACCTACACGAGGAAAGAGAGCCGGCTCAACTCCTTTCATATACGGTGCCTAAAATACATCTTGAAAATCAGCTGGCAAGACCTTTCCCCACACAGCGATATCCTGTAGCGTGTACTCCATGCTGAGCGGACGCCGACATCGATGGCTGGACACGTCAGACGCATGGAGGAAGCGTGGCAGATAAAGGACATCTGATATGGATAGACAGTTGGCCACTCGTAGCAGAAGAGTCGGCCGCCCCTTACTTCGTTTCTTGGATGTGTGCAAGAAGGACATGAATTAATGCAACATTTCACCCGACGGCCGGGAAGTGCAGGCCGAGGACCTAGAAACTGGAATGGCGTAGCAGTCACTGATGTGAGGAGAGGTCAGCGGCAGCATATAAACGTGAGAGAAAGAAGAGTGCGGCAGCAACCTCGGCAACTCAGACTATCCAGTTCATCTTCACCAACTGCAATAGGGAATGTCACTCGCACATAGGCCTGCACAGCCACAGCAGATGATGCCAAAACCCCAGAGACAAACGACACTGCAAGGGCGCTACTCGTATGATCTTCCGATACTGAGCCGCCAATGATGATAAGTAGATATCTTTTCAATTCCACGGACATTCCGACCAGTACCATCAAACGGAATTCCTCCAAATCCGTCATGCCAGGTCGCTACAAAAACACATCTGGGTACTTGTCGAGCATTCCCTCCACATCCTTACGCGCCCTGATGTGAACGTCTCGTCATAGACAACGTCGAAGTATGTTCCTTTCATCGTCAAAGGAAAATTAGAAAGTAATTCCGCCTCTCCTCCGTTGACATCGCATTCTGCAGTCACAACTGTAGCAACCAGAAACTCTGTAGGTGTTTGTCATTCGCGATAAAGCTTAAGTAAGCTGACGTGATACATCTTCTCCTTGTCCACTGTCTGGATATGGTAGTTCTGTCCACCTTTCTTTCTCCGTTACTACGACCCGTCCCCTCCAAGGAACTTGGAGTTTGCTTTGCTCTAACGGCACGAACAGCAACACTTTGTTACCTCCTCGAACTGACGTACCGTGGGCTTTCTTTATTGTAATACATGGCTTGACGTCCCCGTGCGTGTTGGAATTCTTCTGGTCCAAATTACAAATTTCATCCAGCTTGTTGCGCAGATCTACATTATAAGTATTTCTGTTTCAATACAGCCATGGGTCACATTAATGTTCTTCCTTCAACTAATTCAAACGATACAAAATAATGCTCGTGGTACTTAGTGTTAGGCGAAACGTATCGCGGGGAGGTATTGATCCAAATCAATAGGTCGACTTTCATAATGATTTCTTTCGTTTCAGGGTCCCATTTAAAGACTCTACTAGACCACTGTACTGCGGATGATATCCAAAAGGCAAATGGACAGTAACCGGCTTACCTCGTCCATCACATGACTGACAAACCCCGTCCCTTGGTCAGTTAGTATCCCCTTAGGAACACCAATTCTAAAAGAAGATACTAATAAAGCCTCAGCCGACGTAACTGATCTATGGCTTTTAACCCAACTACCTCCGAGTATTGGATGCGTTATCAACTATCGCTGATACCATAATAATTCCACTCTATGACGGACCAATCCATCCACCGCCACCATCGAGAAAGGTTCATCAATCAGTGGAGAGCTCCATAATGGCATTGGGGGATGTGGATGGTGGGCCTTAGGTGCGATCCGCTGACACGTGTCACAAGATAAACAAAACCTTTGCAGGTTCCCGTACACACATGTCCAAGAGAACTCCTTCAATAGCATATCTTTGGTTCACGCCATGGCTATGTGGCTTCCAAGGAGACTTTCATGTGCTTCGCTTTTTGCACGATACCCACTTTAAACATATCTGACCCTTTCATAGTGTACCGGTAGGAAATACACCATTTAAACACATTAGTTCACTACGGCGTCTGGCAATTTCTATATTGAGCTTCGTTTGCGTACCTGAATACTTTGTTAAGAGACAAATCTTCATCTTGAAGTTTTCCCAACTCGAGAGGTACAAACGTAATGTTTAAGCGAAGTTTTTGTTTTCAGCGGTTTTGACCCTGACTTTAGCTTCAGCGACCTCATATCAGCAGATCCACGTGCACTGGTGTACATTACACTGGGGTGGGCCTTGAAAACACATACCCACATTCTTGGATCACGTAGTGAGACAACCCTGACAAACATGCTGCTTCAGTCAGCCCTTTCACATGAAGCTCGCCTATGTCAATGTTAAAAACCGCGAGCACATATTTAGTCACGTTAGCAAGCTGGACTTCTACTCTATCTTCTCTTTAGCTGACCTTATGCGAGATGATTGATCGCTCCGCCTACCAAATCACATGACATGACTCCTTGCTAACCTCCGACAAGCATGCATTATTGGGCAATGTAATGTTTCAGCTTAAGTGATATATTTATTTAAAATGATTTGTATTGTTCTTACAAATGTAAAATTTCAAAGTTGCATGCAATATACAATAGACAATATTTATATGTGTAGTCGAAGTTCGTATTGTAATAATCTAAGTGTTTTATTTCGGTAAATAGTAAAAACATAAATTGTCAAGCTGCCCGATAACTTATTCGCATACAAGGAAATTCGCTCCAAAAGATGCTAATATATTTAGTATATAATCTTATCCTTATTAATTTCATTAGACTTAAGTTAATGTTGCCTTGGAAGTAAACGAATTAAAAATTAATAAATAAAATCGTAAATAATTACCGTTTAGATCTATACCATCGTACGTAATAATTTTAAAGTTCTACTATGTTCGTCAGATGGAATTTTGATCAATTATATAAATGGATGCTTAATATATCTGACGATAATTATCTGAAACCATTGCTTCTGCATTTCTTACTATTACATTTTTGTATTCTCTCCCCTCCTCTAGCCCAATGAGAAAGCAAAGAGCCACTCAAGTGTCTGGGAGATCAGGACGATACATCATTGTTGTTGGGACAAGCCAACATTACAGTATTAATTTTCAAACTATTAAATAAAGCAGTCTGGGTTTCGGTACTTCCTATGTAAGGAAAATAACATACATCCAATCACGGGAGTTGGGGGGTTAAATTATTTTGTTTTCTTTCAAGCCATTGACGGGACATGGTTTTATACATATGTTTGTGCAAATAAGCATGTCGTACTTGCCATCAATTGTTTCCATATTCAGCTGATTGTAAAAATGACCACAAAAAAGACTTTATCTATCGAAGTTTTGTCCATGTTTCGGGAAAGAAATAAATCGAATGTCTCCGTTCAGATGATCTGGATATCGACAGTCAGAATTACAAGGTTCCCATTACCTTATCGATCAATAAATCAACAAATCATTGTAAAAATTGTGAATACTTCGTAATTCATTATAGCCAAAAGAAGCTTGTCGGATGAAAATGGCGGACGTAAGCAATGCCTTGAGGTGTGTCTAATGTGTGCTCGCTGGTTGGTTAATTGGTCAGCATGATTGATAGATAGCGACAGGTTAATCCCATACTTCACGTATTTATTATCTACCAAAGCCGGATAACAATAACCAATATTTCACAGCACGGTGCCATCTCACCATTTACCGTAGCTACCGCCGCGTTCGTCAACTCTATTTTTTTCCGCTTCTTAACAGCACACGGAATTATCTCATGCAACGTTGTTGGACGATATTTCCTACAATCCTGATCGACACAACTTGCCTTATTGCAGGAAAGATCTCCTTTCCATCCATGTCTGCCCTCTGGGTCTTCCCTGTCCCACGGAAATGATCACGGCTGGGATTACTGACCCCTGGCCCCCCACCATTCTCGCCATTCCGTTATTGTGATGCTCCCTTGGCGACCCAAATAAGTTCGCTTATGTTTTGTCAGTCCCTGTCACCCCAGGTGGTTGGACGCGAGTGTGCACTCTCGTATTGCTCGGTCATCCCGCATATATATACCAAAGTCGAGAACCCACGCTCAGCTAAGAACACTATTAAATATGTTCGTACTCTATTAAAATCTCTTCCTGTTCACCCAGATAGGTTAGCGCCGTAAGTCATTTCGATCCACTTTTCAAAATTACTAGTAAAGCAAACCAGCCATAAACACCGATAATAGAAATCAAACACCAGCTAACAAAAACCTAATTACCAGATAAAAAATCAAAACAAAACGCCAACTCCAAACACTAAATCCAGAAACACTATTTGCCTTCTGTTGCTAGTGTATAGCCTTGTACATTTTCTCTGCCCCTGTTTGTGTCATAGCTAGTCTACTGCTGTGTGTACATTTCCTGCGTTTCTTAGTAGTTCTAAAATAAATGTGTAAACACAAATAAAATGCACTACTCGTGGACGCCACTATAATGCATTATGCCACACAGAACATGTATCAGGAAGCTAAACCGGCAGTCTCATGCTACTTCTATTGTTCTTTTTAATGAATTTCAGGCATTGTTTTCGGACTTTTTTAGCTGGCTGTTAATAATGTAGTAGCGTCTCTTTTTTCAGGGTATCGTAGTCTTCTACGTCGTTTAGCATCATATTATGGTTGACGTCTTTAACGGCTTCCTTTAAGAATGCTGAGACGTCCATATTTGATGAACCTGTACCAAGTTTTCTAATTGTGTCAAAACCTGGACAGTGATTTCTTCTTCGTCACTGTACATGGACACGGTTATATGTTTTGGTTACTCTGTCTTCAGATTTCCTACCTGTGGGTCCTGAACGTTCATTCAAGTCTTCATCCTTTCTTGAACCGGCTTCGATTCTCAGCCTCCCGAATTGCTAACTTATGTTCGCGTTCCCTTGCTCTTTGATCGGTTTGCAATCTCTCTCTCTCTCTCTCTCTCTCTCTCTCTCTCTCTCCATATATATATATATATATATATATATATATATATATATATATATATATATATATATATATATATATATATGGAGGATTTTTTATAATTATTTTTGTCAAACTATTATAAATATTCCTAGAAATTCAACTTCTTCGTGATCATTGTTTCACGTCGAGCAGAAGTTTTCATTGTCTTCTCCCAGTGCACCAGTGTGAAGCGACCACCAGCACCAGGACCAACATGAAGTGAACCTTTAAACTCCATATTCTTGTCCAAACATATTTTATCTTGTTTCCTTAAATCAAGCAAATCAAAAACGTAAATGGTGGAACATAACCACCTTGTCGGTACTTTCATGGTTCAAATTTTACGACTGGCATCTGTAATTTTTAACCATAAGATTGAGAATGGGATACGTTTTTGAATTAGGTTTCCAGAATGGTGTTTTGTTTATATTTGCGTTGATGCAGCATAAATTATTGGCAAACAAGACCTGGTTGGAACACTCAAAGTTAGTTTCCAATCAAGCATCCAAAATCGGTGAGGTTTATAAGTCACGTAGTCTGAAATAGCTAAGTTTTCAGTGTACAGCTTAAATTGCCATCACGAATTCAGTAAGCTGCTTCGACTATACATTATGTAAGTTCATTCTCTCAAATTGTGTGAGTATATATATATATATATATATATATATATATATATATATATATATATATATATATATACACTCTTATGCTGCCTCAGTGCTTGCCATCTTTATAAACTGCCCCATTGCAGACTTCGTAGCGATATGACTAAACAAGTGTTAATGCTACGTTAAAAATCCAAATTACACACACACACACGCGCGCGCTATCAATCGTACAATCAAATATTCCACATCAATACTCATTATTGCATCACTCAAATATTTAGGAGCCACTCCAGAGTATTGAGGATGTTTCTTCGCCTTTTATTCACTCAAGTATATACTTATATTTTCGAAAGGTAAAGGTACTATTCAGGCTAATATTTCAGTGCTTTTGTATCCCACATTGTTCCTTCGTTTATTTTCAGAATGATTAATAATTTTCTTTTCCTCCCTGTATGTCAATTTTTCATTTGTCTTACAAATAAATTCCATTTGAGCCCTACTTAAATTTTCCAATAACCAAATGCATCTTGAGGTAAAAGCGTTAAAGTTTTTTTTTTCATCATAAAATCAGGTAAAACGTTGATCATCGGAATCGCCGTCTTGATAGAAGTCTAAACAGATGGATACATCCATGACATTGTTATTATATTTGTCATTAGATGGCACCATTAACATTTTTTCCAATATCACTGCTGCATTGCTGCATATAATAATGCTTTAGAATCAATAATATTGTCGAAGCAATTTAATCCTGTGCAGTTACGGGTGTATGGTTCTATGTATTGTTATGCATATTTAATTCAATTGTATGTTGGTTATTTTAATTAAAAATTATTTCATTACATGCTAATTTAATGTAATATTCTATGTTAGTCTTGACCTTATCCGAAACCGAGTTCATTTCTGATTGACCCGTCTGACTTTTTAAAAAACAAAATTATTTCATTTTATGTAATCAACTAATAACTATTTTACTCTCTATGTGTATGAGCTTAATATTAGAATTATTATTCAGGTAAACAAGAAGGAGAAAGTGTATTTGGATGGGTTTTCTTTTTTTAATTTCAAAAGTGTATGTTACAGGTAATGTGTTGCAAGTAAACAAGGCTCATTAAAACAGTCTAGAAGGTGTGTTTCTATTAGGTAATATTTATTTTTAGCAAATGCTAATTGTGACCTGAGGTCAATCAGAGAACCATATAATCATGTAATTGTGAGGACTTGGTCATTCGAGCTTTAACATCTAGCACTTTCAAGTTGTATTATGTTGTGACCAGTTTGGGCTGAATTTTATTTTCTTCAAAATATTGAATTCAAGTGATTACTTTCTCTGGAAATACAAACGTGTTCTTATAAAATTCCTTGATAAAGACATTCTCTGGAACTTTTAATATATTCAAAGCTGGATTTATATTACTGCGATTCAACAAAGGACTGCTGACACGTTAGCACTTCGTATGCTATAACACGTCATTGCCTTCAGTATTGGATATCTTGGGGGCTTGAACTGAGTTTTATTCCGGACCTTTATTATTAGGGGTTGTATGAAATTCCTGGATTATTTTGCAATTTAATTCGCAATACTGTAGGTTCTTTTTTCTCATTTTCACTTTGTATTCTAGGGGATTAAATTATTTGTTAAATTTCGCAATGTTTGTTGCATGTATGTATATATACATACATACACGTCATTTGTATCTATGAATGTTAATGTTCATTTATTCTACCGTTTACCACTCGTTCGTCTTTTCTCAATGCATTCGTCTATTGGTCTGAACATTTTTAAGATTTAGAAGCTTGAATTATTCTTCAAGAGGAAATCTGGTCGGATAAGAGTGGAAAGGGCGACTATCCGTGATGGCGGTGAGTTAAAATTGTACAATTGCATGATGTAGGGAAGAGAAGGCAAAGTTTATTAATAACTTTCTATATTCATATCACTACATCGTAATTGTTAAGAGTAGTTTGATTTACAACAAAATTCCAAAATTCTCTTTACTGGAACCAAAGTGTGATATGTTTGGGTGTTTTTTTTTTAGTTTCAAAAGTGAATGTTGCAGTTAATGTGTTGTGAGTAAACAAGGCTCATTATAACAGTCTAGAAGGTGTGTTTCTATTAGGTAAAGTTTATTTTCAGTAAATGCTAATTGTGACCTGAGGTCAATTAGAGAACCATATAATCATGTAATTGTGAGGACTTGGTCATTCGAGCTTTAACATCTAGCACTTTCAAGTTTTATTATGTTGTGACCAGTTGGGGCTGAATTTTATTTTCTTCAAAATATTGAATTGAAGTGATTACTTTCTCTGGAAATACAAACGTATTCTGATAAAATTCCTTGATAAAGACATTCACTGGAACTTTTAATATATTCAAAGCTGGAATTATATTACTGCGATTCAACAAAGGACTGCTGACACGTTAGCACTTTGTATGCTATAACACGTCATCGCTTCAGTATTGGATATCTTGGGGGCTTGAACTGAGTTTTATTCCGGACCTTTATTATTAGGGGTTGTATGAAATTCTTGGATTATTTTGCAATTTAATTCGCAATACTGTACGTTCTTTTTTCTCATTTTCACTTTGTATTCTAGGGGATTAAATTATTTGTTAAATTTCGCAATGTTTGTTGCATGTATGTATATATATATATATATATATATATATATATATATATATATATATATATATATATATATATATATATATATATATATATATATATATATATATATATATATATATATACATGTATACACGTCATTTGTATCTATGAATGTTAATGCTCATTTATTCTACCGTTTATCACTCGTTCGTCTTTTCTCAATGCATTCGTCTATTGGTCTGAACATTTTTAAGATTTAGAAGCTTGAATTATTCTTGAAGAGGAAATCTGGTCGGATAAGAGTAGAAAGGGCGACTATCCGTGATGGCGGTGAGTTAAAATTGTACAATTGCATGATGTAGGGAAGAGAAGACAAAGTTTATTAATAACTTTATATATTCATATCACTACGTCGTAATTACTAAGAATAGTTTGATTTACAGCAAAATTCCAAGATTATCTTTACTGGAACCAAAGTGTGATATACCGATCATGGTGTAGATGTGACTCACCATCTCCACTTTGACGTCAACCTTTAGTGAGTTTTAGTTAGTTTATATTTGTGTTATCCTCGTCAGAGGAGCATGAATTATTTAAATGAGTAGGTCATCTAGACTGACCTTTCACTCCAGATTCTCCACCAAATCCCTGTATTGAATCTTTTCTTAAAAGCGTTCAGGTCTATGCTTTCATATTAAAACCATGTAAAAGATTAATTACCCGAATGATCGTCTTTTCGGCACTCTAAACATATACCTAGATGATTGCCATCGTCATTATTTTTGTCATCAGGAGTCACCATTAGCATCTCTTGCAAGTATGGGATAAACTAATTTACGCCTGTTTCCTATATGGTCAAAAGTGTTAGGAGCATTATCAACACTAGTTTTAGGAAATGTTTAGTTTTTCGTGGGTAAATCATCACAGCTTTTTCTTCGACTGAAGAAAATTGTCGCAAAAACTGTAGAAACTTTTCGCAAAAAGCGAGATATTGCAGTTGATTTGTCTGTCAGTCTTTCAACTGTTTGTCTCGTTTGTCTAGCGTCGTCTTTCTGTCAAAGTCGGTAAGGTAGTGTATTTAGTTTGAAAAACCGCATACATTCAGTTACTTTGTTTCTTGTAGTGTATTTAGTATGGAATACGGCATACATTCAGTTACTTTGTTTCTTGTAGCGTATTTAGTATGGAAAACGACATATATTCAGTTACTGTGTTTCTTGTAATGTATTTAGTTTGGAATAATGCATACATTCAGTTACTTTGTTTCTTGTAGTGTATTTAGTTTGGAATACGGCATACATTCAGTTACTTTGTTTCTTGTAGTGTATTTAGTATGGAATACGGCATACATTCAGTTACTTTGTTTCTTGTAGTGTATTTAGTATGGAATACGGCATACATTCAGTTACTTTGTTTCTTGTAGTGTATTTAGTATGGAATACGGCATACATTCAGTTACTTTGTTTCTTGTAGTGTATTTAGTATGGAATACGGCATACATTCAGTTACTTTGTTTCTTGTAATGTTTTAAGTTTGGAATACGCATACATTCAGTTACTTTGTTTCTTGTAGTGTATTTAGTATGGAATACGGCATACATTCAGTTACTTTGTTTCTTGTAGCGTATTTAGTATGGAATACGGCATACATTCAGTTACTTTGTTTCTTGTAGTGTATTTTGTTTGAAAAACGGCATATATTCAGTTACTTTGTTTCTTGTAGTGTATTGGGTTTGGAAAACGGCATACATTCAGTTACTTTGTTTCTTGTCGTGTATTTATTATGGAAAACGGCATACATTCAGTTACTTTGTTTCTTGTCGTTTATTTAGTATGGAAAACGACATACATTCAGTTACTTTGTTTCTTGTCGTGTATTTAGTTGGTAAACGGCATACATTCAGTTACTTCGTTTCTTGTAGTGTATTTAGTTAATATAATTAAGCAGTAGGTAGAATAAGAAAATGAGCATATAATAAAAAAGTTTACTGCATTTGTATTGGAAAATGTAAACTCGTTTTGTCGGATGAATATACTTCACTCCCAAGGTCGTGTTGCATTTGCATCGAAAATACTTGTTTATATTTCTCCATACAAATGCATTGACTTACAACTATAGTATCTATGAATATCAAGTTTTCAATTTGATTATGTTGACGGCGAGACATGATTTGTAAATGAAATATGTTTGTCGGTCTTACATATAGGTCATCTTTAATGTCATTGCGTGTAATTGATACTGTTTTGGTCTGTGTTACTACCTATAGGTCATCCCATTTATTTTTTCGATTACAGTCTGGTCCACTTTTACAAGAGACGATAAAATATGACAAGAGTACGAGGTGGTGGACTTGGCAGCAAATAAAATACGTCACAACGTTAAAACAAGTCCATGGACGCACGATGTAGTATTGCCTGACTATTTACATGTGTAGCTTTTTGTATAATTAATAAACTTTTCACTTAAAAGATTGATTGTTTTTATCTGTAAATTCCGTAAATCATTAGCGACCATGCCAATTCACTAATGCGTTGTAAATGCTTTTCTTCGGGCGATTGCGGTACGACCATAAAGAAAACTTCCTCCACACATGGATGCCTTTCTTAGAAATCCATGAAAGACAAAACTCTCAAAACCAAGTAGAAATGGAATAATTCAAATTGTATGGAAAAATTTATATAAATTACCTATTCCGCAATGTATCCACCAATTCTGAACAAATCGAAATTTGTGGAAAATATACACGTGTTCCCACATTGTAATGTTAAACTGTAAATTATAGATAACTTTAAATGTTATGATTCCTTTCTTCCCGCCTATTTTGTGTATATTTCGACCTACGTGGATCTGATGAGAGCGTTCGCAAGCAGGCATGACTGTATTATTGACCGACAGATGTCTCGCCGTTCTTATCAACTGTTCATCATACTATTATATTTCTTCAATTCTTGTATGAACCTGTTTAGATGTCTTCATTAAGTACTAGCATACCTTGTTTGAGCTTGTTATTTATCCTGGTAGGTATAAATCACATATCAGAATGTAGAATGCAGAGGTGTTATGTATTTATTCGTAATCTAGTACATCAGGATTTACATTATTTTTCATCAAAATCAACATCATGTTCCTCTAGAGAGTACATATATTATAATTTTCTCATACAAAGTCAAATGATCAATATTATAATATTCTATTCAAGGCACCGGAACACTGCAATTAATGAAATTAGGACAGATTTACATTATAATTCAAAAAAGTTGTAGGTATATGACAAAACATGACGCAACGCTCTCTTCTCCGGGTTCTGAGTGGGTGGGATTCCGATATGGAATATTACAGTTCTTTGACTTTATGTAGCATACCAAAATAATCCTACCAAAATAAGTTACATGAATCTTATTTTGGACTTTGTAGACTGGCTTGGTTTAAACAAATACATTTAGAGTCATTATGCTACGAATAGGTATGCATACGTAGCACTGCTATGCTTCTATTTTCTCTACAAATAATTATAATAGTAAACATGCTAATAAACTTTTAGTTTACTAATTATTTTTGTAACTATTTGCATTTACCGTCATTCATTCAGTGTGTAAGCATGATGTCATTGTAAGTCGATATCATTGTATCTCGTGGAAGAAATCCGCATGGCATGGAACAAATCAGACATGTATGACATGGAGGTATTCCTTTACTGAAACAAATGAATAAATAGCATGGTTTGTGATATTTCTTCTTCTTCTTCTTCTTCTTCTTCTTCTTATCATTATTTAGCTATAATAATACAATCATGATAATAATAATAAGGATAATAATGATATATATAATAATGATACTACTACTAATGATATCAATAATAATAATAATACAATTAATAATAATAATAATAATAATAATAATAATAATAGTAAGAAGAAGAAGAAGAAGAAGAAAAAAAAAAAGAAGAAAATATAATGGCAATACCCAAAGGTCATCAGTGCATAATTCAAATATGTATTATTATTATTAGTATTATTATTATTATTATTAGTATCATTATTTAGCTATAATGATACAATCATGATAATAATAATAAGGATAATAATTATATATATATAATATAATAATGATACTACTACTGATATTAATAACAATAATAATAATATTAATGCAGTTAATAATAATGATAATAATAATAATAATAATGATAATAATGATAATAATAATAATACTAATATTAATAGTAAGAAGAAGAAGAAGAAGATGATGAGGAAGAAGAAGAAGAAATAGAATAAAAAGAAGAAAATAGAATGGCAATATCCAAAGGTCATCAGTGCATAATTCATACATGTAACACGTCGTATATTCAAAAGTACGAAATATTGGCAAATAATATGTAACGAGCTATTAAAATAGTATAACCTCCGCATATAAGACCAACCATACATCAGGGATATTGGATGTAAGACTAGCACCATTTTTTTTTAGGAAGAACTAAATATGAAATGAGCCTGTAATTATTGTGTTGTGCCGCTGAAAAACGGAACTTACGCTTGCAGTTACTTAAGAAGACAGATCCGGAATGCTGTACAGGATGTAAGTGGCAGTTCTAGAAAATAGCTTACAACAGAATACATGGATGTAACGATGAACACGTGACGTTAGTAATCACTATCCTCAAACATGTCATCAAAAATCTTAATTTGGTTGTAGTCCCATGCCTATTATATGCATCATCTGTATTAAATTGTTATATAATTATACGGACATAATTATTTGCCGATCATAAGTCTCCTTTTATTTACAATAATAACTGGTGGAGGAAGAACCCTGGAAGGCGCATAGATGTAAAGCGGTAGCCACTTTTTAAATGGACACCTTGAATATTAATTAATACCTTTTATTTAAACAGAAAAGTGAAGAAATTAAATATTTGTTTTATATGACTTTTAAAAACCTATATTGTTGCAAACGACGATGATTGTACATGCTGTCGTCAATATATCCAAAATCCACTATTCAGGCAATAGTTGTTGAAAATTATTTCCTACGGTCTTCGTAAAAAATGACCCATTTTGCAACTCTGTCTTGGCACTTACACTGCAACAAAACATACATAAAATCTTTCTTCATAATAAACAAAGGAAAATATAAAAATTCTAACATCCTTATGGGGAGTATTCCACGGGAACCCAGAGACCCACCATGCAACTATATTTCCTTCTACTGTCTTTTGACGTTTTGGTTTACGTTCGTGTGAGGGCAAATTTCAATCCCCTACGTTCCAAACTGGAATAAAGTCATTACATAAAACCACATAATTATTGGTTAGTCGTAACTGTCGGTCCTAAAATACCTCACCAGCTACGTAAACCAAAGTCTAAGAAAAGCCAATTAGCATCAAGTATCAGAGTTTATATTGCCTCCATTCAGTTGTAAAACGACTGCGACGATATCTCTGGTAATTTCTGTTCTTGGCTGGATTTTGGTATGTATCCATTCTGAGAAGAGTGTGTGAACTATCGCTATCTTTATTGGTGTTATAATAATAAAACCAACTGAACCGCCACAAACAATTATCATCATGATCACATTTACTCAAAAGTAATAACCATGCTACAAATGACATTAATTATTTTATTGGCATCGGTCATCCTTTCCGTATTATATTCACCATTGCATGAATTCAAATTTGGAAGATCTCCTCGCGTGGAGCAGATGTGTCTTTGTGTTCTCTTGATCACTGAAATATTGACTTTTTTCCTTCTTCCAGAAAGATAAAGCTAATATTCAGTAGATTGTTAGTACTTTGTTATCCCTTATTTCTTGAATATGTTTTGTCTTTGCGTGTTATTATTATTTTGTTGTCAGATCACCTTTATTTGGGCATCATTTTAATGCCAGCATACCAGTCTGTCTCACAATAAGGAGCATACATATATAAATATGAATTGCGTTACCCTATCATGCTTATACGTAATCAATCGACTTTTGTTTTTTCTTTAAATGACTTCTTCCGCGAAGAATATGATGGGATATGGCTGCTGTAGTAAATGTAATCCTGAAACATGGAATGTTTCTGAGAGACTTTTAGATATTTATAATAGTATATGGTCATTGCCATTATTTTACTTTTTAACACGCAAGTAGTTAACAGTTTGTTTATCCTAATAACATTGGTTTACAGCCGAAATGCTTCCGAGATATGTAGTAAACGTTAATAATTATGGGTCACTGAGAAAGAAAATGATATTTAAGATTGTTGATTGGCTGTACTTTTAAAGATATGATAATGAGTAAGTATATAGGAACCTTGACTTTGGGAATGGAGGAGTATAAGTGAGCTATAAAGGGAAGGGATCTCAATCTATACCAGAAACGACTAAAATACATCTTGGACTGGATCCATGAATAAATATGTGACTGGGTTAGGACAGTACTTGCTTTGCAGGCGAAATAATTATTGATGCAGTCTGAAGCTAATATTTTTATGAATTGATTCATGTTATTCGTAGATGTCATGGATGATACAATAATAACTAAGTTTACATAATTAAACTTACATCATTCTGTTGACCAAATTGCCCTGCATCAGCTCTAGAAATCATACAGTGTCGTTCTCTATTATTTGTCAGTGTTTGAATTTGCATATGGACACATTTATGTTTAGAATGCAGATAATGTCTGCTATTTTTTTGGTGTATTGACTTTTGCATCACAAATGGTCGATATCACCACTCTGGTTAGGAAGGGCTATCACCTTAGTTTCGGCTGCAAAATTAAAGATCAAGAAAAGAGTTGGACCCTATACATATGATACTTGTGCAGACCATCTTCGCCAGTAGTTGAACAGGAAAACGAAATCTAGCCTTTCGCAGTGCCAATTGTTTGGAAAGAGCAATTAGATCATGTCATCAATTGTTATTTCTGCATGGAGCTTCCAGTTTGGAAAGGTGTGTCCAAGAAGAAAAAAGTAGAATGTGCAATATCCAACCATTTAATCAGCTAGCTATAAACCCAGTACGACACGCAGAAGGACTGCCGGTTCCTGATGCACCAAAATCATCCTCACCTTAGTAAGACGTGGAAGAGGACGAGGATGAAACTTCCAGTCCTGAACGATCAGTCTCTCATTATCCATGTTTTCTCCAATCGTCCGCACTGCATCACACATCATAACACATGGTCAACTGAATGACCTTGACAGCGCTTTTGAATCAATCCAAGAGTAAGGCAGAGCTGTTGTGACCCAGACTGCAGCAGTGGAATCTCCTGGTAGGTGATGTTAGGGTTCCCATGTTCTGTGACCGTCAAAAGGATATTGTCCATTTCTTCTTCATGGAAGGTGGTCTTGTAGCCTGCAACAACATTAATGGTGTGATTGCAGCCTAAGCAGCGTTCATGATCCAGATGAGTGGAGACTGTTAATTGATCCATGTAAGACGTGTCACAGATCTGTTTTGCGGCATATTGGCATTGTTGTGCCATCAATTCAAGTTGGTCGTTAAGTCTATATGAAGGAAATATGTGTACACAAGAAACAAATTATGAGATAAATAAACTTTGACCAACATCATTGACAGCTTTGTGGCGATTTTAGTCTTCTTGCTCACTTGCTTGATATTCATATTGGATACACAATGTTCTGCTGCTTTCTCTGCGAATGGGATAGTCATGCGAGAGATTTCCACTACACTCAGAGACATTGTTAGATCACTGACCGCATTGTTTTAAACATAGTCACATTGTATGCGTCTTAACAGGAAAACAACTGAGAGCAAATGCCATTATATGCATGCATTTATATTGCCAGAGTTCTGATAAGGTTTCTAAGCTATTATAGTTTCTTTGCTATTTCAGCAAATTGTTAAAAACTGTTAATTTTGCCCACTTTCACATTGGTGTGTGTGTGCTATCGTGGATGTGTGTGCAATGTCTCTACGTGATAATTCATGACGCGAAAACATTTTGAATTTACAGTTGCGGCCGTACCTTAACTTAATATATTGAGGGATTATGTTGACCTCTTTCATGCAGCTGGACAAACCATGGGCATCCTAAATCGCCTCCAAATCAAGCTGTTCTACAGAAAACATCAACATTATCAACAACTTTCACGAAGTGTAATGCCGTCTTCCTGCACATTTTGAAAATTGCAGGTATCTGTACTAAGAAAGAGTAAGAACTGCTGACACCATAGGAACGATATTTGGTCGCATCGTTATTGCATCATCTGTGACGAGCTACATTTTGTTGATGCTAAATACTGGCGTCTATGGAAAGGAATTTGTATTCTCTGCATCGCGATCCATATGCTGTAAATATACATTTTTTTGTGTTTTAAAATTCCAAAAGCCGTTACAACGGTGACATTAATATAGCAACGACAAAATAGGTGAGTATAATAACCAAATATACAGTACACAGCTACCATAGCAAATTTAACACAAGACACACACAATAAATATCAGCTTTTTAAAAAAGCAAATTTGAAGATCTTTACCGATAGCGACATTATACTATGAGATTAATGTTGCAATATTTACGTTCACAATATTTGAATATCATATCTAGCAAATTATCACTCCAGATGATACTTACGTTATTACAGATTATAAACATATACTTAAGGCTAATGAATGCCACCAGTTATTAGCATCAACTGGCGTTGTAACTATCAGTGATTTAAATCAAAATGACTAATTTTGGTTTCGTTAACTGCACTGAGTTCGACATAGAGACATTAACTATTTGTGCATATTAGTCAGCTCCCCACTCCCCTCATCTGTAACACAATTCCCCGATGGATAAACATTCTGCAATAACATTACACGCTGAAATTAACCATTAATCGCAAAACAAATAATAGATTTAGCAGTCGCTGTTTCGAAAGGTGATCTGTTTAAGAGGCTATGTTTCTACTTACCATATGCATAGAATGTCAGGTTCATACAAAATATTTCTTTTTTTGCAATGTGACAAGTAATTGTTTGTTTAATACTTTAAGGGCGCATACTCGATTATAGTCCATTTCAGCACGGATTTACAGGTGTACGTTCAAGTTTTCTTTAAAAGGAATCCCACACCATATTAAAAATGATACCTATAAACGCCAAGGATCTTTTATGGAGATCAGGTAAAGGCCAGTTTCTGTAAAACGTATAGGCTGTCATTATATTTATACATTTCTTCACCTGTACAATAATTAATATTGCTTAGTGCGTTCCAGTAATGCGGCAAGTTGACAGTCAGGTGAAAATGAACTCGTAATTTCATAAATATGATAGTATGATTTAATCTTTAGTATCTTTATAAAGCTCTGGGTTTATCAGTAAAGTTTATCTTACAGCTTTGAAAAGCAACAGGATGTATGAGCAGGTTGAATAACGTGCACATCGTTGGTAACTGGTTTTGAGTAAAAAGAGTATAGTGATGAAACTGGATACCTGGGGAGTGTGATGCTACAAAGATAGGGGCAGTTATATTTTCCTTATATCACTGGTTGAAATAATTAGAGCTGTTAATTATAACGGAATTATCTGCCTGAGGGCAGTGATCCTAGGGAGTGAGAACCCTTATCTGTTTTCGTGTGTCAACTATCAGGTTAACTAGACTGAATTATGGCCTAGGAAAGTGGTTTTAGTAAGATTCACGAACTTGAGAGAGGAGAGGTTTCGTAGCTTTCAGTGTGAAAGGATTACTTAGATTTTTTTTTCTCTCTCTCTGTTCTAGGGGATACTTAGACTGTAACTCTACGGGAAAGTAGGGGTTTTCTTGTGTAATGCAATACAAGGCTAAACGAGTGTACATAGTGTATATTGTAAATAAACATGTAAATAGCAGAATTATTTTATGGATTTATTTTTGAACCCATCACGTTACAGTATGTTCAAAAAATATATACAGAAACAAATCAGTGTTGATAGCAATTTACTTAAAATAAAATACAAATAATTGTGCAAAACATGATTCTAATGGCAAGTCAATTGTAGTTAAAATTTGCAGATAAGGTAATATCAAATCAGCTAGCATTACACCATACCAGCTGCAAAAGGGTTTACTTTGTTTAGAAACCTAAGAGTTGACGCAACCGATACTACTGAAGTATTGTTATAGATACCTAACGTAATATCCCGTTTAACACATTGAAGTACAAACATAACCTATGGATATAGAAGTGTAAACAATAAGGTAAATTGAGCCGTTTGATCTACAGATAAGTGATGCCGTATTTAATTAAAGAATTCTATAGAGGAGTTGTCTCAAACTCAAATCACCCTGTGGACCGCATGAAGGCATTTTATATGACTTAAAAGCGGCATCACATTTGTTATCTCTCGTGACACCTTGTGACTCTAATCATTGTTTAGGCCACATGATACGGCTTGGAGTGCTTGAGAACCCTGTCCCTGCCATAGAGGGAGGAGGGAGATATTCTAGTAAACATTGAAATACTTGATGAAATGGTTTATAAAAGCCCCATGAAAACTGAGTAATATTAACTATTGAAAATGACCGTAACTAGATATACTATAGTGAATGATGCTGACATGACATTATGAACTTTAATATCATCTATACCAAATATTGTCCAAGCTTTGGTGGGGCGGGGTCAAAGAGGCTGTAAGGATCCAATATGAGATAACGAATGATAAGGTCGATGATCCAAAATCCTAATAAATACTTGTAAACATTTGCATGGATTAGCATTAAGGCTGTATGGGGTTGATCACGTGGTACTTGCTGTGTAATAATGTTTGAAAATAATTGAACAGATTATTGCTTCCCTGGCAGGAAATGTTGGTTCTCGTTAGCATTAGTGTGCTTCGTATGTATTGTTTTAAGTGGACAGACACGTATCATGCAGAGCTAGTACTTCTTCAAAAGGACATAGTACATTTTCTACGACGAAATTAAGTCGGCATTGCTACAGTTAGAGGAATTATAAATTATTGTTTCCTAAATTTATGCAAATATTGTTGCTGATGATTAGAAAATTGTGATGCGTTACATGAATGTCTGAGTATCGAATCACATGAGTATATCGGATCTTAGGAACATCAACAGCATTAGTTCTGCCTGTACATATTGTTGTACACCTCATTTCGTCCTTTATTTTGTTGTTATATTGGAGATTGTATGCGAACCTTTGGACTGCCGTTATTTACTACGTTCGCATTATTGGTAGCATTTAGCCTAGCTTACCGTACTCGTTGGCTTTATTTAAATTGTTGTACCCAACTTTACTATCAAATTCCAAAACCATATCCCTTGATAAAAGAAGATTTCTGCGAAAAACATTATATAACGATTTCAATTTTAGATGTGTAATATCATTTTAAAACCTCGACATAATGTTATCTTCGGAACAGAATCATCTCTCTTTAGTTGTAACTTGAAAATGCAACCGACTAGACATATTGGTTCCGTTCATAACTGACTAGGTAAGATCCCAGCTGCATATATTCAGATGCTTTGATTTGTTCTGGGTACCCATTCGTTTGTGAGTTCATTGCTCTCATGCCAAGAAAGTAAGTCCGACCTGTTTAATCATCATTGTCTGCCATATAACCAAAATTTGTCAGTTCCAAATGCTCTGCAGTTCTCAACTGTAGATACTCCATATTATTATTAACATTTGTAAGAAGCTACCACAAATCAAATGTTCTTTTCACTGTTATGATGGCTAATAATCGATCAAAGTATTCGTGTTTTGCTTGACATATATCTAATAATGATTTAGAGGAATTTTCAAAACGTTGATGATTCAGTTAAATGTCCTCAACTGTATCGCATTGATATATGAATATCGAGTCTTGGTTAAGATGTGTTGACAGCATATGGTATTAAACAAAAATGGTGCTGATCTTATCTTTTAAATAAGAAATGACAGAGACAACGTGTCTAGTTTCGCGAGACCATCTCAGTACAAACGGGCACGAACACAAAATTAAAATAAAGGCAGAGTCTATTACAATAGGACTAGACACTGTTACTGTTGGAATATATACTGTTACATTAGGATAACAAAAACCTCCAATGGCAATGTTGCCACTAAGGTTTATGTCTACAGAAGAAGGAATATATATATATATATATATATATATATATATATAACTTGAAAGCTATATCTCTCTCGCTCGCTAGCTTATAATTTCGTTTCCACTTCTGTAATACCATTGCATTATATAGATCATATATATTTTGTATTTTGTTGATTAATCTGCTATATTAGGTTTTCTCTGATGTATTTAGAACATTTTGAAAACATATGTACCACTCACACATACGTTCTGCATTGTTATATCTTTAATAATGATTGCATGTCTGTGCTTTAATTTCAATTAATCTAAAACTCAAAGAAAATTCTGGAAGTTCCGAGAAACAAATGCACCAAATTCACGTATCAGCATCCCGTGAAGGGTTTAATGATTTTGAATCATAATGCGCAAATTAATTCCTGACCCATCAACTTATTTTGTGTGATCGTATTTGCCTCAATCAATTTTACGCCGATGTTCAAATTGAACAAAGTAAAACGTTTATCTTGGAATATGCATAATTGAATGTATACTTGCTATATCTCATCTGAATGAAATCCGACATAGTCTTAAGCGTCCCCAGAGCCGAATCAACGATTGTGTTTAACTCATGTCGCGTTGTTCAAAATCTTTTCTTCTAGTTTTAGTCGGTTTGATTTTGTCTTATTTTCGGCTTTAGGAGATCTAGTTTTAAGCTAATTTCTCCTTTTGAATGTTGTTTTTCATTACTATCATAATGTCGTTTATTAACTTCACAATAGATTGTAATCGCCGTTAACACCTTTGACTGATGTTCCATTTTGTTTGTACCTGTGATGATTCTTATTTACTACCTGTTTGTTGTTAAAATAACTTCGTATATCATTAATGTTCAAGCTCATTCAGGCTCTAATTTGTCCTTCTTTCTCACATCTTTCAAGTTTTAGAAACTCATTATCTTTCAAAAGGTGGAAGTGTTTATGCTTTTTGATACTGCCATATGTGTAGCCTTTTTCCGCAATTTCAGTTCGAGAAATGTGTTACTGGCACATTAATTATTTGAATGGCATATGGTTTTTATCTGTTTCCCATACCTAGAACGATTTATATAATATATGTCCCGTTTCACGCGTACATGAAATTGTCCGTACGATCGTACGCCCGTTAAAAACACAAAGCAATTCTTTTTGGATGGATGTCATTTTATAAGTCAAACAAAGATAACTTTCGTTTACAAAACGTGCCCTCCGTATCTTCTCAATTGAAGTGTTCCAGTTTGTAAACATTGTGATCGCTTAGAAAGAGTTACCTGTCGTTAATATGCCTCGATAAGGTTAGATAGCTAACAAGTTTCCAAATATATTGTTACTCTGAACTTTTATATATATCAATGATTTTAAATTTGGTCAAAGGGAGTTGTGCCCTATCAATTTGACAGTCGTCAACTGAATTGTAATTTAAGTTAAAATGCAGTTTTTCCAAATTATGTTCTTTAAGGTTCTGGTTCTTTCACCAAAGTTAATACTGTCAGGCTTTGAATCGTTACAGTTTCTTAAGAATCAACGCGCATACTACTTCTATTTGTTTCTTCACCTTTTAATGAAATAGTACTTTAGAAAAGTGTATTGTTACGACTTTATTGTCTTAAACTTTGTAATAGCAACGAGGGAAAACGAACAGATTTGTAAACCTTAACAAACACTTTGTGTCTCTACAAAACAAAATGAAACTTTAAAAAGAACTTACAATATTGTGAATTAAGTCACAAATAGTCCAACCAGTCATAGTACCAGTCCAAATGAATAAACTTCTAATTAAATTCCAGTGATGCTAGAAAGAACACTTCTATTCTGAATGGTCTAAGGTGCCTATGGGGGCCCGTGACACTGAGATTAGTGAACAGTCGTTTGATTATACACGATAATATAACCTAAGATCTCCTTTTCTGAATTCACATTAATTACAAGTTAATGTTCTGCCCAAGAATATTATTAATGTGCATTTTTATTTCCAGTTTATAACAATTTGAATAAGTGATCGCAACCAAATCAAATACTGAACAAAACTATGTACATTAATCCGCTAAAGTTGTTAAGTGCAACAATGAATAACTATTGTATATCAAGTAAATCATTCTAATTAAATATATACAGCTCAGAGAAAACCCAGGTTGTAGGTACAACGTTCATTTGCAGAAACGTCTAAATTGCAAGCAGGTAAATTCTGCTACTAAAATATAATAAAGAATGTGGTAAACATCAGGTATACGTGGCTTATAAATGGAGAAGAGCAATGCCATTAATTCAGACCCAAATAAACCTGTTTACCTTTATTAATAATGATCCCTATATTTAACCCACACCCCTAAAGAGAATGTTAGTTATATAGTACCTGCTTAACAATTAAAGGTCACTGGACATGTAGAAACAGAATATTATTTTAGAGATGATCAAGTCCAAAAATACAATGATACATATAACATTATTTTAGAGATGGTCAAGTCCAAAGAACAATGATACATATAACATTATTTTAGAGCTGGTCAAGTCGAAAATACAATGATACATAGAACATTATTTTAGAGATGGTCAAGTCAAAATAGAATGATGCATAGAACATTATTTTAGAGATCGTCAAGTCCAAAATACAATGATACATATAACATTCTTTTAGAGATGGTCAAGTCCCAATTGCAATGAAACATAGAACATACTTTTGGAAACAAACTAGCAAACAATAAAATTAACATACATAATACATCTGTGCCAAATGATATCCATACCAGTGATTGTCTTGTTGAATGCAAACAAATCTTTGTATGCCATTAGTCATGAACGTGACTAATAGTGGCTGTTCTATATGCTAATTGTTTCTATCTTGCTTGTATTAAATATAGGCAGACTGTTCAGTTAACATTGCTTTCAGTTAAGTGTACTTTATTTGTTTTACATCCCGCAATTTATCCCCCTGTTGGTTCTTGAATATAGAAACGCCCAGAAAACCCCCAATCTTGTTGATAGAGACGCCGACGTTTTTCAACCTTTATACCCGTGGAAAGGATCCGTGATGATATTGCAGCTACGAACGTTTCGAATAAGCAAATTGCCATTTGTGTTGTTCTTAATATTGTTCTTCAAAACAATTAGCATTGCCTGTACATTTATTCCGTCCAAATTTGTAAACAAATATGCAATATATCAAGTGTATGACATTGTTGCTTTCGACAGATGTAACTATTTATATCACAGCTCTGCGATTCTCTAAATTCCTAAATTTAATGCAATATCAGCTTGTGACGTTTTTTTTGGTACGTGAATAATTTTAAATTATTATGCCGTTTTGCTTCACAAAATGTCTTCATTATTTGACTGATCATATACCCTCTTCACCATTTTATAAAATACTCCAGACTGAGTGGTATGTTAATTATTTTATATGCATGATCGAGTTAGTTTGTTTTCTTTCTTTTAGTGTTCCCATGTAATTTTATATTCTTTAATAAAAGAAACATATGAGTGGTCTATTGACTTTTAATCATCTATTCAGTTTCCATATCCCTATAACGAGATATAATCACGGGTATATGTGTAGTGCTCGCAATCTCTTTCACTTTGCAAAATGCTCAACTTCGAGCTGTTTTACAATCAGGAAAGAATATAGCCGTGGATATGAGCATTCGTCCATAGTAACACTCGCATGACAACCAAGTAATTAAGTCGAATCTAATGCATATTATTTGCAATTATTGTTTGTCGTGTACATATAATCCATGATATGGTTCTTCTTCAATTCTAGAGGTGATATCTCCGTTTATTGATGAGTAGTATCATGTTTACCAAGTTCCACCGTGAAAATGACGAATAGGTCTATTTGATTCTACTTTATAAACTGTGTGTATTTGTAACCAACTACACTGACGTATATATGCCCTGATTGTGTCAAAGGAATTTGTAGTGCTAAATATTAATCAAATATTAATTACTGAGTGGAGATGTGAATGTTTATGCTGCGCGTGAATGGTCATATCCAGAACTAAGAGCATTGGTGTTTTCCGTCTTGGAGAGAGAGAGAGAGAGAGAGAACAGCCATTCTCCGCTAATAGAGAATGGGACACTGGCAATCACAACAGTCAGTTGATAGCTCTGTCGTTAGCCTCTGCCAATCAACCACACCACTATGAAACATCTATTTTATGATTTGAAAACATGATTTAAAATTATTTTTATTTTTTATGCTTTTACTATTGCTAGCTGCTGCATTTATGTTTGTGTCCTTTATATACCATGTGAGGTACTGTAACATATATGTTGTGTCGATTTTTATGACACAGCCCTGTTCTTCGTTAACCACTACTGGATCTTGGTGAACATTCGGCTAATAACACAGCGGGGAATATCACAGGAGCTGCATTTGTGTGAAATCATTTACATCCCAAGAATCACAAAGATCCATTTTCCTGCCCATGATGTGCTGTATACAAAAACGTGTATGGTGTGGTGTAACGGTACTACTAATGCATTGTTGAGTCGGTGAGGTTTAATGTCTGGGGAAGGTTAATTCACAAAAAGTGAAAGACTAGCTATAATGTAGGAGTTGTAGGTGTGTGTTGTTCATCCATCTGCTACCTTTAAATCATCTACGTACGTTTGGATAACAGTTTTGGGGTTTGAATCTTTTGAAATACGTTCGTGTCTCAAAACAAGTTGAGAATTTATGACACTGCAATGCTTCTTAACCTCAATATGTCTGGTGGAGTTATCTCTCTTGAGTGGTGTGGAGTGCCATTGTTTCGTTTCCCCTGTTTTGAAAGGGAATTGTGGATCTTTTTGACGGTATATACAATATAGCTCCAATTAAATGTATTGAACTAAATAGTTAGTAGAACAGTCTTTGGATAACACTTAATGCAATACAGAGATACCTTTCCTGTATTCACGATGATTTCGAATAACGCTTGTACTTTTTACTTTTGTGAAACGTCACACGCAGTGAAGTCAGTTTCAAAAAAAATAGCCTTTCGGACAAGGCGAACCGGTGTAAGGGCATTCAGTGTTCTTTTCCGCGATATTGTTCGTATTATTTTTCGTACTGAAAACCATTTACCAGACGTTAAATTTGTACATCTGAATACAGATGTGCATTCCAATATTTTGTTACAGTGGTGCTTAAGCCTGCATACTGTATAAATCATATAATCAAATTTGATGAATCTTTCTAAACACTATAATACACAAATTGCATCACCGATAGATACACCCTGAATATTTTGAGATGAAAATTCCAAGGGAACTGCCACCCCCATCCCCACCCCATTAAATAAAGCCGATGAAGTATTCTTATATTTAATTCATGTTTTAACATACACACAGGGAGGGATGTATGTAGGGAACTGACTATTTCATATATTTTGTTTAGCGCACAAAATTACACTCTGCTTAGTTGATGTGATATTATGCTTGTAGAATCTAGAAATGTTTAATATGTATTCCGTAAGTTTAAAAACAATGTATCGATGTTTTCTTGGGGGGGGGGGGGGTTGTATTATTCATTAGTGATTTTATTAACCTTTTCTGATTCCGATGGGTTAATTGGTAACAAAGCTAAGACAAGAAGAGAGAAAATTGATATGTTTATTTCAATGTCCGTTTTACAGACAAATCTTAATTTTGAATGATAGTTTAGAACATATAAGAATGAATTATGTTCATTAGAGTTATGTTGTTGAAGGGAACAGTACTGGTTGATTATATCTATACTATGTGAATAATACATTTCCTTAATCAAAAGATATATACAGTTACATTTTCCATGAGAACTGCCAGCCCCCCACCTCTTTAATAATTTCAGTGAAGTATTCCTATATGTGATTCATGTTTTAAATAGAGAGGGGTGTACATAGTAAGTGACCATTTCTTACATTTTGTTTAGCGCATAAAATTACACTCTGCTTATTTGATGTGATATGCTTGTATACTCTAACAATGTTGCATAGATATTCCATATATTTAAAAACAATGCATCACTGTGTGTTTTGGGTATTATTTGTTTGTTTGTTTGTTTTGTTGCTATTATGCGTTAGTGATTTTATTAACCTTTTCTGATTCTGATGTGTTAATCTGTAACAAAGTTAAGAAAAGAAGAGAGTAAATTTACTTTAACTGTTTTACAAACAAATCGTAACTTTGAATGACAGTTTAGAACAAACAAGAATGCATTATGTTCGTCAGAGTTATGGTGTAGAAAAGAGCAGGACTGGTTGATTATATTTATACTACGTGGGTAATGCATTTCCTTAATTAAAAGATATATACAATTAAATTTTGTCGGGAGGTATAATTTTCTGCATGTATTCATAGAAACAACAACACAAAAACTGCTTCCTTAATGACAACAGCCAACCTTAAAATAATACATATTTTACACACAAACACTAACTGAAAAGAAAACAAAGTAGATATAAATAAATATTATTGGTTTCAACACATTCATTTGGGACACATAGATACATACATACATACATACATACATGCATACATACATACATACATACATACCGTTCAGGTGGCCTAGTGGTTAGAGTGTCCGTCTCGGAGGTCGTGGGTTCAATCTCCGGCCGATTCATACAAAAGACTTATAAAAATGGTACTAACAGGCGCTCAGCATTAAGAGGTTAGTGTTAGGACTGGTCGGCCCCAGTGTCAGGATAATGTGACAGGGTGGGACATCATGCTACATGTCTGCGGCATGATGCCCCAGTGCTAGGCATCACTATAAACTGCGACACTGCATACATCATAGCGATATGACTGAACTTTTTTAAAGCTACGTTAAAAAAAAGTCACACACACACACACACATACATACATACACACAAATACATATATAATATGCACATAGGAGAGTTTTACTACACAAAGATTGGAAAACAATATAAACAGATGACAAAGAAATGAAATGTACAAAATTATTTCTGTACACGCTCACATAATATAGCTTAATATATGAAGACATTACATAGTGAGGGAAGTCATATATTTTTTTAATTGCATATATGTCGCGATTTACTACGTGTTACTAAGCTTCTCTCGGTGCTTTGTCCGAAAAGAGTATGGCGCCAGCCGGGCACAATGATGTTATGGTCTATTTTTAGCACAAGGTAGATTTAAGTACAAGCGCTTGATAAATAAATACTGGTCATTCAATCGTAATAGAAATAACACAATAAGAGTTTGTTTCTTTTTAACAGCCGAACAAAATCAATTCACAAATTCTAAGATCGATTATATTGAAACATTCAGTACTTTGAATGTATCATCACTTTGGTCGTCTTTCCTTTCTTGGGTACAGGTGTGTTTCTCCAAGAAGGTTCAGGCATGTTCATCAAACCAGGTATAGGAGTACTGCATATACACATCACTTTATGTGGCAATTTAATGCACTCTCCACCTGGACCTCTACACGTTCCTGATGAGCTCTTTCGGTCAATACAACGACCCAAACGGTATCTGCATGTAGACCTTTCCGTCGCGGCAAAAAGAAGACAAATTGATGAACAGAGAAGAGCTGCTTTCATAATTTGCAACACCATCGTTACTTGAGGCCTAAAATGATAGAAGCTAGAAAATAGACATGTAAAACGATGAATGTATGTAACAAAAATTGATACCTAACACGCATAGTACTATCATTGCAAGACAAATTACGTTCTTGTGGTGGAGATGTGATCTTACGGCTGCCAATCAGATTCCACCAAGTTTGTTCTCATGTGGGATGATAGTATCTTTGCACCAGTGGCTGTGTCATTGTTCCTGGCAACTGAGTGTAAGAGAAATAAGAATATAATAGTACGACAAAAATAATCTAAATGCGAGTGATCATTTAGGTACCTCATATCCCATAATTCTTACGATCATTAAGATATAGGTTAAATAAATACGAATAAAAACGCTGGAGTCAGTGAGAATATATAAATTGTCTGTATATGTATCATATATTGGAACTGCATGTCTATTTCAACCCTAAGAGGGGTCATTTCCCACGGTTTATGCTGTTCCTGTTTTCTTGCATGTCCTGGTTAAGTTCGTACTTCTAACAGCAAACGTTTTGCAGGTCGTATATGCATATATATGAACGTAACAAGGGCATGAAAGAAAACTTGAGAATGACCCCTCTTTGGTGCAGAAATCGACATGCAGTTGCAATTTATGATGCGTATACTGACAAGGTATATATATATATATATATATATATATATATATATATATATATATATATATATATATATATATATAAAGGACTCACAGTACTCATTCAGTAAATCTATGCAAACACCATGATGTGACAAATTCAATAACTTTATTTTTCTGGGTGCTTATGAAAAGGATATGATCTGCGGCATTTTCTGCACCTAAATCTGCTTGAAACATGTGCTTTCAATAATGCTATAAAGAGTCAGGTACTAATTTCTATAATGAGTATTCCAAACTCAAAACTGTTAAAGAAAATTCAATCAATATAACAATGTCTGTGGGGTTTTTTTTCTCTTCAGTTACAACTAGGATAAACTCTCAAAAGACTTTTTTCCTTAAAAAATTACTTACATTGTTAACCAATCCTGGCCAGCTAAACCCATATATACTCTATTTTATATTCACCCATTTCCAGGCTGGTTCCCATGTTTCCATATAATTTGTACCGGATGTCCTAAAGATATACTGAATATAAACATAATATGGGTACGAGCGAGTTAGATGACATATTGCAGTTCAATCTATGAAATAAATAAATTTAATCACATTTATGAGATTTTTAAAACACTTAATGCTCAAGTCACAAAAGTACGCATAGTTACACATATTACTTGTATCTTAATTTAGAAGGTCCATATGAATGCGTTGTTTGGTAAAGCACACATTCTTCCCGTCACAAAACCTCGTTTTCGACAAAACTTTTTCCCGTCAACGCAATATAGTCTCTGTACAATACAGGAGCAGTACAACGCCAACATAAATATGTGTATTTACTGATGACAAAGCAGATCAGTCATGAATCATCTTTCCTTCTGAATCAAAATGGATATTCACAGCAATCTATTGAATCACTGCGACACTATTCTGACTTTAAACTATCCAAATATAACAGACAAGGATCTGGCAGGTATATATTTAAGCGGTCATCAGAGACTTTAAGGATGACATACTTGTCAAATGCGTTGTAATGTGATTGTATAACGAAAATGTTGTTGGGTGATACCATTAAATATATACAAGAACAAGAACAAAAAACAACAACAATTACAACAACAACAACTACTACTACTATAATAAGAAGAACTACAGAAACGATAGTTCATATAATTAGTTAAAAAGTATTGAATAAATTGTCGTAAAGATTTGCAATATTGACAAGACTGCACCTGGAGTTTGCTTAAGTTTAAAAGTTGCATATTTAGAGAATTCGGTATGAGTTTTTAGTTATATAATCAGGGTGAGTTCGATATATGTGCATTCTATATGGTTCATCCTGGGTTGAACTCTATAGTTTTAGAGAGCGTTTCAATCGAGGGTTCTAGACATGTTCGAAGACTCGACAGTAATTTCAAATAATTCAGGCTTATGTTCTAAGCGCATTGAGCAGTTATTTTCGTTAGCTGTTAGTTTTGATCGTGTACAATTTCCACAAGTACAATATAAAACTAACGTTTAGCCACCGTACACGAAGGTAACATAGAAGTGGGCCAACATTCTCTCCACTGTGCATGCTGCAAATTTAAACACCAGCCACTCTCCCAGAATTAAATATATCATACAGCGCCGCCACTGTTATCATGGGCGGTGAATTATATCCGATGGCTCGTTCTCGACTTGCTGGATACGGCTGAGAAATAGTCTCTAGGTGATTCAAAAGAAGTCCAATCACAAGTATCAGTTTAGAAACAGATGGTTTCTCCAAAAACAGTTAACAGCCTTCGTAGATATAATAGATGATGATTTAATGTATTGCTTAAGATATGTTTAAATTTTGAATCGTTTACTTACAGTAAGTATAACAAAAATAAAAATTCAAAGTTCAATCAAAGTGAATGACAAATCTGGAGGATATTCACGGAAAAGGTAAAATGATCAGGAGGAATCTACACATACATAGGATTGTGGTGATGTTATTTTGTACTGCTACATAATGGACATGATTACAAGAATCTCTAATTGCGCCACCCATCCAGCCTGGACATGGGCTTGAAATGCTTTAGTAGAATCTACAATCAATGACTAAACGTTGATGTGGCTACCAAACTTTGAAGTGGTTACCAAACTTTGAAGTGGCTACCAAACTTTGATCTGGTTACCAAACTTAAACCAGTGTTTCTTGAAAATAAAGGTTGCATATCAAAGATTCCATTAAGAAAAATGTGTCTCAACAGTAAAGCATGAAGTTTCAAGTTAAATAAGCATTATTACCTAATCAACCATATATTAGATATTTATGAAATGAATCAACGCAACAATTATACTAAACAATCCCTAGTAGCAGAGATGATGAAATGTAGAAGTTAATTGTAACGGGTTGTTCCTGTGTCAATGGCATCCGATTACACCTTGACCGATGTTGCGAATGTTTACAGACATTACACTAAACTATACCGATTGCACATGCATACGTTTCTGCCTTAATGTTAACATTATATCACTGAATGTAGTGGGGATACATTTTTCAATTTAAATCAGCACATATTTCAAACAAATGTTTGCTTGTATGAATTTGATGATTAGAATGCATTATTAGGAAACACTAGTTTAAACAGTGGAATTGAAGAGCAATCCTACGCATGCGAGTTGGACACCGAAAAATGAAAAACATTAACATATATGATTGGTGGAAAGAGAGAGAGAGAGAGTATGTTACCAGTTTCGGTGTTAGTGCATTGTGAGCTGCTATCTGTGAGAGACTGCAATTGCAGATTCAAAACAGCAGTATTAAAAAAAACTACTGTGGTAATCATATATTTCATTTTCCTTGGCATTTGAAACTGTAATGGTAACGTTCTGACTCAGACTCGTATCTCAGTTTTCTCATGGATGTTTGACCTTCGTTAACAGCTCGCAGAGAGGTGGGATATATATTTAGTTTTTAATGCGAATTATTTGTTTCCATCTGTATTTAATTTTACTCAAAAACAGGCAAACAATTTCGTTACGCCCTGGACTAAACTGATTATCCAATTCATGTATGTACATTTATTTTTTTTCATGTAAATATAAAATTGGGGAATATATGATGCCTGTCAACCAGCAACGTTGTGAAAACGTGAACAGTAACAACACAGTGATGCATGAACTGTAGATCAATTCCAAAACGTGTATTAGAAATAAAACGAATTCAGGCATCAAATATCTATTAATTTAAGCTGTGAAAACAGAACCATGCTTTCCAGAAATTAAAGTTTAAGGAGGGACGGCATATGTATTCAAATGCCTTCTCGCAGTACAAAGATCAGGTAAAGATCACAAGATTTGTTATAGAATTCAACACAGTAGTGTTCATCAGAAATTTAGAGCACACTTATTTTAGAAGGATATTACTTTCTCACATATCTACAGTATAATAGTACAGTAAAAAAAACTATACATACATACATACATACATACATACATACATACATACATAAATGCATGCAAACATACATACGTTTATGTTATGAGAAAATACGAAATTAAGTAGGTCATGCAAGCAAACTGGAATAGCCTAAAGCCTTGGGAAGAAAATACGCCGTAGAAAACAATTGATGCGGTTACAGTAATGCAGTTGCTATACACGAAATGTATATAAAACTTTGAAATAAATAGACTATGAATAAAATGATGGATTTGACTGAGTTAGATAATGAATTTCATCTCAATATTTTAAATGAAAGACTATATTCTCATTTATGAGGTTTTTTTAAAAACAACTTAGGACTAAAATCATTCATGTCAGCCTCGTCAAACTAATTACTGGTATTTTAACTCAGCATGTTCTTGATCTTGCTTTGATAGTAGCATAGCACACATTCTCCACATTCAATTCCATATAATTTATCGAGGTCAACGCTTACACATTCCTCAGTTGCAAGTCCCTATCGGTTACAGCGTCCACCTTGGACGCGGGAGGTCGCGGATTCGAACCCTGGCCGATTCATCTCAAAGACGTATACAAATGGTACTAGCAGCTGCCACGTAGGCCCTCAGCGATAAGAATGTAGTGTTAGGACTGGTGGGCCTGGCGTCAGGATAATGTGACTAGGTAGAACATCATGCTACATGTCTGCAGTATGATGACCCAAGGTTAGACATCGTTATAAGCTGCCGCACTGCACACTGGAGAGATATCACCGACAAATTATGAAATCTACATTATAAGTCCAAATCACATTCACACTCACACAAACAGACACATATGTTGTATTTTTTGTCTATTGAGCATTTCCATCAAACGCAAATGATCGGTTCAGAAGTATTAGTATTGGACATATATGATGTTGTTTATGTTTGTCTATTATTTCAAAGGAGACTTACATACTCTAATAAATTTAGAGTATGCGCACTTGGTTATAGCGCCCCGTTTTAAGGAATTTTTAGATTTCTGTGATTGCTTGTGAGATTATTGGAATTCGGCGCCATGGAAATATTCCTAGCCCAAAATAATGAGTTAATTATTAGAAGCAAACGTCACGGAGTGAAGTGTTAGTGTGTTTCCATGATGTCATGGTTCACTATTAGTGAATTCCGGCCAAAACCGAATGAATGTCCCTGTCGTAAAATAGTCCATATTAAAATCTAGTAGTATACATTGGTGGCGTGACTGCAAGGACAGTATTTACATTATTAAACCGTTAAATTACACAAGGGAATAAATACGAAGGGACTTGGCAGACACCGTGTATGTCGCCATGTGGGCGAATATGGTGCAGTCATATTGGCAAAAATATGCCTGGAAAGCATACGTTGACTGGCCTAAGGTCTCACTGGATAGTTTCCTATTTTGACCCCCGCCCAATTTTTAAGGAAGAAGGCATGAACCTAATTATCACAAGCCTGGCATTTATAAATTCACACATAAGCTAAATCTATAATGTGGTTTAGATTTACTTTGAGTTAGGCTTGGAAATAGGTTGGCTTGTTGGTGACTGCCTGTCACAGTTAGATGAGCATTGGAGATCAAATGCGTAACTTGGTCTGCAAATGACCTGCCGACTTGGCTTACTTATTTATGTGTGCCTGCTACAGAGGTAAATATCTAAAAATCTAGATGGTTGAGGGGCGATGAAAAGTATGCTAATTTGTTATAGTACTAGTGAACTTTATTCATGCATAAGGCACATACTGATTCTTTTAGCTGCCTTGTCACAGAAAAAATATTCAAAATAGCTATTTCTTGTCACAAATGAATGTAAAATTTAGGGGTTGATGGCAGTGTTGGTTATCAAAACCACCAGTTGCATCAGGAATTAACCTGATTACTGCAGTCAAAATCTCACATGTAAGCTTTCTACAAAAATCATTAGATTGTATTTATTTGTATCTTCAGTGTAACATTATTCTCATTTTTCTGTAATTGGTCTTTGTCGGATGAAAATTCACCAGATAAACTGTCCAGTGAGACCTAAGGTGGCGGAGTTAAAATATTTCCCATTGTTAGGGGGTACTCATATATTTTCTAAGGCGTGAACGGTTGGCAGTACGGCAACATGATGAAGGTAAAACATGCAGATGTCGGGTTGGTAGATAGTTGGCAGTTGGGTTTATCTGTGGTCAAGCATTAATTAGAGGAAAATTTAGGTATATAATGGACACGTCGGGCTTACTAATTTACACCTGAAGTTGTATGGAAGTCTTTGGAAAGTCGGGGTGAGCTTATGACTTCTAGCGAGAATCGCTCCAGGGTTTGACAACCGCTCGGTCAAGTAAATACCCGTGTGCGTGTAACAAGAACATTTCTGGTGGCTAGCGGTGGATATGAGAATAGTTATGTGATATGTTGAAAGTAATTAGTTTTTATTACGTATAGAACAGACTATTCCTTCGCAATTTGGAAAGAAAGACGTGAAAGAAAGACGTGTCATATAAAGTTGAAAAACAACCCCCCCCCAATATAAATGATACAGCACCTTTAAAATTTTCTTTTGACTATTTCGCGATCTCTAGTCTGCGAAAGTAGTTAGATTTATTTTGCTCTTAAAAATATGTTTAATTTGAGTACATATGTCCAGTCAAAACGGAATATTTTATCTAGGACGTAATGTCAGCAGTGATGCAGACAAGCCAGTGGAATTGGAGATGGCTCACGGGTAAAACGAATGTCGGTCAGTCAGAAGCGTCGTGTTACATTGCTGAGACAGGGGGGATAGAATTTAGCAAAACGACTGATTATTCCCAAGATAACTAAGCTGAAATGGTCTAACGATATCAGAATTATTGGTCATAAAATTCTGTGCATTCCCGATTCATGAATTTGGCTGTAGAAAAGAACCGTACATAAGATCGCGTGCTTGATAATGCCCCTCCCCCCCCCCATCATAAACTATACAGACACAGATTGGACCAAAATAATCATCCATCTCGCCCTATGTTCGTATTATTAAAATCTCATTATTTAATTTTTGACAGACCTACTTCTTCCTCAGCGAAATGAAAAGTACATACATTGGTCTGCGTACTTGTGACTAGCAACCATTAATTAATAAAAATTATTTGACACCCACCTCGCTGTATTGTGTTAAATCGATGAGTTTAATATTAAATTTAATGAAATTTCGTGACAAATTTGGCAACAACTAGAACAACAACAAATACTTCTAAGTCTGTTTTAAATAGCAATTGGTAGTTGGAAAGTTTCTTACAAAGTACATCGCGACAGGTTAATAGGGAATACTGAAGTGGAATTATTACAAGTTATTATAATGGCTACAGGCAGAGGTACACCTGCCTCTTTATTCGATACGCCTTTTCCACAGCCTACTAATGCGAGGCAGAGAAAACATGTGGACGTAGACAGTAACGTCCAGTTTCTTGTGACCTCGACTCCGTGCGAGGCCGATAAAGCTAATGGCGATACATGTGCATTTGGAGGCAAGTCTGATGATCTGAGGTCCGAAACTATAAAGGAGGGTACGCCTGAGAACGTAAGGTCTGACGGTTACAATCATACTACGTATCCAAGATCGAAGAGAACGTTTAGTCCGCCCACTGATAGTCTGCTAGAGATTATGGATACTCTCATCATATAAAAGTTCGAAAAATTAGGCACAACCATACATAGACCATCTGTAAGGGAAAAACCGGTCTGGAGCAACAGTGAGATAAACGATGGAAAAGTGACGTCAGGCTCACGTGTGACCAAGGGAGGTGACGCGAGAAAAACAGAGTTTAGTTCTTCTGTGTCTTCAACTCGAACAAAGACAAGAGATAAAGCAGACACTTACGATGGTTCGCAACCTTTCCTAGACTATATGACACATTTCGAACACTGCGCAATGATTAACGATTGGAGTGAAGCTGAAAAAGAGTTGCGCTTAGCTGCGTGTTTAAGGAAAGATGCTCTCCAAGTCTTAGCAGATCTCCAAGTCCATCGCAGTCAAGTCGAATTTGAGAAGTTGAAAGCTTCCTTGGAAGCTCGCTTTGCATCTCGTAACCAAGATGAGTACTACAAAGCACAGCTCCGAAGTTGTTTCAGGAGAAGGGGGGAAGTACTCCCTGAATTAGGTCAAACGATACAAAGACTGGTTTTGTTGGCATATCCCTGTTGCCCACCTGATATTCGCAATAGGCTCGCAAAAGATCACTTCTTAACGGCGGTACAGGATGAAAACCTGAAGCTCGAAATTTGGCGTCATCGCCCAAGCAGCTTGCAAGAAGCCATCAGGATAGGGGTCGAATGGGAGGCTTTTCTGCGTGCTGGTGCACGGCAGAAGCCAGTAAGTTCTGCTAGTAGAGATTATGAGGAGTCTGCAGACAGATGCAAGGAGAGTACATATAAAACTACAATCTAACAACTTAAGGATACGATAGAAAAATTAGTGGAACAAAAGAAGTTGAATAAACAACAGCAGGAAACATTAGATCGTTGGCACCAGTCGGAATGTGGGCAAGGCAATTCAGTGTTTGAATTGTAACGGTTGGGGTCATTACCAAAAGGGAATGCACTAAGCCTCTCAACAAATACAACGAGCAGTGGAGAAAAAGAGACCAACGAGCTGGGACTCTAAAATGATAAGAAGTAAAGACAATTCCAAGCCTGTACATTACTTAAACGAAGAACCGGGACTGTACAAACAATGTCCTGTTAATGGGGTGGAGCTCGCGTTGCTGGCTGACACGGGTGCTACTGTTTCCATTATCAGTAAAAGGCGGTATGAAGCACGATGTCATCGAAAGCCAAAACTCAGCAATGTGGATAGCCATCTAATCAGTGCATCCAGTAACAGATTGAAATGTATGGTCAGGCTGAATTTTTGATTGCTTCGAAAGGCGTCAGAAGGCGACATGATTTCGTCGTTGCTGACATGAGGCCTGATGGAATACGTGGGTTAGATTTTTTCCGTCTGCATAAATGTGACATTAGTGTAACACAGTGTACACTGCCAATGCGGAGAGTAAAGCTTCCGTGCTACTTTGCGGGGTCTTTGGGCTGTCACCGTATCACCGTGGCTGAAAACATCATTGTCTCAGCTGAGAAGGAAATTATCACGCGAAGTTGGATGGCGAATGCTGGTTGTGGAAAGCAGGCTACCGAGTCAATGCTTGAGCCTCTATCGTCGTTTAGATATGAAACAAAAATCACTGTTGCACGAGCCGTCATTAAGATGGTAGACGGAACAGTGCCATTACGGTTGCTAAACCCGACTAAAGAGGCGGTGAACTTGAAAGCTGTTGTTTGTTGTGCTGAAGCCGGTGCAGCCTTATCGACACAAAATGTAGATTGTTCCAGACAGGATTCGAACAGCAGTCTGCCGTTATATATTTCTGAATTATTTGAGAGATCAAGCGTCCATTTGGATTCTGATCAAGTAGCCGCCCTAAGCAGACAGTTAAGTGAATTTCGTACAGTGTTTGCTAAAGATGACGACTTGGGCAGAACAAACCTTATCAAACACGCTGTCAAGACAGTGAATGCCGCGCCAATTCGAGTAACACCTAGAAGATTACCGTTCCAGCTCCGACAGGAGATTGGCATACAAGTGGACGACTTGCTGTAAAATAACAGTTATAGAAACGTCTGTAAGCCTCTTAGCTGCCCCAGTGGTATTGGTGACTAAAAAAGATGGGAGGAAGTGGTTTTGCGTGGACTATAGCTCGCTAAATGCAGTTACGGAGAAGGACGCGTATCCTCTTTCTAAAATCGATGATAGTCTCGATTCGCTGTCTGGCACAAACTGGTTCTCGACATTAGATTTGATGTCGGGGTACTGACAAGTTGAAATTGAGAATTCTGATCGGCCTAAGACAGCGTTTGCAACGCGAAGCGGTCTCTGTTAATTTAAGTCATGTCGTTCGGCTTAAGCAACGCGCCAGGGACCTTTGAGCGACTAATGGAAGCCGTCCTAGCCGGGTGGCAATATGACGTTCGTCTGTTTTATCTCGACGTGATAGTTTTCGGAAGCACATTCAAGCGGTTAATTTAAAGACAAGCACGGGTCTTTACCTTTCTTTTAGGGGCCGGCCTAAAGTTGAAACCCAGCAAATGTATACTCTGTGCACGAGTGGTTTGGTATCTGGGTCATGCTATTTCAGCGGCCAGAGTGGCCTGTGATCCTGAGGAAGTAGCTGCGGTTTTGAAATGGCCCACTTCAAAATCAGTTACCGCAGTGCGGAGGTTCCTTGGGTTTTGCAGTTGTTACAGGCTGTACGTAGGTCACTTTGCTGAAATTGCAGCTCCCTTACACTAACTAACGACAAAGAATTCTGATTTCCGCTGGACAGAGGAACACCAGGCGGGATTCGAAAAACTACGCTAGCCTCTACACCAGTGTTGGCCGTACATGATTTAAATAGCCCCTTTATACTTGACACAGATGCGAGTGGTGAAGCCATAGGTGCTGTCCTGTTCCAGAACATAGATGGGAAAGAAAGAGTAGTAGCTTACGCTAGTCGGTGTCTGGACAGGCAGAACGCCAGTAGTGTGTCACTCGTCGTGAGCTGTTGGCCGTCATACATTTCATTCGCCATTTTAAGACCTAACTAGATGGCAGAAATTTCAAGGTACGCACTGACTACAGTAGCCTGCGATGGCTCATGAGCTTCAAAGAGCCCGAGGGACAGTTGGCTCGTTGGCTGGAGCAGTTGTCGGATTATGATTTTGTGATAGAACATCGCCCTGGAACTCAACATGCCTATGCTGATGGTTTGAGTCGCATACCGTGCAAGGGTTGCAAATCCTGTAGCAAACGTACCGTGTGGTTCTCTGCTATACGACTGGACAGTGGGATACATTTTGAAGAGATACAGAGACAAGATGCTACTTTATCACGAGTTATTAGTTGGGTTGAGGTACAGAAACGCCCTGTTTGGGAAGAAATATCTGGAAATAGTGCAGACGTTAAGGCTTTATGGGGGGGGGGGGGGGCATACAAATTATTAGAGATGTCAGACGAGATGCTTGTGCGAGTTTGGCTAGATCGTTCCGGAAAGCAAGTTAAAAGATACATCGTTGTACCATACAGTTGGCGGCGAGAAGTCCTAAAACAATGCCATGATGGAACTGCCGGGGGACATTTAGGTGTTGACAAAACGCTCAGTAAAGTGCGTCAACCGTTATTACTGGCCCGGTATGAGGGATGATATTCGTAACTACTGTGCAACTTGATCCGTCTGCGCTCAGCACAAAAGTCTCAAGCAGAAGCGCCGAGCGAAACTTCAGGGCATAACGGATGGGGAAGCAGGAGAGCTGGTAGCCCTGGATATTTTGGGACCTCTTACGAAAACGGAAGAAGGACATGCATACATCCTTGTAATTGGAAATCAAAACAATGGAACGAATGATCAATTCTCGGCTTGTATGGTACCTGGAAACTAACAATTTAATATCTCCTTTCAGAAGTGGCTTTCTTTATGGACGGAGCACCAATGATCATCTGGTTAGACTGGAAACATTTATTCGCGACGCATTTATCACGAAAGAACAGTTAGTAGCGTCTTTCTTTGATTAAGAAAAGGCCTATGACACGACGTGGAAGTACGAAATGCTAAATGACCTGCAAGATCTGGGTCTAAAAGGCCGTCTGCCCTCTTTCATATTAAACTTTCTTTCAGACAGAATTAAATGTACCAGTGTGCTCTACCCAATCAGATCTGCACGAGCAAGAGATGCGTGTGCCCCAGGGCAGTATTTTATCTGTGACACATTTCAACATCAAAATCAATAGCGTCACCAAGTGTTTGGCTCCTGGTGTAGTATACTTGCTATAGGTTGATGATTTTCTAATGCGTCATCGATCAAAGCACATGCATACAATTGAATGACAACTACAGCAAAAGATAAAGATCCAAAATTGGGCTAGTACGATCGGATTTAAATTCTTCAAATCAAAAACGGTATGCATGCATTTCTGTCAGTTACAACGACACCACGATAAACCTAAATTCACGCTGGAAAGAACACCTATTCCAGTTGTTGAAGAAACAAATATTTTAGGTATTATCTTTGACAGAAAACTGACATTTATTCCACACCTAAAGAACTTGAAAGCTAAATGCTTAAAAACACTTGACCTACTTGACCACTGACTGGGGTGCTGATAGAAACGTCATCCTGAATTTATACAGAACGTTTATTCGCTCCAAACTGGACTATGGTTGCGTTGTGTATGGTTCAGCCAGAAAGTCATATCTTAAAATGATTGATCCAATTCATCTTCAAGGAATAAGACTGGCTCTGGGAGCATTTAAAACATCCCCTTGTGAAAGCCTACTAGCTGAAGCGAACGAACCACCGTTATCGCATCGTAGAGAAAGGCTCTCCGCACAGTATGCTCTCAAATTAAAATCAAATCCACTGAATCCTGCTTTTTCGGCTGTCTTTCAACCCAAATACAAAACCTTATATGAAAATAAACCAAACGCCATACCTTCCTTTGGCATTAGAATATCATCCAACCTTGACAGTACAAAAATTGAACTTTCTACAATTCATAAAACGTCCATCTCCGAAACACCACCCTGGCAACTTAAACAACCAAAACTATTTTTTTCGCTACACGATGGAAAAAAAATCTGAGACAAACCCTTCCGTCTTCCACAACTGTTATCAAGAACACCTCACCGAATTTAAAAACTGCACAAGAATTTATACCGACGGCTCAAGGGATGAGGAAAAGGCTGCTGCAGCCTTCTTTTGTGGAAATCACACAACGCAAGGTCGCTTACCAAATGGAACATCATTTGTTTCAGCCGAAATCAGAGCAATAGACCTTGCTCTGCAACATATAACAAACAAACATATTTTAAAAAGCATTATCTTCTCTGACTCACTATCAGTACTTCAGTCACTACATAATAGAAAACTGGAGAATCCATTATTGAAAAACATACTCGTCAAAAATACCGAGATGAGTGTCTCCCACGAGATAATATATTGCTGGTTACCTAGCCATATTGGTATTAAAGGTAACGAAAAAGCTGATCGCGCTACTAAAATGGCCCTTACTTTAGAACCATTTGATTTTAAAATATCTTATACTGATTTTAAACCTTGTATCAGAAAGTTCTTTCGTCATGGAATGATGCTGTAAATAACAAACTTCATGCAATCAAGCCAACTCTAGGAGAATGGACTTCTTCCTACAGAACCATTCGTAGGGAGGAGATAGTCATTGCAAGAATCCGAATTGGTCATACTCATATCACCCACTGCCACATACTAAAAGGTGAAGACCCACCAGAGTGCGTTTCTTGTAATGAACCATTCACTGTCAAGCACTTTATGATAGAGTGTTTTGACCTGCAACCTACGCGCGATCGTTATTACATTGTGCATGACATGAAAGAACTTTTCGACACCATAAACATCACTCGTATTGTAGAGTTCCTGAAAGCTGTAAATATTTACTCTGCACTCTGACTTTTATGCTATCACCTTGTGCAGATTTATGCAATATATATACCGTCCCTTTTTAATACCTTTTCATTATTTTTCACCAACATACAACATTTACATCCCCCGTTGATCGGGAACCTTTATTTTTCACCGTTACCATCTTACCGTTTTTAATTTCAACCAATTCTTCTTTTATATCGCTAGTCGATATAGGACCTTCATAATTTTTAAAATAATGTACAAATTACATTTTGTTTGGCGCTAAATTGCCTAACACTGCTGATGCGCCGTTAAAAAAATCAATCAGTCAATCAATCAATGGTTTGCTCATCATAAGAAATAAAATATCGGTATTTAAAGGTGCATTTTTTATGTTTCAAACACAATCCGTTATCGTGAATTTTTGAATCATTTCTTTATCGCAAAAATACTTTCATATTCTTAATATTTATAAATGCTAAACATAACTTCACCAGACAAAGTACAGTATTCAAAAGTAATAAAACTGATGCAATTGACCTTTTTCAGGTAGATGAATATGAAATTGATCAAGTGAAGCCTCTGACGGCATCCATTGGTTGCCAAGTAAACAAAACAATAAAACAGCGTGCTAAGAAATGCCAGAATTATATTAAGGAGCCAAAATCAAGGACTCGACCTGCAGTGAAGATGATAAGCACAGGTACTCAAATACTTTCAGATTATCGCATTTGGTTGTGACTTTCTCCAGGCAGAAGTTAAAAACAGAAAAGCATAGCCACTTGGAAATAGCATGACGTAAGCCCATTCTGATTGCAGGATGACTATAAACAATGTCCATATATACTGTTCCATATTTATTAGTAAGTTAAACTTAAATGTAAGCTTTGTTGTTAAACAAGTACTATTTTAAAGACTTTTGATGCACATGATTGGCTTTTTCTTTTGTCAAGTACTTTGTAGTATACAAGGAAATTGAAAATTAAGTTGAATACCTCATAATTATCTTTGTAATGGAAACACAATATTTAAAAGCCCAATGTATATGAAAGTACATTTGAAACAAACGTGTATTCATAAATGTAAATTGTTCTGCTTTTATAAACTATTTTCATTCATCTAGGAGTGCAGGCCGATTTTGCCGATAATAGACTAGTGATGAGGTATGCATTCCAGGTAGTCCGTCCCAATTATTTTGAGTGTGATACAAGACTAAAAGCTAAAAGGATTTTCCAACAAACTGCATCAGCCAGCATATTTGAGGAACCACTAACGTTAGTGAAAGATGACTTGTCAGACAGTGACTATGAGTCACCAACAGATGAGGATAACATAATTGATGAACAGGAAGACATAACATAGCCATGTAAATATATTGTGTGCCTATCGGCTGCATTTACTTGCGTAATTATGCAGACAAATGCCTAGGTAGCTGATACACCCTTCTGCCCTTTACTGCAACGTTAAGATAAACTTTCTCAACCTTCCTAAGGTGCAAGCTATGAAATGCTTATTGAAGGATATGGAAATAAGACGATAATGGACTTAAACGTACGGTATGGATATGCTAAATTGAAGAAAATCATGCTATGCAAGTTAGAAGGCCGTTGTATCGGACAATACTTATATATCACATGTAGTATGCTTCTCCAAGGAATGGCTATTAAACGTATGGATTTAGTCTTTGAATCAAACCTGATTGATTGATGGTCATGTTCTGCCAAGTACTATTCAAACACTAATGGCGAATTGGTTTATGTGAATGGATCTTTGGTGAAATCAAAACTATCATTTAAAAACTGCTTTTATTTGCGCCACCGGTTTAGCCATCCTTTCGTTGAAAGTAAACAAGCTGGTCATTCGCTAATATGAGCAGAATGTTATTTTGAGGTTCAATTCCTAAAAAATCCTTACGCATAAACAAATTCATGAACGTGTCTTGCATAAGTATGTCAACATTTATTAAGCATCATGAATTCTACCTGTATCCTGCTATTGGAAGTGTTTGGCATTTTTCAAAGAACCTGTGTGCAAGAGATCACTGTTACACTTGAAGGAGATGGTAGAGCTGACACTCCTGGCCAGATATGGCAGATAAAGTATGCTAGACATAGATAAGGGCATTGTTGTGGATCTGGAACTTGTACATGTATAATATAATGTGTGAACACAATAATTAAAATTACATTTTAATCAAATTTTATATATGGGTTCTGATGATTGCATATTAATTTACAGTTTAAAATGTATCATGTACATTCTTAATTTCACAGTGGTCTTAATCTTATGGTCATTTGTTTACACATATCTCTTGTTTACTAGCTTGCCACAAAGTTACAGGTTTGAATCACATCATACAGTTTGTCAGTAGTTTTTGCATGGTTTGAGGTTTTGTACTAATACTACAGCTCCCTCCATAAATTAAACTGGCCAACACAGAACAACTGAAATTTTGTTAAAAGTGGCATTAAATTCCTAAAATTACATATGATTTAATATTGTGCCAACATTATGTTGCAGAGAAATGTGGTAAATAACAGCTAGCTGCCACAAAGGACAGGAAGCCTCTTGTAAGGAGTGTAGACTTTTTTAAGTACCATAGTATCCCATTCAATTCCTAATTACAGACATACATGTCCAAATAGTGAAATAGTGAAGGCAAATATGACGGACACTCAACCTTGTTTCGATGTGTGGCATGTTGCTAAAGGTACTTACAACACAGATCAAAATATTGTTGCATTGATATTCATTGTTAAAGTGCCTTTATAAAGCGAAGAAGAACCATTGTCAATCCAACAAGTGCTATTGTTTTAATGTGACACTCATAATCATAACCAATGTAGGTGGCTTAATTTAGAGTAGAAGGTTTAGATATTCATTATATAAATCTTGTTCATTCAGTTGGTCTCTATATACAGGACTGAAAGAGGAACTCTTTGTCTTATTAAAAGAAAAGGACTGTTCATGTATAACTCCATGGATAAAGAGTTTCGTCAAGCACCTGTATTTGACGAAGAATTAATATATACATACATACACACACACATATATATATATATATATATATATAGATTATACAGTGGATAAGGGTAAGGGTTAGGCAGGTCTGAGATAAAGTTAATAAGTGCTAGGTATTATATACAATAGGGAATAGTTGGCTCTCAGAGATAGAATTTAAAAAAGAAAGTCAATCTGTTTGCAATATTTCAAAACACAACAGAATCAGTGAAAGTCAACTGAGCACTAAATACAGATGTTCGAAACACATGGTAAATTTAGCATCATATTTTCAATTAAAAAAAGACAATCTGCACTTCTCTAGCGTCCGTCCTTATATTAACAATTGTGGAAGATCCATCTATTCGAAAACGGATGCACAAACTACAGCACCCTTGTCTACTTTAGCAGTATATGTACATGAACGTCTGCTTATTATAATAATATATATGTTGAACTTAGTAGAATTGAGTAGTTTATTTGACAAGGTGGTGATAACCTGAAACAGCCTGATCGGTTTGAGTCGATTGAATTACCTTTGCGATATAATTGTCCAAGGGATACGTGTAAAAGTTTAATTGTTAACAATTTTGAAACGGAACGGCAGAATGTCTAGCTTTTTGACCCCAAATATAAGTTGAACAGCATATAGTGATTTAAACAGAACAACTACTGTTTGACGGAATCATAACAGCAAAACATGGCATGTGCTTGACAGTTGTTCCATAAAAGACTCGCTAACGTTATTGTTTGTTTTGATAATGCACCCATGACTAAATCCTGACACGAACAGTCACATTGTTTGTGCACTATTGCAATAGTTAAATCGCTAATATAAAGTACCAGAAAGGTCGGTTGCCATGCTAAGCCAAAAGAGTTATCAGATTTATTATTAATAGCGAATTGAGGGTCAAATGTAGAATCTTTTCAAGACATACTGAACACAAAGTACCAAAATGTTTGACGAACCACCACTTATACGCACCATCCCAATAAACCGTCGTGAAATTCCCCATCCCTCCCATCTGTATGAATCGTTGTTGCACTCCACACGGATAGACATAAAACACAGAACCGTGATAATAAAGAAATATTTAATGACCTACCACTGATAACGTACCGCACTGTAAACATAAGCCGGAACTACATAAGGCTGAACTAGAAGGAACCTCTTCGTAAGAATGACATATAATCCACTCTCCTTCGAAGCCATGAATCATCAGAAGTCTGATGTAAAACCTGAAAACGGGTTGTAGGTCAAGTGCTTTGGAAAAGCTGTACATTAGTACAGAGTTTATTTTCCATTTAATAAGAAAACATTTCGCAAATATCTCTGGTAATATCTCTATATTTGTGTGTGTGTATGTGTGTGTGTGTGTGTGTCTATTTCGTATTATTGTCTGAATTTTGTATACTTAGAATGAGTGAAATTAGAGAGCAGTCTGGGCAAACGGAATCCTGTATGCGGCATGCTGAGAAAAAGGAGAAAATATTTTACATTGCATTGCGTCAATTCATGTATTCATGTAGACCGTTTGCTCTTTTTATTTCTTCTGTCGTACTTGTCTTTGCGACCATAGTCTGAGTTCTTCTTTTGTATCAATACTTTCCACATTTTACAGTTCTTGTCTTGCGCCTATTTCTATATGTAATCATGATGTCAGCAGTCCCGGTAGATTAGCTGGTACAGCGTCTGGGGTACGAAATCAGTCCAGGCCAGGCCAGCCCAGATGGTCTAGAGTCATCACGCCCAATTCCACTGCGTGATATAGCGAAAAATATTGCAAGTGCCGAAGGAAACGAATCAACCAACATTGTTGTCATATTAACATTGTTGCACGGGTCATTGTCGTCTCCATCGCCTCCGCAAATGTCACCACAACCATCACATTTATCATCATCTTGTTTATAATCATCTATTACCTTAAGGTAGTTGTTATCTGACTTAGATACACTAACTCAGAATAATAAAGAAGGTCCTGTTTAAATTTAATGTATTAAATGTAGCACGCAGGATATGTTTTATATAATCTCTACGCCAACAAAAAAGGAATTGTTCGGAAGTAGCATGATACCGCTGTCACGGACGGCCGCCATTAGAAAATTCCGTGATGCCACAAAGTATGTTTGTATTTACATTGGCACATATACGTGGCAATCGATATTTTCGTAAATTTTCCCGTCAATTTTCGTAACCTAAGGCCTTGGTATGACATTTTCAGTTATTATTATTTATTAATTATATATATATATATATATATATATATATATATATATATATATATATATATATATATATATATATATATATATATATATATATATATATATATATGTGTGTGTGTGTGTGTGTGTGTGTGTGTGTGTGTGTGTGTGTGTGTGAGTCTGAATTATGTTTTTGGGGTTTATGTTATTCTTGAAATTGATGAGAGGCATGTTTACCGCCAAGTTGTTTCTTTTATAATATGTAGACAGTGAAATACCAATAGTCAGCTAGGAAGATGAGCTAGCCACCCATAGCACTAGACAACATGGGTTCAGGTCAAGTAGAATTTCTCTAAAATGACATAGATGGCAATTATTTAGAATAGCATCAACCTGTTTAGTACACAATGTTTTGCAAAACTATCACCTAGTAAAGGTCTTGTGTTTGGCGCTGTGAGCGTCACATGTGCCCCAAATAATCTTCGGAAATAGAAAATGCAGGTATAAATGTATGGCAGGGATGCATAAACTTCAGATGCTCTGTCATTGGTTTATGTGGTCAGGTGAATATTATTCTATAATATGTTTTAAGACAACTATACAAACATTTGGGCCCTTTTTCCACACTGATCTATTTTATTTTATTGTTGACATTTTTTATACCTGTCAGGTGAATGCGAAGTTAAATTTGAGCATAAACACTGTTCCTTTCACCCTTAGAAAAATTGCCATCATTTATTGACGCAGTTATCCACACCTGGTATACGATTTTGTTACTTTGTATGTATGCATGTATGTATGTATATATTTGTGTGTGTGCATGCGCTTGGCGTGCGTGCTTATGTATGTATGTATGTATGTATGTGTGTTAGTATTAGCTTCATTATGATATCTTTTTTTCCACATACCACTCTCTGTTGTGTACCGACAACGTAGCATATTTGGGATTGAACTGACAAAATATGGAAAAATAATGGGGGTGATAATATTTTGTCTTGCCTTTACTGCTGATGTCTGCGCCCCCTTTTGAATGAATATTATTCACATTTCAGTACAGACATACAGACAAAATTGCAAAATATATAAACATATAGTCTTACAAATAAATTACCTCCATAGGATAAATCAAAAATAAACATACTGATGTTAACGGTGAATGCCATTGATAGAGTGGTCTTGCAAATAGTGATGCCTATAATATGATGGGGGCTATATTCTAGGGGAGAATAATGAAAATGTTAGCAGAATAACTCAGTTTCTGCCTTAATGACTCCACTGTGAGGTAGACATTAGAGATTCATATCTCACACGTGGGCGATAATAAGAAATATATCAAAATCATACATATATCTTGAAAATTCTTGATTCAGATATAAAAGAGGAGAAAGCTTAAAATTAAGTGACATAATCTGTTGGACATTAAGCATCACGTGAGGTAAAATATTCCGTTGGGTTTGTGCAATATGCATGTTCATGCTTCATGGCTTCTTCATGGTTTAGCAGTCCTACTAAATGAACTAAGATATAATGCCCTAATCGTCTGCTTCTTTAGATTGATACTCAACGTTGTCTTTCAACCTTGACTTCCTAATGGCGGTGTATCAACTATGATTTTGACAGTTATAGCGCATGTCGAATTAGGCTTTTGTTTAAAAAATATACACCTTTTGGCCTCACTTCTGTATTTTATTTGTTATGATTTTTCTATAGTAGGCAGGTGAGTGCAGTATTAGATTTGTGTGTAAAACAGTCCCTTGAAACTTATGATTACAGTACTTCCTTGTCGAACATAACAAGCTATTCGCGTACTAATCATACATTTCTATTGTTGAAGGGAAACATAAAACCAATGATGTTTTTTTTTCAGCAGAGTTCTAGAAACATCTTTATGTTTTCGTGTAATAGTTCCTACAATCACACGAATATGATTTTACTATCACTCGGGTAGGAAGCGTCGAAAACTTAAGCTTTAATGCTTGTTCGCAATACAAGGTCACAGTTGAATTTCATGTACATTTACTTTGAGGTTTATATTTCTGACCTAAAAAACCATTCATGGGTGTAGTCTGCTGTACAGATCGCTGTTGTTTAAATATCATTTGTTTGAAGACAAAATTGAATTAGATACACCTCGTCTTGTGTAAACTCTTAGCGAATGTTTCGTTTTCATTTCGTATTAGTTAATGGGTTTTCTCATGTCTGCATGCGTTAACATCAAGATTTCACACACAATAACATCCAAAGACACCCTCTTTCGGCTGGGCTGAATTGTGCATAAAATTTTGTTCAAAGGTTTTTGGTCATAGTTGGGGATGTTAGTTGCCTAGAGATAGCCATTGTTTGCACATGTTATGTCCGACCAATATGTAAATCAGAGGTATATCTATGTTTGTCTTTCGGCCTGTCTGTAAAGATATTCGTTTTCGGAACTCGCGAACCGTTCAAGGTATTATACATATTTTACACCATTTGACGTCTGGCACAGGTGTAATTGTTGCCATTCATAATCATTCAGCTTTAGTAGTTTTAAGGTATCGATATGAATCTTGCAGCAGTGGTCCCGATGTACTTTTACCGATCACTCATTCTTAGTTTCAGGGGTTTTACGCATTATCCATTTTCATTCGATTCATCCATGTATTATCCAAATCGTTTACGAAGTATAGCTCATCAACAATTCGTTGTATCTTATGAAACATACATATTCGACTGGTGGTGAAGATGTACCTCTTACAACCAAAATATTATCTTTCAATATCTAATTCTTGTCGTTTCATTATTCCATCCATTATCACACTTTCTTTTGGGGGTACGCATCTCATACTTTCGTTTCTGGAACACATCTCTCAGACCGTTCAATGTATTTTATTGAAACTAGTACACGTTTTATACTAACGGTCAATATGTGTCATTTTATGATAACAAGTTTCCCCTTTCGTCAGTGATTTATGTTTTTTTATCCGTTTCACGTTCTGTTCATCCATTATCGACATCTTCGTTTCCAGAGTGAACCTACCAAATAGTTCATAATAGCTCAATGAAACTTCATATAGAAAACCCATTACGATTACGATTGTTAACGAACAAATCGCAATTCTTCCTTCTAATATTGTAATGTTTTCCTCTCTCTGTAAATCCTTTCATCCAACCAAGAACGACACCTTCTTTTCTGGATCTTAACGTTCGCACAGTTCAAAGTATATCAAGGTAACTTGGTATAAGCATTAGAATATTGCTACAGTTATATCTTTTGCAAATCGCGATTCTTCAGCTTCAACATATTTGTGTTTCATTACTTTTCCTGTCCTACCTTTCACTAAACCATTCTCAACACTTTGTATTTCGTTTCCGGATTATAATTCTCAGTCCATTGAAGGTTACCAAACGAAACTTAGTACACTAAATAAAGTAGTGGTCAATATGTGACGTTTACTATTCATAAGTATTAAGACTCAATAGTTATATTCCTGTCGCTTTTAAATCGTTATATATATATATATATATATATATATATATATATATCTTCATGAAGTATATCACACAAATTAGACTAAACAGTGCTAAATGTACTATGACACATATTAGACTAGTTGTGTACATATTATATCATACACATATTAGTTTATTGGTGTATATGTGATATGACATAATAGTGGTGCAGATGTGATCTGAAACATATTAGATCTGTGGTGTAGATGTGATATGACCTACATATTAGACTAATGGTGTATATGTTATATGACTCACATATTAGTCTAGGGGTATAGATGTGATCTGTCATACATATATTAATTCAGTGGTGTTGATGCTTTATGGACACATACTAGACTTGTGGTGTAGGTGTAATATGGCGCATATATTACACTAGCGGTGTCAATGTGATATAGCACACGTATTAGAATAGTGGTGTATATGTTATATAGCACACATTAGACTAGTGGTGTATGTGTGATATGTCACTTATTAGACTATTGGTGTAGATATTGCGTTGCTCACATACTTGATTAGTGGTGTAGATGTGATATGGCACATACATTAGACTAGTGTTGTAGATGCAATATGACGCACACGTATTAGACTAGTGGTGTAGATGTGATATGGCACATATATATTAATCTAGTTGTATACATGTTTTATGACACATATTAGACGAGCAATGTTGATGTGATATGGGACACCCGTTAGACTAGCGGTGTAGATGTGATATGGCACACATATTAGACAAGAGATGTATATGTGATATGGTACATACAATAGACTAAATGGTACCGTCTGATATTCATTATTCTTTAACTGCAATACATTTAATGTTTTGTTCGTTTTGATAACTATGGGTCCATTGCATGCGCCTTAGTTTCCGGGAACTAACTCAAAAATTATTCAAAATACCTTGGTGAAATTTTTGTAGACCTTTTGGACTAGTGGTACATGGTTTGCTATACGCAATTCTTCAATTTCAATGTTTTAAATATATTTGACACTTGTTTATCTTTTCATTCATCAATCATTCGCACTTCCATTTCCGGAGTAGAACTACCACTTTATTTAAGATATTGTCTATGAATCTTAGAACGTATAGTAAAGTATTAGTATGGAAGTGCTGATCATGTTTCAATACGCTTCTCCGTCCATCCTGAAAGAATCCGCTCTTTTACCTCGCGGCAAAGCTCCAAAACGGTTAAGATATATCATTGAAGGTTGATGAGTATATTATTTTAGTGGTGTAGATGTGTGGCTATTAAGACATTGTCAATTGTCAATGCTTTTGCTTTTAGTTTCTGAAGGAATTAAATAAAAGAGGTCTTTTGCGTGTACTAAGGTTGTCGTACTGACACATTTGAATAAATATTTAAAGGAAAACGATATATTCTTTGATTTTATTCAAATAATTTTGGCACACTGCAGATTGGTATTAAAACAAAAGCCGTGGTTTGGCTGGAAATGACATTAAAGCGACATTCTACGCAATGCAGAAAGCGAACTTTCCGAGTTGTCTAATAAAAATAACCATTTCATATCCTGGTCAAGATGAAGTCATCTTCTGTGTTTCTCCTTCTCCTCTGTGTTTGACACTTTGTATCCTCATAGCTGAGACGGACGGACGGAAGTGCTGGTGTCGGTTACGCCGTTGTTATGACAAGTGTGATCAAAGCGGAAAATGTAGTGATTCGGAAGTTGATTGCGTCCAAGTTCCAGGCAAGAAAGAATGCAGATGCGTTTCTGATATACCTTGCATGGGCAGTGGTCCAGAACCACAAGAGCAATGACGTCTTAACATAACGTTTATGTGTAATAAGTCTTTATTTTCTTTATAGAAACCAAAGAAATGTAACTTATAGTGACTTCTTTCTTTCACATCGAAATAACATGCATGCATTCCAACTGTCATTTCGAGTTTGGCTTCGTATTTGTTGAATTTCGATTTCCCTTTATTTTGTATTTTTTCTGGTATTAGTAACTTAGTTAACAACCAATCGCAAAGATATTGATATAGCAAACTTTTCTTGATAGACATAAACAAAGCTAATTGATAACAAAGACGAAAATTGTATTAAACCTGTCTTCTTTTTCCAATGTTATTATAGTTGTAAGTCCATGGTATCACTTGACCGATTGATTTTCCACAACCTCAATGATAATATTATAAAATATTATCTATGCTTCTTCAGTAAGAGTACCAGTCCTGGAACGCAATCTTTGGATGTCTTTGTGACGAAGACAGAACGATAACTCCAAACGACTTAAGGGAACTCTACCCAAATCTGGCATGGGTAATATTGTTCTGTCACGGAGATACAATTTCATTGACATGATTAAATGATAATAAATACAAAATATCAACTATATAAAAATTAAGATAATTTTACACGTTGCCAAGAGATTCAACTGTTTTTCGGTCTGACAGAAGTTGCTTCTATTGTATAATGCATCAATCACAGATAGCCTTATTATTATTTTTGAATCGAATGATCTCTACGCATTAAGTGTTCTTTCCTGCCCTCCTCACATGCGTTTGCGCATTTGGTTTCGTTGCATCAAACGTATTGTACGTAGGTGAATAGGTGATTACGGTATCTTGTACAGCATACAGTATGTACTTACTACTTACTATTCAGGCATTCCTAACGCTGAAGCTAAAGTAGGAACTGATACTTTTGATTATCTATGCCAGGTCGAGCATGATTACCTTTCTACTGCTTTCAATTGATAGTTCTAGCGATTACACTGTCGTGACCTTGCTTTCATGTTGGTAATTATTACAGACTTATGTTCTCGTTCGCAATAACATGACACAGTGGAATTATGAGCAAACCTAATACAAAATGTACGCTAAAGGGAGATACGCGTGTGTGTGTGTGTGTGTGTGCGTTTGTGTGTGTGAAAGGATGTGGCTGAGTGGACGTTAAGTAAAAAGGTAACTAAAAACTATTTGGACGAGAGGAAAAACTGCATATACATATCGCAATGTTGTAATTATTAAAAATATTCCATTTCATTCCTCATTCCGGCAGTGGACAGAGAATGAGCAGGATCGGCTTACCAGGAGGGCACTCAAGGTCATACTCGGTAAACAAGATAAGATAAGAATTCTTTATTTCTGACTACAACGTCCATACCTCTAAATTAAAATATAATTTTAAAATAAAAATAGTGTAAACATAAAAGAACATATATATCATACATACAAGTATACAGATACATTTACAACAAATAATTGAACCATGCAGTATTAAGAAGGAAATTATACGGCACATTTAAATAGTATTTTGTTCCATCTACTAATAATGTGAGAATTTAAATGAATGTCATAGTTCCAAAGAGATTTCAATTTACAGTTCTTACTATTAGATATTCTTGTCATCATTGAGAAAACATACTTTCTCATTACTTCATCAAAACTGAATACATTATGATTTACAAACATGCTGGTGGCACCGTTCAACCTAGGAAGACCTATTAGAAAACGAAGACTATTATTATTACCAATAACTAGTTTTGCTTTCATAGATTCACTAAAGTTTGTCCACAGAGGAGCACAATACATAGTGCAACAATAAGATTTGAATAATCTAATTTTGATATTCAATGAACAATTCTTAAGGTCACGTAGAAGCATGTTTTTTCGAGTACACACATACCGGTAATGTGTCATCATATCTTCATTATCCGACCGATTGGATTTCAAAATATGACCCAAATAGGTGTAAATGTTGATATACGTAAGAGCATTGCCGTTAAGCTGTACAAGGGGAGGAGATGGTAATTTGAAAGAAGTTGGCTGAGAGACCATGCATACTGATTTTTTGTTTTCGTATAATAGATGATATCATTCTCAAATGCGTATTGTTCGCATATCTTTAATAATTTCCTTAAACCTGTGATAGAAGGAGTTATCATCACCAAAGTTAAAATTGTTAAAAAACAACGCATTTGGTGGCAGACTTAACCTCACGCAACACTGATCGAGCTTACGATTTAACTCGTATATATATGTATTCAGGATTTTTAGAATAGTTTCCCTCGTGGAACTGATCAGTCCAAGTTTTTTCTGTGAAAGGGGAGGGTTGCCTCCGGAGAATAGCAAATATTTAACATCGAAAGCATAATGGTAGCTTTTATTTTAGGCTGTTTCAGTTTACTTTCATGTATGTATGTATATAAGTATGTATGTATGTATGGATGGATGGATGGATGGATGGATGGATGGATGGATGTTAAAATTGTTTCCATTTCTATATGACGAGTGCGCTTCCATTATGTTCCAGACAGATAACCATGTTGTAAACACAACACAAAACATATTTTATATTTTTGTTTGAAACAGTTGCAGATCTATTATATGTATTATGTGTGCTGTGAATAGTTATAGATATCGATATATTAAGCGTAACGTTTCAGGTAATCTGAGGTACGAAACTAAGAACCTAACCGAACATCAGCAATCAGATCATCATTTCCCTAACGCTATCGCCTAATTCTCGAAACCTCAATTAAGAGGTACAAGGATTAAGCGAGAGATAAGATCGTGGTATCATATTGGCAGACGCAAGATCACATCTATGCCACTAACTTATATTATTATTGGTCCCAAGTCACGATGGAGATACAAAGTTTCAAAGTTCTGTTTCTCTGTTAAAATTTTTCTCTTCTCATGTCCGAGATGGAAGCAATTATATGTAGATAATATTAAGAGACGTTGTACTGTATGGAGTGCGCATTCAGTTACCGGATATAAATAGGTTTATATGCAGTACACCTCTGTCAAACATGATCAGTTTGCCCCCCCCCCCCATCTTCCAGAGGGAGGCGACCAAAGTGATGATACCTTTAAATTACTTAATGCGTAAATGAAATCAGTTTACATTTCATGAATATATTTATTTGCTGCTCTAAAAGTTCGTATAATCTGATTGTATATGTTTTGTCTCTATCAATTGAATGCCTGGTACTTCTTTTTCAACGCAATTTAGTTCATGAAATGCGACTGAAGCAAATACAACATAAGACGAGTATGTATTAGTATAGAAATTATCATGAACCATAAACGTCCTTCATCAAGCCCATGAAATACCATCAGAAAGTTGCTACTATTTTGTGGTATTTGTACGTGGCATATTTGGCCTATGAAAACTATACTTCGAACCAATACGTACATATTCAATTATTACCTAGCATCATATGAATGTATGCATGCACAAATGAATACCTATCATGATTGTTATTGATAATATATTTGTTACATGTGGCAAGAGAATGTGATAAAATGGAGAAAAAAAATGTTTCTGTAGACGAATGTGTGCTTAACAGGATCCGCTGCCGAACCTCACACACAGACAAAAAACCTACATTTACAAATAAAAAAGACACACATAAACACACACACACACACACACACATATATATATATATATATATATATATATATATATATATATATACATTCAAAGCACTGAATGCTCGTTGCTCAAGAAGGATATGATGTAATGGCTGGTAGTATTATTTACCTTGCACAATTGGAATGAATCTCCTTCTAATTGAGAGGCTGTTTTATGATTCAGTCATTTGAAATGTCAATTCAAACATTAATCGTTTCATAACGAGGACATTAGAGACGGTACTAAAATATAGAATTAATTAAGCAGCGTCAAGTTTCCCCTTCTCTAGGACCAAGGTAACAAATAGACGTCTGCATAGTATGACAACCTGTAGGGTACAACACTTTTCATATTGTAATATTAGAAAATCGGGTTTTAATATCACAAAACAAGTTTTCGCTAAATAATAGCCTTTTTCGAATATTAGAAAATGAGTGAGAGGTTCTAATAACACAAAACTATTTTCTACAGTTGTCTTATAATTATGAAACGGATCGACTCTCTAATGCTAGAATATTATAGCCACCTATCACAGGTTTCAAACACTAGTTTTCTTCATTATGTCTCTATCCCTGTGAGATTCCAAAATGAGAAAATCAAAGTTTAAGTGGCGTTATTTGAGGGAAACCCCTTAAGATGTGGAAATGATCTGCATAAATACATTGTCTTACTGAATTATGCAGTTATTAAATTCGTGTGCATTCTACTTATGTCACAGGAAAGATGACATATAAATTGCTCCATCAATTATGCATTTTTTTTATGAAAGTATTCCATTGTACAATTTCAGCTTGTCCATAATATTTATGTTGCGACAGAAAGTAAGCTAACACAGGATTAGACAAAATACGATGATGTGATAGGAATTTGTGTACGATGCATGCATGAAGTATTATCAACACAATTTTGACAGTGTGAGGACATTTCAATTTGGCAGATGCAGTTTGTCTAAGAATTTTGAGAATTTTAACTTTTGAGTAGCAATTGAAATTAAAATTGTAAAAATACGCTATAAAATCAATATTACATATATGAAAATGAACTAAAAATATTCGTACAATATATATTGGATATCGATATGTGTAAATGTGGTTGAAAATGTATGTATGGGACTCAAACTTATTTGTAACATGAGACAACCCTGAGGAAATCGACTCTGTTTCTAATGGAACCGTATCTTCGTTGATGAGTGCAGTGATAAGGTCTCACGACAGCAAATCAGCTGTCATTATCACTGATATTATGGGTTTCAGATTTGAAAACAAACAAGAACATCGTCTTTTCATTATCCAAGAAGTATTTGCAATGCGATGAACTGATTACTTCATCTTAACCATGCAAACACAATACTTATAGATAACGATATACAAGTTTACTGTACTGAATAAGGTTATTCATGTGTAAACTAGTAAATACGTTCGAGAACCGCGTTAAACTAGACTGTAAGGATGACAGCAGTTTGTGGTATAATTTCATAATGGTATTTCACAGATCCAAGATCTGCAAGGTTTAGAAGTCTTTTAACAGGTTTCAAGTTTATGTTCAAATAAAGAGTTGTATCTGGGTGTACAATGACTTCAACACCAATCTTATAGAGCTGATATAATTGCTAATAAATCATCAAATTCAAATATTAATCACATAGAACTGAGATAACTGACGATAATGTAACCAACTCAGAATTCAATGATATAGAGCTGTTAGAGTCTAGTATGATCATCAAGAGAAACCAACATATTTTCAACCCTATCATCTTCGATACACTACCACTCCTTTAGCCATTAAACAATAGGAAGTTGGAAGCCCCATTACTGACCAATGTCCTAATAAAACCTACCGAGCTGTATTGTCTCACAATATCATATACTTTGTATTGCCCGATATGTCGGTATCAAAGGTAATGAAAGAGCAGACAGCACTGCCACATTAGTACTATCTTTACAACGATCTGATTTTAAAATATTGATTTTGAGCCTGGAATAAAACATTTTTATTTATGAAGTGGCATACGTCATAGAATAATATTGTCAACAACAGGTTGTGAAATTCTCAATAGGCGAATGACCCTAAGCCTTCTACTGTATCATCCGTTAGCACAAGGTGGCCATTGCACGAATTAGAAACGGTCAAATTTACATAACCCACTCCTACATACTAAAGGGTGAAGATCCACCTGAATGCGTTACTTACGAAGAAACCGTTCACTGTAAAACGCGTTTTAACATACTGTTTACCTCTCCTACCTACACGCGATCTTTATTACAATTTTCTGTAGGAATGTTTTGATATAGTAAACATGTCTTGCATCTCACATTTCTTGATTAACATTTAATCAAAAATATAGATTTTGTTCCTTATTATTGATTATTTGTAAACAACCATATATACTGGCATTCATCTTAAATAGTTTTGTTTTTCTAATTCCTCATTGAAATACACAATTTTCGTTTGACGTTGATTGGGAACCTTTATATATTACCCTCACCATCTCAACTAATTACTTTTATTTTTTTGGTCTTATTATTCCTGGGTAATAAATAATATTTTGTGAGTCGTGAATAAAATAAATTATAAATATTTATGTGGCGCTGAATATCCTCACAGTGTTGGTGCCCAGTAAAATCAGAATGAAGAGTTTTTCGTCATTGTCGAATATTTAAATCTATTTTTTATTATAACTCTCTGTCTTGTTATCTTCGTTGTTTCATGTAGCATTTGCAGTCTCTTTCTTTTAGATGTCATTTTCTTATTTTTGTCTATCATCTGAGTTGTTGGTTTCTTTCTAATTTTTCACTTACTACGGATAAGGTTTGCAATACCAACAACTAAACGTAGAACTATATATTTTCAATTTCACATTTTGCACCTCACGTTGTATCTAGATATTTAAACCACCAGTTTAATTCATAATTTACTTTTTAATATACCAATTAGCATTTTTGACGTAAGCGTTTGAGAAATCTTCATAATATATTGTCAAATTAACATTGAAAATCACCTTATAAATTAGATGAAAGTGAACAGAAGGGATAAATGAATGAAACAACCGTAATATTGAAACACTACCAGAGAAAGTAACTTTGGAGGAGCCAAACGATTCCCTTTGATTCGAACGTGGCAGAGACCTTACAAACTTTCATATGAATTCAATATAATTTTAATACGTAACTGTGCTGCTTCTTACATAATAGAGATAACAAATCATTCAGAGATCGCCTCACAAAACACGTAAAAACTGGACGTTATTAGTTATTAATATCAGAAAATGTATACATGTGTAATATTATTATTAATAGCATTATTATTAGTAGCAGTAGTAGTAGTAGTAGTAGTAATATCACGTGCTATTGGTGCTCAGCTATTTAACTGCGTCATCATCAGCACGATGCAGAGCCTGGAGTCATCCGGTGAACTTTGTCAGTGGACAGTTGTTCACAATGTGTGACATGGTGTGTAGTTCTCCGCAGCAACAGGAAGAGTAAGTAGCCTGGGCCCATCGGACAAAGTTGACTGCACAATGACCCTGTCCTGTCTGAATGTGGTTCACCGTAGTCTACATATGACATGGAAGGTTGAACCCAGGACGGCAGACAAATGGCTCCACTATGACGGAGTAGTTTACAACAATTGTTAAGGACAATAGATATTATTTTGAAAAAGGAACACAAATACTGATCACGTATAAATATTTGATACGACGTCTTCCCTATTATAGTTCTCAGACACAGACCATGCTTTATATGTTAGATCCAAATACAGGACTAATGCATCTGCGAATGCTTTCGCACGTGCCCTTCAAATCATTGCATTTGCCTTGTAAGTCTCCCTTGTCATAACAACGACCAAACGTTTACAAGCACTTCACCCCGTCTGTTCCAGCCATGAAAATGCAGAGGAGAATGGCAGTTAAAGACGTTTGCCACATCTTCGTCAGGATCTGAAATTAATATAGTTTCCTTTCATTATTGAAAAGATCGAAATGTCAAAAAGCTTTTAATTTCATGTTTCATTCAGCATAAATCAATACTAATACTATTCCAGTTAAAGTATAACTTCTGTGAAGCCCGTTAAGTTTGTTCCCTGTTGGAATTTTTTTTATATACATTAGTTTATATCTCTGCTAAACCAAGTCTGTTGAAGGATCCCTCGAGAGCCCTCTCATTTAACACGGACCCGATGGGCGCTAAGCCTTAGTCCCTCGCATCGAGAAAACCAGTAAACTCTTCAGATCCAACGTCACCATAACGCAGCGTATACGTCACACGAAACCACACAAAGTTCTGTGACTCCACATCAAACTATGTATAAGGCATGGCAGACATGTATAAAGCAGCTATACAGCTGGAGAGTGCACATCAAACCATAAACAAGGCGTGGCACAAGGCAGCTATACAGCTGGAGAGTGCACTTCAAACCATAAACAAGGCGTGGCACAAGGCAGCTCTACAGCTGGAGAGTGCACTTCAAACCATAAACAAGGCGTGGCACAAGGCAGCTCTACAGCTGGAGATTTGCTCCAGTAAAGTGGTAAGCTTCCTGACAAGACTCGGTGTAATCGATATCGGTCAAGTCATACAAGCATAGACAAGGTAGTCAGATTCCAACGTATCCAGTTTTGTTCCTTTCCCTTGAAATGCACATGATAAGACTTATTTCACCAATAATAGTAAGGTTAAAGGTTTATCTAGTCCTGATGATGTCGGTTGTTGCACCGTTTAATATGAAAAGAAATTTTGTGACGATGTGAATGTCGAAGGCAATTATGTATTTTATGTAATATTTATACTAGTTTTGACAAAGTAATTTAGCGCAAATATATAGATTTAAACACTGTCAACAACAGCATCCATCTTGAACAGTCAAGGGCAATATGTGGTAATATCGCTACTTAATTAGAAAAATTACGAAGAGCTCCATAGGCTAAATACCCAGGAGAAAAACATCTTCCTTGATATAAGTATTGTGGTCCTGGAACCCCACTTGATATTCGACATGACGAGCGAGATGAAACAAGACCTGGTGAATATCCAATACATGATATTGATAGAGCATGTCATATCCACAATGAAGCTTATAAAAATAACGATCTGTAACAAAGACAGTATGCAGGTATCAAGCTGATTCACTCGTTAATTTCTATATAATAAAATATTTTAAAGAAAAATTAACTATTTGGTTGGTAAGATATGAGATGAGAGGTACATCATTATTCGGAGGCGGTAAGTAATCAACCAATTATTATAAAATAATGGAATCGATTTAATATAGACAAAATATGTAAGAAAGATAGAGTAGCAATTAGAAAACTGACTGATGGAACAAATGTTACATGGTTTGCTGCTGCGAAATGGTTAGAACAGCAGTCAATATGGCAAATTTACCTACCACCACCTTAAACACTTCCGCATGCAGATTTTGATATCAGCCCTACGAATGGCGTTGATCAAGCAGATATTTTATCTGTACCACATGTTACTATAACAATTGGAAAACGTAGATTAAGATACAAATACGGGTTAACAGCCGTTGACGTTGCAAGCAGATATAAAGACAGAAATAAAAAAGTTTGTTTCTACATAAGGTTGGCACAGCTCTATGTCGCGAATGCATCGGGGAATTAAGTAAAGTTGTAAACCTTTCTTCATTTATTTAAGAAAGAAAAGCAATATTCTCAGTAACAATTAATAATTTATACTTCTATAGTAATGTCAATGAAATATCAATTTGTCAAAGCTTGCTGTGTTGCCAAAAAATATTCAACAAAAATGCAAATTTGAATCTTTATATTTCAAACACTGAACATGATTCACTGTAATGCTGCATAAAAGATGCAAATTTACCTATTTGATTTACAGCAAAGACAAAAGCAGATGCAAACAAGATATCAAGATGATTCAAAAATAGTCCAAGATGACGAGTGATATAACTAGGTATTTGTATTTAGTTAGGATAAATGTATAAATTTGTATTCAATTCAATCAACATTGCCACTCAACAATCTCCTAAATAAATCAATGAACCTCATACTGATGTTTCGTCGTCATCAATCCATTTTTATTGCTCACTATCTACGAATATTATTCATTATCTGTTGCAATGTACGTTTTATGCATCATGCTAATTCCGCTTCTATTTCCACTCTTTATCATAAGGAACATTTATTTTTGTCGATGTAGCTTATGGGACACATATATATGCAACAGTTGTTGGATATAGTGCATCATATATACAATTTTGAACTATTATAAACAGGTTTACAAAACACCATATTATCATTGTTCGCGTAGGTCTAAGACTGTGTTCAGACTGAGGTGCGACATGACATCGTGTATATACTGGCTCTCTCTGCGATTAAATTAAGCAATGTGTGAATGGTATGGATGTTTGTTTAAATCATGCGTACAGATAAATGTCTTTTCATAGAATTTTGAAATATGTCAATCAGGAAAGAAACTTATCATCACTAAAACTTGCATCCGAATTTGTGATCTCACATATACTACATGTACATGTTATTTTTAATGAGGGAGGTAATTGACATCTGGATACATTATGCCGTTTGTTTCTAATGCACTTAGTACACGTTTCATATTCTCCCGAAAAACCAGTTGTAAAACACGTGAAAGCAGTTATCAGCTTAATAAACGTTTTGTCCTATATAATGTTGGTCCTATAGCTAAGTTTTATTGAACTTAGCTGTAGAATATTTCGAATGATAGTTTTTTTCCAAATACGTATGATTGTCAACAACAATTTATTAAGGAAGATCTTGATTGTTAAGGCCGTACTCATTTAAATTTCTCTTGAAGGATTATTGCAATAGTTTAGTTTTAGTAACATTCAAATTTTCCTATTTTGTATGGTTCAGTTCTTTACGTGATGGAATTCTTATCAGAATATCACAGTTTTGTTTTCTAACTTGCTTTGAAAAAGGTAAATCATATTTCTAAGGCATCGTTCTTTCTTTATCTATATGGTACGATTTAAATATGTACTTCACTACTAGTTGTATAAGTGTGTACAAACAGACGTAAATAAAAATTTCAGCATAGTTTTGGATTTTCATTTTGAAAGACACCAGGCATAGATACAAATATATGACCCGAAGACGTTTGTAAGTGCAACATTCGTTATGTGATACAGACCTTGTATCCAACAGGCGCAAATATCGATAGGTATCTACGTCAGTCTATGGGTAATCCCCATATACGCTTGATTATGAAATGACCACCGCAACTTAAAGTATTTGTGAAAACATTATCTTCACTGAGGATCTCGCTATATTACTTCAGTTACGGTCGTGGAATACAAAACTAGTTTCATTCTCTGCATTGATAAACACAATGAATTCAGACGTTCACATGTGTAATGTATTCATCTATATAAATGTTAGACATCATCCATGTCTTGACAAATTTCATGCAGAATTTCTAGCTAAGTACTAACAGTTCTAGATGTCATTGATGTTGTTAATAAAGATGAATAAACAATAGTCCATATCATTATCAACTACTAACGATAAAGAATATTATATTTTATACAACGGTAATCTGAACAAATCATTTTTGGTTTCAGTTCACAGATGAGATTCATGTTTTGTCATGTGATTTATAGAATATTTCCGTGGTCACATCTAATGAGTTTGCCCAAAATTGCCAAACGTTCCCTGCAAAGATCTACCTCCGACACATCTGTAATTGAATCATCGTTTGTTCGTCGTTTATGTGGAAATGTGTCTTTGTTAGATCGTTTTTAGATTTCTTATCTATCGTGTATCTTGTAATACTGTCTTATTTTCGTTATTAAATCTGGCTCATGTTGTTCTTCTCTGTTATTCCTTGAAACAGCTCCGTAAATTATGCAGATACATTATTCCGATAACGGTCTGTCGTCATTCCTTTCAAGTTTCCATCCCCTGCCAAACATAGTTCTTAAACATTGTGGAAAACTAAGTGATTCTTTGAACTGGAAAAATAAAATTGTTACCTGTCTATAATAACTTCTTACATGTCACATCACTTTTTCTTACACCTTTCATGATTCGTAATAATTGATTTTGCACTGCAGGTAAAACGGAATTATCCAAAAGAAATGCCAATTATATGTGTGTACCCGTAGGCAACATAAAATGTTATGCAATGTAAGCCACACAAAGTGATGTGTATGAATGAGTCTTTCGATTTCATATCCAGGCTATATGCCCTATATCTGACGAGCTATTTGAGGATGATTGGAAAATTTTGATCTTCTGATTTCATCTTATCTCGTTAGCCTCCGATTAACTGCAGAAAAAATATGAAACAAAATAAAAAATGTAATAGCCTTGATTCGATTTAGTCATATGGTACAGGCCTGCTATAGCGAAACGGTCATGTCTTTTCTTATATCACTGTCACGCACTAGTGTGTGACGTTACGGTTACAGACAGGAGTGCTTATTCAAACTCCTCAGAATACCTGTTCAATTATCAGCAAATATTAATAATTCAACATAAGAAAAAACTTTGTTTGTTGCACTTACAAGTATTAATAAGAAACGCTAGATTGATTAAATAGTGGATATAAACTTCTTAGACTGGTTAGCAGGGCTATTAAGCTACTTACACGTTGTCAATTGTTTGTAAAGACAACTATAATTGAATCCAGTTTTATCATTCGAAATGTTACAAGTTAGTATAGTGTTCTTAAAAAAGTACGATGAGGATAGGTATTTTATTGAGAGTTATGCAAGTTGAATATAACGTTTAGTTATTGTGCGTTCTTTTTTTTCTTTCGTAGTAATTTCTTAATGCGAAGCGAGAAACGAGACAGCTGCTGGTACCATTTTATAAGTCGTCAGTATGATATGGTCGGGGTTCGAACCCTCGACGCCATCTGTGGCGGCCGCTCTAACCACTTAGGCCACAAAGCTACTTACACTATGTCAATTGTTTGTAAAGACAACTATGATCGAATCTAGTTTTATCATTCCAAATGTTAATAATTGATATAGTGATAATACACAAGTACGATGAGGATGAGGATAGTTATTTTATTGAAAGTTGTGCAAGTTGAATGTATCGTTTGGTTAGTGTGCGTTTTTTTCTTTTCTTAGCGAGGGCGTAATCAAGACCAACTTTGGCAAGTATTTTACAACAATTATGTACATGACATGAATTACATTAATGCTAATTTGACCCACCACCACCGCCTTCAGAGGTTATAAGCCATTCTTTGAACACCCTACAATCGGGTTTACTGTAATATTTTAAATAATTCCGAAATTATATATTCCAGTGTTCAAACCCTACTTATCTAAACACCTCACTATAGACTTTATTTTAAATTTCGAAGTGTTTGAAGCTATGAAACTCATCTTTCGGTTAGAATCGCAGCAAATAATAGTATTGTGTTGGTTACATAACGCTATTGAATAGTAGAAGGGTAAATTGACTCTTACTGATGATGTAAACTGTATGTGTCACTACCTTGAACTGTGTTGAGAGAATATACTGGAAGCTACTATTGGCATTAATATCACAATTCCGTCACTCACATGCCCTTATCACATATTACTCTGAAGAGCATGATATGTTTCCTATGAACATTCACCTCAATCCCAAATGATTTTGAGCTAGTTCAGTGCGTATATATATATATATATATATATATATATATATATATATATATATATATATATATATATGCTGCAATTTGTGTATGCCTTTGCTAACTATTAGTTTCAGTTTCTGCAATATTCCCATGCTAGGTTTCAACAAGGGCTAGAAAGTAGCCTTTCTCATATTCAATTGGCGTTCTGCGCTATTAGCCCAAAAGACAAATGTTGTATGTTATTTATATTGACTGCGTTTGTAATATCGGTGTCAGAGTTGTCAACCGAACTGTGTTTTATTCAATCAGGCACAGATAATGCTAATGATATGTATTTTTTTTTTTAAATCAAAATTTATTTTCATGCTACCTTTTTGGTATAACTGTTAAGCCTTTGGAAGATGAAGAACCCAAATTTTACTAATGTTCCCAAATTCCGTTTCCTTTAGGAACGAATTTAAGCAACTTACTGGATAGGACTTGGCATCACTGATCACAATGACGAAGGAGGTAAGCTATATAGCGCATGTTATTGATAATATTATATCCCAATACCTCCTCGTCTCACCTCTACTAGTATAATATTATCCTTACGTCATACACTGCAATTCACTTGTTCCCAGTGGTCAGCTAGGTTTTATCCATAGTGTAATTACCAACCACAGTATGTATTATTCGCGTGGCTTTTATCTTAGTCAAGTTGTCAGTTGAAAAAATAGCAGCTTCTGTGTATTATATGTATTGTACTTTGTGTGATCATAACATTGTGCTTTCTCAACAATCAGCAATGCAATTAAGATCTTGAAATACTATTATTATCGTAACCATTGTTTTTCTTAGAACATTTCATATACTATTTCATCAAAAACAATTAAATCTGCAAGATACACATTTGATACAGGCTAGAGGGTAAGGTAGAAAATTAGAATTTTGAAAGAATATTTCATGTTAGGATAAGACTTAGAATAACTATTTAGGAAATTGGGCCAGAGCTGCGGTGTTAAAGCTTTGAGCTCAACTTCGTCCAAGATTGTGTACCACCTTTCCTTGGAATGACTGATATTGATCTAGGTGAGATATAAATGGATCTCCTGTGAGGCGCATATTATACATTATCGTTATTTTTTTTCTCCTTTTGTTGTGCAGGCTCCTGAATGTTTTTACCGTCGTATCAAAAAAAGAGTTCAAAATAAAACGTGTATCAACTACCGATCTCTACATCGAAGCTCTTCAAGATCTGACCATGTAACCTATAAGAATTCTTGAACCTGCTTTGAAGAAGAGTAAATTACGCATCGGATACATACACATACGTTTGCACAAAATAAAATCTTGTTTCTGTAAAATGCACCATTATCATTGCAATGTTTATATGGATATATTATGCGCATTCTGAATGCATACACTTCTTTTATCTGCATAGAGAGAGAGAGCGAGAGAGAAAGAGAGAGAGAGAGAGAGAGAGAGAGAGAGAGAGAGACAGAGAGAGAGAGAGAAAGAATTGGGCGATATAGACTGGATGGGAATGTTGAAGAGAATGGAAGATATATATTGCGTGCCAGAAATAAATATATAACGTTAGAAATAATCAACATGCAATGCATGTTTGTGTTTTGTCTTTTTAACGTAGCTTTACCAAGTTTTAGTCATGTCTGCAGTGCAACAGTTTATAGTGATGTATATTGCTGGGGCACAATGCCGCAGACATTTAGCAAATAACCTTATCCTGAGGCCGACCAGTTCTAACGTTAATCTCTTAATGCCAAGGGAGAAACGAGACAGCTGCTAGTGCAATTTATAAGTCGTCAGTATGATATGGCCGGGTTAGAACCCTCGACACCATCCGTGGTGGCCGCTCTAACCACTCAGGCCACACAGAGGTAAACTCTAAATGCAGTCTTGTCAAGATTTCAATAAGATATCAGATTATGACCCGTTCGCAAATCGACGCGAAAACAGTTAACCACTATATTCTCTTTCACTATTTATATCAACATTGTACAAACATGTAATCAGCTCAGATTTGGGCCATATTTCGTCATGCATGGTTGAGAGAAATCAAAAATGAAAGTCAATCAGTTTGCAATTTTTCAAACACAAGAGAATCACTGAAATTCAAGTGAGCACTAAATGCAGATGTTCGAAACCAATGGCAAATTTAGCAACATCTTTGCAATTAAAAAAGACAATATACACTTCTCTAGCGTCCGTCCTTATATTGACAACAATTGTGGAATCTACATCTATTCGAGAACGGATACACAAGCTGCAGCACCCGTGCCTACTTTAACAGTACATGTACATGAACGTCTGGTTAGTATAATGTTACACTGGCTAAATTTAGCAGAACTTAGCAGAACGGAGTAATCTATTTGACAAGGTGGTGATAACCTGAAACAGCCTGGTCGGTTTGAGTCGATTGAGTTACTTTTGCCAAATTACTGTCCAGGGGACACATGTGAAAGTTACATTTTGAAAAAGAATGTCTGGCTTTTTATCTCCAACAATAAGTTGAACAGCATATGGTGATTTAAACAGAACAAATAATGTTTGACGGAATCATAACAGCAAAACCTGGCCTGTGACTGACAATTATTCCATAATGACTTGCTAACGTTATTGTGTGTTTCGAAAATGTACCCATGAGTGAATCGTGACTCGAACAGTCACATTGTTTATGCACATCTGCAATAGCCATATCGCTAATACAAATATATAGCGTTAATACTATCAATACAAAGGACAATTAAGGATGGTTGTCATGCTTAACTACGAGAGTTATCAGATTTATTCTTAATAACTAATTGAGCATGACATATAGCTTATGTTCAAAGCAAACTGAGCACATAGTGCCAAAATGTTTGACTAACCACCACTTGTCTGCACCATCCCTAGAAACAGATTAAATTCCCCACCCCTCCCTTCTGTATGAATCTATGTTGCACTCCTCACGGATATACATAAAACACAGAGCCGTGTTAATAAAGAAATATTTAATGACCTAACACTGATAACGTACCGCACTGTAAACATAAGCCGGAACTACATAAGGCTGAACAAAAAGGACCCTGTTCTTAAGAATGACATAATTAAATCTCTTTCGATGCCATGAATCATCAGACGTCTGATGTAAAACCTAAAAAACGGGTTGTAGGTCAAGTGATTTGGAAAAGCTCCACAGTAGTGCAGAGTTTATTTTCCATTTAGTAAGAAAACATTTCGCAGATATCTCCGGTAATATCTCTACATTTTGTGTATGTGTATATCCGTTATTATTGTCAGCATTGTGTATACTTAGAATAAGTGAAATTAGGGATCAGTCCTGGCAAACGGAATCCTGTCTAAGGCATGCTGAGAAAAATGAGAAAATATTTTACATTGCATTGCGTCAATTCAGGTATTCCTGTAGACCGTTTGCTCTTTTTTTCTTCTGTCGTATTATCTTTGCGACCACAGAGTTCTTCTCCTTGCATCAATTCTTTCCACCTTCTACAGTTATTGTCTTGCGCCTATTTCTATATGTAATCATGATTTCAGCAGTCCCAGTAGCTTAGCTGGTACAGCATCTGGGGTACGAAACCAGTCCAGGCCAGGCCAGGACAGCCCATATGGGCTAGAGTCAACGCGCCTAATTCATCTGCGTCATGGATTGTAACATATGATTTACTACTGCTCTAGTTGAGGTTAATTGGTCTGTTTTATTAGTGAGCCAGATAATAAACCTCGTCAATTTCTCGAACCTTCTAAGAGAATTCAAGGATATCATATCTGTTTGGTCCCTATTGAGTTTTTCCTATTTTGTTATTTGTCCTTCATTGGTTTTTATTATTCGGGATATGAACGGCTGTATCATTATGTGAACCCACGAGACCTAGGCGGCCGTCATAATTCCCAAGCAGTGATTTTATACTATTTTGGACTGGTCTTGATATGCTTTTTTTTTAATTAGATTAGATTCGTGTATAAAACTTATGATATTTTCGAATGTTAGATTGATATTGCGGTTTGTGTTCATCAACAATAACTCCAAACGACTTAAGGGATGTAACTCTGCCCAAATCTGGCATGGATAATATTGTTCTGTCACAGAGATACAATTTTAGTGACATGGTTAAATAATAATAAATACAAAATATCATCTATATATAAATTAAGATAATGCTATACGTGGCTAAGAGACTCAACTATTTTTGGGTATGACAAATTTGCTTATGTTGTATAATGCACCAATCAAGCTAGCCCTTTGATATTTTTGAATCGAATGTTCTCTACTCCTTGCTTGTTCTCTCCTGTCCCCAGCTCTTGAGCTTTCGCAGTTCGTTTCGTTGTATCACATGTACCGTACGCGGTTGAAATAGGTGATTAAGGTACGTTGTACATTATAAATTATGTACTTACTATTCATGCATTCCTAATGGCTGAAACTAAAGTAGGAACTGATACTTTTGATTGTCTATGCCAGGTCGAGCATGATTACCTTTCTGCTGGTTTCAATTGATAGTTCTAGCGATTAAACTGTCGTGACTTTGCTTTCAAGTTGGCAGTTACAATATGACACAGAGGAATTATGAGCAAACATAAGATAAAATGTACGCTAAAGGCAGATACGTGTGTGCGTGTGTGTGTGTGCGTGTGTGTGTGCGTGTGTGTGTGCGTGCGCGCGTGTGTGTGTGTGTGTGTGTGAAAGGATGTCGCTTAGTGGACGTTAAGTAAAAAGGAAACTAAAAAACTATTTGGACTAGTGGAAAAACTGCATATTTAAATCGCAATGCCCCAATTACTGAAAATATTCCATTAAATTGCTCATTCGGGCAGTGGACAGAGAGCGAGCAGGACCGGCTTACCAGGAGGGCTCTAAAGGTGATACTCGGTAAAGACAAGAAAAGCGCGAACACAGACAATAGAATGTGTCCAAGCACAAAAATACAGATATAACTAAAGAAGCTGTAGGACCAATTACTACTGGCCGCTGATAAAAATTCACCGGGGCTGACAAAGAGTGACTGAAGGGAGCAGACAACACGAGGCAGCACTCCGAAAGAAGGGCAGCCAGTGTTAAGTCGCACCACCAGAACCATTATTGATGAAAGGTGGAGAACAGGGTTAGCTAAAGTGATGAATGTTGTGGCACCATGGGAGTGTAACGGGGAAGCTACAGCACATGGCAGACTGCTAAAAGAGGGAGGCATAAGTCAAGTGACACCACCTAGATAACTTCCGATCGAAGCCCTTATATACCGGTCCAGCTACCAACTTTCGGGATGATGCCTGTTCCACTATAGCAGTCTCAGAGAACACCAGAGAAAATAAAGATTGCTACATTGGCTTAATGTATACGGCTTTCATTTTGCTGAAAACCATTTGAGATAATATCTTTATTTTTAAATCAAAATATGACCTGTTTTGGCACCACCATCAAAATTGTATCATCTTACTGTTCTTATGCCTGATACAAACTTTTTATAAGTCATTTCGGCTTTACTGGTTGGTATTTAATTAGTGTATCAAATGTACACTTTGTACAATAATTTCAACTTTAGAATAAATCATTTTTCAAACTTTTTGACTCAGTTGATTTGAACAATTGCACAGGTGGCTTACGAGATGCCAAATCTGGTTAGGTTCGTTGCTGGCGGGTATGACAGTTTTTCGTCATGGAGTGTCGAGTTGTCCTTAACAGATGTTGTAAACTACTCCCTCATAGTGGAGTCATCTGTCTGCCGTCCTGGATTGAACCTTCCGTGTCATATGTAGACCACGCTGAACCACTTTCGGACAGGACAGGTTCGCTGTGCAGTCGACCATGTCCAATGGGGCCAGGCAACTTACTCTTTCTGATGCTGCTTAGCTCTACTTACCATGTCACACATTGTGAACAACCGTCCGCTGACAAAGTTCCCCGGTTGACTGCAGGCTCTCCACCTTGCTGATGATGTCGCAGCTAAATGGCTGATGACGCATTGCACATGATAGTTATAATAATAATAATAATAATAATAATAATAATGATAATGATTATAATAATAATATACAGGTATTCATTTTCTGAAATTAATAACTGGGATTCCGTTTGTCAGGACTGATGTCTAATTTCAATTATTCTTAGTATACAAAATTCTGACAATAATAACGGATACACACATACACAAAAGGATAGAGATACTACCTGAGATATCTGTGAAATGTTTTGTTACTAAATGGAAAAGAAACTCTGTACTGCTGTAAAGCTATTACAAAGAATTGACCTACAACCCGTTTTCAGGTTTTACATCAGACGTCTGATGATTCATGGCATCGAAAGAGATTTAATTATATGTCATTCTTAGGAACATGTTCCTTCTAGTTCAGCCTTATGTAGTTCCGGCTTATGTTTACAGTGCGGTACGTTATCAGTGTTAGGTCATTAAGTATTTCTTTATTAACACGGCTAAGTGTTTTATGTCCATCCGTGATAGGTGCAACATAGATTCATACAGATGGGAAGGGTGGGGAATTTCATCTCGCTTTCTTGGGATTGTGCGTATGAGTGGTGGTTGGTCAAACATGTCGGTACCTTGTGTTCAGTATGCCTTGAACATATGCTATATTTCACGCTCAATTCGCTATTAAGAATTAATCTGACAACTCTCTTCGTTTAGCATGGCAACCGACCTTACTGGTACTTTATATTGGTTATTGTTAATACTATATTTTAGTACGAGCGATTTAACTATTCCAAATGAGCATAAACAGTTTGACTGTTCGTGTCAGTATCAGTCATGGGTCCATTTTTGAAGCACACAATAACGTTAGCAAATCTTTATGGAATAACTGTCAGTCACAAGCCAGGTTTTGCTGTTATAATTCCGTCAAACATTATTTGTTATGTTTGAATCACTACATGTTATTCAACTTATATTTTGCCGTTCTATTTCAAAATAAAACGTTTACACGTTTCCCCTGGACAGCAACATGGCAAAGGTAATTCAATCGACTCGAAACCGAATAGGCTGTTTCAAGATATCAACACCTTGTTAAATAGCTTACTCATTTATACGAAGTTCTACTAAATTGAGCATGTATAACAATATAATAACAAGATGTTCCTGTACATGTACTATTAAAGTAGGCCTCGGCGCTGCAGTTTGTGCATCCGCTCTCGAATAGATGGATCTTCCGCAATTGTTGTTAATACAAGGACGGACGCTAGAGAAGTCTAGACTGTCTTTTAATAATTGCAAATATATTGCTAAATTTACTATGCGTTTTGAACATCTGCATTTATTGCTCATTTGACTTTCAGTGATTCTCTTGTGTTTGAAATATTGCAAACTGATTGACTTTCTTTTTTAATTTATATTTAAACCGCGAATGACGAAATCTGGCCCAAATCTAAACTGTTTGCATGTTTGAACAGCGTAGAAAATCTATAAAAAATATTGTAACAAATCGACAAAACATTTAAATGGTAAACCGCATCTATCAACATTTCTGTTTTAAATTGAGCGCAGAATAGAAAAAGTTTATATATATATATATATATATATATATATATATATATATATATATATATATATCTATATATATATATATATATATATAGTAAATCGTTAATTGGAAAGGTCAGCAAACATCAATGACATGAGTGTACTGTTGCAAAATATTGATATAGATAAACAGCTGGAACTATTCATAGTACTACTACTACTACTACTACTACTACTATTGCTACTACTACTACTACTACTATCAAAAGCAACAATACCAACATTGATATAAAGAGTTAAAGAGAATATAGTGGTTAACTATTGTCGCAACGATTTGCCAACCGGTCATAATCTGGTATCTTATTGAAATCTTGACAAGACTGCATTTAGAGTTTACCTCTTTGTGGCCGAAGTCGCTAGAGCGGCCGCCACAGATGGTGTCGAGGGTTCGAGCCCCGGCCATATCATACTGACGACTTATGAAATGGTACTAGTAGCTGTCTCGTTTCTCCCTTGGCATTAAGAGATTAACGTTAGAACTGGTCGGCCTCAGGATAAGTTTATTTGCTAAATGTCTTCGGCATGATGCCCCACCAATAGACATCACGATAAACTGTAGCACTGCAGACATGACTAAAAATTGGTAAAGCTACGTTAAACTGACAAAAGACAAACATGTATTGGATTTTGGTTATTTCTAACTATATTTAGAGCTGCATACTTCAGTATAGTGCATGGCGTGTGCGTTCTGCAATGATGGATTAGTTTTAAATCAATATCTAAATAGGTCATTTCTATCCAGATGTCAAGAATTTTTCGTAGCCTCCTCAGTGTATACAATGATAAGGGTTGTATATACCAATACATGAGATCCGTGGTAGACAAATGATTTGAGTGCCGTACTTATGCACATAATGCAACGAGGTCGAATTCTGCACAGATTATGCTGTTCCGAACGTTATTGTGTCTTTTGGCAGAACAGTTTAGAATAATTTCCTCTGCACGATATAATCTTCAATGTGTTGACGTGCCGTTGAAATTAGATAATTAACACCCAGTTACGTTCAATTAAAAATTACAGATTGCTGTAAAATTTGCATATTCAAGTAATTGTTGGCACAAGCTGCACCCATATTATCTTGTTTTAATAAACCCTTCTCAGTGATACTTGAATGTCAATACACCCCTACCACGTTTCTAAAATTAAAGAGGAAAGCTGAAGAGAAAGGATGATTTAACGATCTTTTTGTATCATAACAAAATCCAATCATCGATTGAAATTACTTTCTGACACGCAATATGTATCTTCCATTCTCTTCAACATTCCCCTCGAGTCTTTATCGCTCCCTGTCTCTCTTTCTCTCTCTCTCAATGCAGATAAAAGAAGTGTATCCATTCAGAATGCGCATTATATATGCATATAAGGATTGCAATGTTAATGGTGCATTTTACAGAAACAAGATTTTATTTTGTGCAAACGTATGTGTATGTATCCGATGCTTGTTTCACTCTTCTTCAAACCAGGTTCAAGAATTCTAATAGGTTACATTGTGAGATCTTCAGGAGCTTCGATGTAGAGGTCGGTAGTTGATAAACGTTTTATTTTGAACTCTTTTTTGATACGACGGTAGAAACATTCAGGAGCCTAAAAAACAAAAGGAGAAAGCAAAATAATGATAATGTATAATATGCGCCTCACAAGAGATCCATTTACATCTCACCTAGACTAATATCAGTCATTCCAAGGAAAGGTGGTACACAATCTTGGAAGAATTTTAGCACAAAGCATTCACATTACAGCTGTCACCCAAGATCCTAAATAGTTATTATAGGTCTTATCTAACATGAAATATTCTAATTCTAATTTTCTAACTTACCCTCTAGCCTGTACCAAATGTGTATCTTGCAGATTTAAATGCCTTTGATAAAACATTATATGAAATGTTCTAAGGAAAGCAATGTTTGCCCTATAATTATAGTATTTCAAGATCTTAATTGCAATGCTGATTGTTGAGAAAGCTCAATGTTAAAATCATACAAGCTGCAATACATATAATACACAGAAGCTGCTATTTTTTCAATTGATAACTTGACTAAGATAAAAGCCACGCGAATAATACATACTGTGGTTGGTAATTACACTATGGATAAAACCTAGCTGACCACTGGGAACAAGTGAATTGCAGTGTATGACGTAAGGATAATATTATACTAGTAGAGGTGAGACGAGGAGGTATTGGGATATAATATTATCAATAACATGCGCAATATAGCTTACCTCCTTCGTCATTGTGATCAGTGATGCCAAGTCCTATCCAGTAAATTGCTTAAATTCGTTCCTAAAGGAAACGGAATTTGGGAACATTAGTAAAATTTGGGTTCTTCATCTTCCAACGGCTTAACAGTTATACCAAAAAGGTAGCATGAAAATAAATTTTGATTTCGAAATAAAAATATCATTAGCATTGTTGTATCTGTGCCTGATTGAATAAAACACAGTTCGGTTGACAACTCTGATATCGATATTGCAAACACAGCAGATATAATTAGCATACCACAGTTGTCTTTTGGGCAAATACCGCAGAACACCAATTGAAAAGAAAAAGGGTATTCTATAGCCCTTGTTGAAATCTGGCATGAACATATTGCAAAAATTGTACATAATAGCTAGCAAAGGCACACACACACACACACACACACACACACATATATATATATATATATATATATATATATATATATATATATATATATATATATATATATATATATATATACATATATATATATATATATATATACTAAACTAGTTCAAAATAATTTGGGATTAATGTGAATGTTCATAGGAAACATATGATGCTCTTCAGAATAATATGTGGTACGGATATATGAGTGACGGAATTGTTATATTAATGCCAATAGCAGCTTCCAGTATAAACTCTCAACACAGTTCAAAGTAGTGACACATACAGTTAACATCATCCGTGGAAGTCACCTTGCCCTTCTACTATTGTAAAGCGTTCTGTAACAAACACAATGATATTATTTACTGCGATTGTAACCCAAAGATAAGTTTCATAGCTTCAACGCTTCGAAATTTAAAATAAAGTCTATAGTGAAGTTTTTAGATAAATAGTTTTTAAACACTGGAATATATAATTTCCGAAATATTTAAAATATTACAGTAAACCCGATTGTAGGGCGTTTAAAGAATGGTTTATAAACTATGAAGAAGGTAGTGGTCGGTCGAATTAGCATTAATGTAATGCAAGTCATGTACATAATTGTTGTAAAAATATTGCCAAAGTTGGTCTTGATTACGCCCTCGCTAAGAAAAAAAAACGCACACTAACCAAATGATACATTAAACTTACATAACTGTCAATACAGTAAGTATCCTCATCGTACTTGTTTAATATCACTATATTAATTTGTAACATTTGGAATGATAAAACTAGATCCAATTATAGTTGTCTTTACAAACAATTGACATCGTGTAAGTAGATTTGTGGCCTAAGTGGTTAGAGCGGCCACCACGGATGGCGTCGATGGTTCGAACCCCGGCCATATCATACTGACGACTTATAAAATGGTACTAGCAGCTGTCTTGTTTCTCGCTTGGCATTAAGATTGTTTGTTTTTTTTAACGACGCATCAGCACTGTTAGGCTATTTAGCACCAAACAAAATGTTATATGTATAATCTTTTAAAACTTATAAACAATTTAATATCGACCAGAGATATAAAACAATAGTTGAAATTAAAACAGTAATATGGTAACGGTGCAAATTAAAGCTTCCCCATCAACGGGGGATGTAAATGTTGTATGATAATGAAAAGGTATTAAAAAGGGACGGTATATATAGTGCATAAAACTGCACAAGGTGATAGCATAAAACTTAGAGCTTAGAGTATATATTTACTGCTTTCAGGAACTCTATAATACGAATCATGTTTATAGTATCAAAAAGTTCCTTCATATAATGCACATTGTAATACTGATCGCGTGTATGTTGCAGGTCAAAACACTCTATCATAAAGTGTTTGACAGCGATTGGTTCTTTGCAAGAAACGCACTCTGGTGGGTCTTCACCTTTTAGTATGTGGGAGTGGGTTATACAAGTATGACCAGTTCGGATTCTTGCAATGACTACCTCCTCCCTACGCATGATTATGTAGGAAGGAATCCATTTCCTAGAGCTGGCTTGATTGCATGAAGTTTGTTATTCAATGTCTGCAACTTCCGACATAAGGACTTTCTGACACTTGGTTTAAAATCAGTGTACGGTAATTTAAAATCGGATGGTTCTTGAGTAAGGGCCATTTTAGCAGCGCGATCCGCTTTTTCGTTACCTTTAATACCAATATGGCTAGGTAACCAACAATATGTTATATTGTGGGAGACACTCATCTCGGTATTTTTGACGAGTATCTTTTTCAATAATGGATTCTCAAGTTTTCGATTGTATAGTGACCGAAGTACTGATAGAGAATCAGAGAAGCTGATTCTGTTCAAAATATGTTTGTTTTCTATATGTTGCAGAGCAAGGTCTATTGCTCTGATTTCGGCTGAAAATAAAATGATGTTCCATTTGGTAAGCGAACTTGCGTTGTGTGATTTCCACAAACGAAGGATGCAGCAACCTTTTCCTCATACTTTGATCCGTCGGTATAAATTCTTGTGTAGTTTTCAAATTCGGTGAGGAGTTCTTGATAACAGTTGTGGAAGACCGAATTGTTTGTCTCAGATTTCTTTCCATCGTGTAACGTAAAAAAGTTCTTTTGGTTGTTTAAGTAGAAAGGGTGGTGTTTCTGAGATGGACGTTTTGTGAATTTTAAAAAGATCAATTTTTGTACTGTCAAGGCTGGATGATATTCTAATGCCAAAGGAAGGTATGGCGTTTGGTTTATTTTCGTACAAGATTTTGTATTTGGGTTGAAAAACAGCCGAAAAAGCAGGATTCAGAGGGTTTGATTTTAATTTGAGAGCATACTGTGCGGAAAGCATTTCTCTACGATACGATAACGGTGGTTCGTTCGCTTCAGCTAGCAGGCTTTCACACGGGGATGTTTTAAATGCTCCCAGAGCCAGTCTTATTCCCTGATGATGAATTGGATCCAGCATTTTAAGATATGATTTGCTGCTGAACCATGCACAACGCAACCATAGTCCAGTTTTGAGTGAATAAACGTTCTATATAAATTCAGGATGACGTTCATATCAGCACACCAGTCAGTGTGCGCTACTACATTAAGTAGGTTAAATGCTTTTAAGCATTTAGCTTTCAAGTTCCTTAGGTGTGGCATACAAGTCAGTTTTCTGTCAAAGATTATACCTAAAAACTTTGTCTCCTCAACAGTTGGAATAGGTGTTCCGTCCAGCGTGAGGTTAGGTTCATCGTGGTGACGTCGTAACTGACAGAAATGCATGCATACCGTTTTTGATTTCGAAAATTTGAAGCCGTTGGTACTTTCCCAATTTTGTATCTTGTTTATATTTTGCTGTAGTTGTCTTTCAATTGTATGCATGTGCTTTGATCGATAACATATGAGAAAAATCATCAACATAGAGCGAGCAATCCACACCAGGAGTCATACGCTTGATGATGCTATTAATTTTGATATTGAAAAGTGTCACAGATATAATACTGCCCTGGGGCACACCCACCTCTTGCTCGTGCAGATCTGAGAGAGTAGAGCCCACCCGTACCTTGAATTCTCTGTCTGAGAGAAAGTTGGATATGAAAGAGGGAAGATGGCCTTTTAGAACAAGATCATGCAGGTCATTTAGTATCCCGTACTTCCATGTCGTGTCATATGCCTTTTCTAAATCAAAGAAAACCGCTACTAAGTGTTCTTTCTTGATAAATGCATCGCGAATGAATGTCTAACCAGATGATCGCTGGTGCTCCGGCCATATCTTAAGCCAGTTTGGAAATGATATATTAATTTCTTAGTTTCCATGTAACAGACAAGCTGAGAATTGATCATTCGTTCCGTTGTTTTGCGCACACAGCTTGTGAGTGCAATTCGTCGATAGCTGTTAGGATCTGCGCTATCTTTACCGGGTTTGGGAACTGGTATTAATGTTGCCTCTTTCCAAATTTTTGGTACATTACCAGTAATCCATAAATTATTGAAAATTTCCAGAAGGTCTGTTAATGATAGTTCTGTGATGTGTTTCAAAAACTGGTAATGTATTTCGTCAGGCCCTGTGGATGTATCGTGGGCCTTATTCAGAGATTCCATCAGCTCAAACAGTGCAAACGGTTGATTGTAACTTTCTGAGTTATTCGATGTGAATTTCAACCGTGTCTTTTCTTTCTGAGTTTTTAATCTTCTGAAGACTTCTGAATAATTAGAGGATGATGAATTTTTGGAGAAACTATCAGTAACTATGTCATGTTTGGAATTGATATTCTTGTTGTTTAGTTTGAGATGTGGAAAGGAATTATATTTTCCCTTTCCATTTATTTTGCAGATCATTTCCCAAACTTTCTTTATAAAGGAACGAGAATTTAGAGCTGAAACATATTTTTTCCATGATGCTCTTTTACTTTCTTTAATTCTGCGGCGGACTTTGGCCCGAACAATATGGCACTTAGTTAAATTTTTGGGCTTTGGACGATTATTAAACTTTTTCAGTGCTTCTCGGAGTTGTCTAATGGCTTCTTTACATTCTTTAGTGAACCACGGTTTTGAGGGTTTTTTACTGTTTGGTGAGGACTTGGGAATGGATTCTTCTGCAATGCCGATTAAAACAGAAGTAAAACATTGAAAAGGTTTATTGTCGTTTAAAACAGTATCCCTGTTAAGTCTAGTTGTACAAAGTGTTTCAAATTTGGCCCAGTCGGCTTTCTTTAAATTCCAATGTGGAATTGCTTCGTCAATTGTAAGTCGGTGTTGTTAAATGAGATTGGAAAGTGATCACTGCTGTGAAGGTCATCAGCGACCTTCCATTCATAGTCCAAAAGCAGCAATTGGGAACAAATTGTCAAATCGATGCATGTGTATGTACCCGTTCCTGGGTGTAAATGTGTCGGTGATTTGGTATTATATAGACACAAATCGTGTCTGGAAATGAAGTCTTCTGTCTTGTGACCTCTGTCGCTTATGTGATTTGATCCCCATAAAATGTTATCTGTATTAAAATTCCCGAATAGGACAAAGGAGGGGGGAGTTGTTGAACAAGATTGTCTAATTCGTTAGGTAATAGGTTGGTGTTTGGTCATATGTAAATAGAACATAAGGTAATCACTCGATGTAAAATGACGCTTACAGCAATGGCTTGTAAATTTGTGTTTAAAGGGATGACGCTATGAGGGGCTCTGTTGTTCACAATAACAGAGATTCCTCCTGAGGCCCTGTCTACATTATGATACTAGTTGTTAAACAGGGAGTAGGTTTTAAGTGTGATGTTATCCGTATCTTTCAAAAATGTTTCCTAAGACATAGTACTGCAGGATCATGTTCGTTTAAAAGCAGAAGAATATCATGGTAGTTGGCTTTAAGTCCTCTACAGTTCCAGTGTATGATGGTGTTCTTCATTACAAGTTTATATTGAGGATTCTGGAGCTAGGTTAGACCTTTTGAGGAGGCAATCTGTATGGTTATTTATCTGGAGGAAGTACGGGGGTGTATTTTTTGTTGTTAGGTCTGGAGCAACCTTGAGGACATAGAGCAGTTTCTTTCACATCCATATCCTCAAAGTCTCCAAACCTATTGTGCAGCTTTGTGGGGTCATCAGACCCCTTTTGCGGCCTATTTATTTGAGACTTTTTTTACTGTTTGGTGATCTTGGTGGTGGAGTATTGTTGAATGTTGTTTGCGTCGATGTTGAGTTTTTCTGGGGTTTGTAATGCGGAATGTTCCAGTCGGAAAGGGATTCAGGTGAGTTTGTTTGAGAAGGATGGGCCGGGGAGTGATGTTCTACCTTGTACAAGCTTCCTGGCCTATGGATAAGGGATGTTGGACGTGTATTTAACCCTCTGGATTTCCTTCTCCTGTTTCCATGTGTCGCATTCCTTTGAATTATCATGGTGTTCCATGCCGCAGTTGACGCAATGCGGAGTGGCTTTGGACTCTGGTTCCCGATGAGAAGGGTCGCCGCATCGGCCGCATATATGGCTTCTAGAGCATAGGTCTTCATGATGACCGTATCTTTGACATTTGTTGCATCGGAGGGGATTTGGTATGTATATCTCAACCTTAACTTGTAGGAATCCAACTTGGACCATTTTAGGTGCTGTTGGCTTGTTGAAGGTGAGTATAATAGTGTTGGTCTCCTGCAGATTATTGTTTCGTTTAATAGAATTCTGCAGACTGCAGTGACACCTTCATTTTTCATGCCCTCGACGATTTCTTTGTCGCTGACTATAGCTAGGTCACGGCAACGAATTACGGCTTTTGATGTATTAAGTGTAGAGGGGGCTAAACAGGTTACTGGAATATCGTGAAAGGTTTTAATTTTTTGGATATTTTCAGTATGTGCTTTGCACTTACACTCTACAACTGGCTTGCCGACTAATCCAAGTATAGTCTTTTCGACTATAAATGGCGATAGAGCAGCAAATGGTTTCGATTCCTCTTGTGATTGGATAACCATGAAGCGAGGAAACGATTCCACACCACATGGTTCATCATCCGACTCTGATCCAGTTTTGGTACGTTTATTATATTTTTTATTTTTGGGAATTATCCATGATGGCTTGATTAAAGTTCAGCACCCGTGCTCCCGGCACACCAACGAGCCCAACAAGGGGACTCTTTTCAGTGCCAGGGATACACAGATGCTATACTCAGTTGATACAATTACCTTTGATTGACCCGTAAAGTTGCCAATTTCTAGGGTCAGTAAAATTACCTCCCGATTGACCCGTTAAGCCACCGCCTTCTAGGAAGTCTTCTCAGAATTGGGAAAGGGAACGATGAAGGAATAGACTATAGGGGCAACGGTGGTATCAAGAGAGATACAATGAGAAAGATAAAGGTGATAGAGTAAATACATACTTACTAGGGCTGGGCGTGACCAGCTGATTTGTCGGGTCAGTAAAATTACCTCCCGATTGACCCGTTAAGCCACCGCCTTCTAGGAAGTCTTCTTAGAATTGGGAAAGGGAACGATGAAGGAATAGACTATAGGGGCAACGGTGGTATCAAGAGAGATACAATGAGAAAGATAAAGGTGAGAGAGTAAATACATACTTACTAGGGCTGGGCGTGACCAGCTGATTTGTCGGGACCGGGCCCATTCCGACCACCATTCCAAGAGAAGTAGAGGCCAAACCAGTGTATTGCATCGGAAAGCTCTGCTCAACTATCAGGATCCGTTCCTCCCGCGACACAGGACGCAACCCACGGCAAACACTTTGCTTTCTACTTAGTCGCCTTTTACGACACGTGGCAAGGCACGTCGAGCCAATTCTACAAACCCGGACCCGCAGGGGAACTTGGCATTAAGAGATTACTAAGAAAGAGAAACAAAACGTACAATAACGAAACGATAAATTCAACTTGCATAACTGTCAATAAAATACATATCCTCGTTGTACTTGTTTAAGAACACTATACTATACTAACTTGTAACATTTGGTATGATAAAACTGCATTCAAGTATAGTTGTCTTTACAAACAATTGACAACGTGTAACTAGCTTACTAGCCATGCAAATCAGTCTAAGTAGTATATATCCACTATAAAATAAATCTAACGTTTCTTATATTAATAACGGTAAGAGCAACACATACAGTTTTTTTCTTTTGTTGAATTACCTACATTAATATTTGCTGATAACAGAACAGGTGTTCTGAGGTGTTTGAATAAGCACCCTTGTCTGTAATCGTAACGTCACACACTGTCAAAAGACGATAATCCTTTTTTAAACTATTTAAAGAAAAAAGTAAGGGAAAGAGAACAACACATTTCCCAGCAAGAACCTTCCTATAAACTTCCTCCACCACAGCAACAAATAGAACGACAACAGAAACAACCACAACAAAAAGTATAATCTATTCAATCTCCTGAACCTGAAACAGAAGTTGTTCTTAAAGATCCATTTACGACTAAGTGTTATGGTATTATCGTTAAATCAAAAGCAGAACTAGCTCATGAAATTGCTCCAATATATGACGACATAGATTAATATGTAAAAAAGGAACATCCGAAAGCTCTGACCAAACATGATTGGAATAGAGATGTATATATCATCTTAACTAATCAAAATTTTCTCAAAGCTAATGACACTGTTTTCAAAAAAGTTAAATATAAAGTAAGAAATTATAACAGCGATTAAAACAATAAGAAGAATATGAAGATGTTCTTACTGAAATGTTGTGAAAACCTGAATCAAACACCGGAAGTGGATTATGAATCTGTGCTGACAGTGTTCATTCCGAAGTAGATATATTAGAAATAATGATTGGAGGAGAACGTGCTTGAAATAATTTTACAGAAAGTATTCATTAAATATCTGATTTTTGTCGAAGATTGTTTACAGTTGGTGTTATGGATCGTATTCTTTCTCATTATCTCATTAATGAATTTGCTGATGATTATTATGCGACTCAAACCAATTAATTAATCAACATGTATTTAAAAAAAAATGATTATTAGCAATGCGCAACGTGGGCCTGTAATGGTCAGGGTGATACAATCACGATTGCCAACGTATACAACGATTTACGGAGATGGACCTGGTGTTGTTCTTCAGGGTCTATTTAGAAGGATAGCCCCAAAAGCAATACCGAATGCAAAACAATTCGGAATGTATTATATTGAAAATATTCGTGATAAAGGTATTGCCTGAGGATTTGCTACACGTCGATCAATGTTAAATGACGAAGAAACGTTTTCATGCGTAATTCCCCTATCTAATATCTTTACTATTTGTAGAAATGTTAGAAAAGTTATTTTTGAAGCTAAATATAAAATTATAGATGTAATAAAAACTACAACAATTATGTAATCTGGGTTTCTGCTGCTGCTCACAATAGTATGGGAAGATTAACAAAACTTTCGCTGTGGATGCCAGTAATGACTACATCAATTACTGAAGAAGAAAAGTTAATTACTTTTATGAATTCAGGTGGAAAACTATTGCTATCATGTTTTCAGTGACCACATATAGCACTCAAGGTAATGTTGCTTTGTTATTTACATGGCGTATAAAGTTACACCAAAGAGTTTTTGCACCGAGGTATATATTTAATGCTTTACAAAATGCTAATCGACTAGATTCAAAAGAACGTTGTCATATGATATTGAACACACTTGCAGTTAGTGAAGTTTCTTTAAGGATAAATGGACATCAACAACCATCTGAATATATGTCATTATATTTTGACCAAAATCATGTAGCACGTGCATATCTTCGTTTTATGACATTTATGGGAAGTGATCAAAATATAGATACTGGTTTACAAATGCCACAGCGGAATTTTATAACACTGTATTCAATCTATTATTTTTCATTGGAAGATTTAGACTTTTTCAGGCAATTTGTTGTTGATATGCATTGTCGGGCTAGTAAAACCCCCATGGTGCTAATTACAGAACACTCGCTGTTATACTATCTGACAAAGCGATGTTACTTGAAGATGTTAGTGGACGAATGAGAGTTATTGTTGAGCCAGTAGAAAATATGTAATTAAATCACTCACGACATCTATAAAGTCATATCATTATGTCAGCGTTACTCTGACTCCTGGCCAGATTTAAAAGCTTCAGTCAAGTTCAGCAGAGAACTACGGGATATAAATATCACTTAAAAACGATCAGACCACTAGTGATCAAAATGAACTACCAGCTCAGACATTCAAAAGCGCCAATAAATCAATAACAGGCGTTAGGCTTTATCTTTATGCTGGTGCGGTTAAAGACTCATTTAAAACAGGCGGTATATTTCCACCTCTTACAGCTATATCAAAATGAATAGCTGTTGTAAGTACAGAAGTAGCAGGTACAGCTGCACCTGGTGCTGTTGGAACTGCTGCTGTTATGGCATTAAAGAAATCGGCAGGACCAGGATTTAAAAAAGAGGGAAAGGCTTAATTATCAGGAACTCCATATCGACGGGAAAAAGGTCTGAGCCTTCCATGATGATTTCGCTAATCCGTCCAATGTCAAATACTGATTTTCTTGAAGCTGTGAACGTAGCCATTGCTCGTTTTAAAGAGATCTTAAATAATAATCGTAGATATTTACGAATCATCTTCATCTACACCAAGACAAAAATAAAATGATGAAAATATAAGTAAACAGATTAGTGATGATATGTCTGAATTATTAACCTTAGCAGGTTTAGATCCATCGGAAGTGTTTGTATTTCATGATATGCAATGGAAAATAAAAACAAGTAACCTTTCATTTCAAGATCTTTTTTGGTTAGAATTAACGGAGTAACTGAAAATAGCATAGATGCGTTAGATAGTATTGTAAAAATAAAACTATGTGTTACGATGTCAACCATATCAGATAATATTTGTGGTCGAGTAATTAAAACCGCTGATACAATGACGGATTATCACAGTATGTCTAATAATAAAATTTCTGGTCTTGGAGAAACCAGATTCAGATAATGACGCTGTAACGAAGAAATGCATGCTTCCATTGAAGAACTCATTAGTTTTTAGTTAATAATGAAAATACCTCATTTAAAACTTATTATTCTAATCATGTACAATTGTTTAAGAATTTCCGTTGAAACAAATAGATCCATTTATGAAAGAAGTCGACCAGTCGTTGATATTTATCTCTGTGACATAAAAAAATTAGTGATAATGCAGTATATACTGTAGCATCTGATCAAGCATTATGGTCACCAGTCACCCTACGAGGTTCGATTTTCTGAATGAAATAATACCGATTTGTGTCGAATACGGAGGGTGGATTATTGACTAATGAATGCGGTTATATACATGTTATCTCGATTGATATGGTTGCATGTTATCCCTGAGGTATTTTGAGTGATTTGGACAACCCACACAGGAGATGACCAGAATATCGATAAACGGACCATTTCCAGATTTTGATTTGACTGGATTCGCTTGTATCGATTCATTTAAGTTTGCTGAAAATCTTCATCCAATTTGTTTTGTCAGGTTTGCCAAACACTTTTCTGAAGAAATGATGGCGCCTAATTAGTATTACAATACACGCTTGATGTAAAAATACTAATATTGGAAACGGTAAGTTAAGCAATTATATGATTTCGTCTACAGAAAGTAATGTTGTTACCACATCGAAAGATATATTCTGATGATGAAAATCCTGATACGACTGATTTTGAGAATAAAATCGCAAAAAGATCTTGGCTGAAACATAATCGGTAAATTTACCCAAAGAGGATCATATGTTCATAACTGACATTGTACAAGATTGATTATGGATGATGCTGAATTAGATTTTATTATTTCTGACAGAAGAAATATAGATAGGTTTGTAAGTCGAGAAACAGTTTTCTTGCCAAACGGAACTAAATTATGTACAATTGTGAGTTATAGTGATGTTGAGTCAGCGCACTATTTTCATTTGAGATATTCAATGCTCGCGTACGTTTCGATAAATCTATTATCGATGATAACTCCAATATCTGAGTTTGCTGTCGTAATTGTTACTAATTCGTTTTATATCAAGACATAATATACAGGATTGCTAGAACAACTACATATCGGCACTTATGCATCATGGGATGAATGGAGAATAAAACATGAATATATACTTAATTATTCTGAATCCGCCGACGATGAAATTTCGGATATGTATTAAAAACGATTATTACAATTTATCTTTATGGGCCTCAAGGTTCTTGTGATCGAATTATTCTTGAACAGCTGTTCACAAATAGTTGTATTAATACCTGCACATAGACTCGGAAGAGAAATAAAAGAAAAAAATTAAATCATGCACTTATCATAAATTCTTTAAATGAAAGTAAGATAAATGGACTCCTGAACGAATGGGAGGAAAATATATTCCAATAATTATTGTTTTTGATCAAATATGCACTGTTTCATTAGAAACGTTAAAATTATTTCTTAATTGGTTATTTTAACAAAAATACCACTGTTATAATGTGTGGCGATCATGGTCTACCACCACCTTGTGTTGGATTGTCTCCACATGAATGGCTGAGGAATTTTGTATATTATTATAAAGAAATAACTGATGATCATAGAGCACTTGATCCAGATTTAAGGAAGTTTAAGAAATTAATCAGACTACAACCGAACAAAATTCAGTGCGAAATAATGCGTGAAATAATTTCCGAAACTCCTATTAAAACCTCTGGACTATGAGGAGTCCAAATCATTTGATAGTGGCAAGTACAAAGATAGTTCTTGATACACTTCAATAACAATTATTTATGTTACATAAAGAAAACTTACCAAATCTACCCGTACCATTGTGTTATCGATCAGCAGATACATTGATATACTAGGATCGTCACAAAACAAAATCTTGTATTAAATGATATTGCTTTAGTTCCTGTGAATGTTACTGAGAGCGCATTACCTCCTGACTGAGTCAGAGACAAAACTCCAAAACGCTATGATACGCAGTGACGATTCATTCATCATAAGGATTAAACATCTCTGATACAAATCTTTGGATCGTTGATGATCGTATCCAATGGTCAAAATTAGTTTATATTGCAGTGTCTCGAGTCAGAGGAATATCTCAGCTGCTGCAAATTGTTATAGACTTCACGGAAAATAATCAAACTGCTGGCATTGGCGATGATATAGTTAGAAGAAAGATTAGTTATAAACGATGTGACAAACAGACAAACAAACACAAAACAACGCGATTTTACTATCAATCCCGAATTTTTATGACATTGAAATAACAGCAAAATACTCATTATGCGAGCTGTAAAACCGTAATGTTCTGGCGGCACTCAAATAATAATCCAAGACAATTAACTGTAGAGAGAATTAATAGTAGTATTTGACATACATGCGAAAATGTAATGCTGACCTGTCTTGACTGTAATCTGTGTGGAGGTGTTAGCTTACAAAAGTGAATGCGGTGGTAATTGTGTGTCTTCAGGATTTACTTGTAACTGCTCGCGTGTAATCCTTGTTGAGGAGCAGTTGAACTTAATATGCAGATAGCATGTCTAACCGTGGATCTTACCACGCTAGCAATAGTGTCGTAATACTCCAGGTATGATCTGTCGCAATTTTTTACCGCCTTTAAGTTTACCAGGTTGATATAAATATCTTATTTTCACATTACCTAATAGTGGTTGTTTCGAAAATTCATTTGGATGTATTGGTATGTGTTGCTTTTTTTTGGTTGTATTCGCATTAAATAGTTTCATCGCAGTTGTTTCTAGTAATTTCATTATTTAACGCAGCATTTACACTTGATATTGTTGAAACCCATTCGCGAGATCTCATATCTTTCTGAATTATTTCCTGTGCATATTGATTCCAAACGAACCGCCCAGCACGTGTTCGATTACATCATTCAAAAATTGCCTGATCACGATGAATTGCAATATATCTTCGTCTGATTTTAACGTTATTTGTTTTCATCAGAGATGATAATGCAACAGTAAATTCCTTCCCATGATCAACCTGTAATAGTTGAGGCCAGCCCAAGGGTCCTCCTTGATATATTCGTTCAAAAGCAGAATACATTTCAGTTGCTGTTTAGTAGCTAACGGCTATGCTTCTTTATACTTCTTTATATATACTTGCAACGTCAACGGTTGCTAATGCGTATTTCTATGTTAATCTACGTCTTCCAGTTTGTATAGTATAATGTGTTAAAAATAAAATAGCTGCTTGATCAACGCCATTAGTATGGCTGATATCAAAATGTGCATGCGGAAGTGTTTTAGGTGGTGGTAGGTAAATTTGCCATATTGCCTGCTGTTCTAACCATTTTGCAGCAGCAAAACGTGTACAATTTGCTGCATCAGTCAGTTTTCTAATCACTTCTCTACCTTTCGTATATAGTTTTGGTCTATATTAGATCGATTCCATTATTTTATAATAATCGGTTGATTAATTACCGCCTCCAAATAATAATTTACATTTTATCGCAGATCTTACCAACCAATTAGTTAATTTTTCGTTAAAAGATTTTTTTATAGAATGTAACGAGTGAATCAATTTTACATCTGCATAATGTCTTTGTTGCATATCGTTATCTGTATAAGCTACATTGTGGATATGACATGCTCTATCAATATCATGTACCAGGTCTTGTTCCATCTCGCTCGTCATGTCGAATATCAAGTCGGGTTTCAGGACCACAATTCTTATATCAAGGAAAATGTTTTTTCTCCTGGGTATTTATTTTCATATTCAACGGTGCAACAACCGACAGCATCAGGACGAAATAAACCTTTAACCTTAATATTATTGGTGTAATAAGTCTTATCATGTGCATTTGAAGGAAATGGAACAAAACTGGATACTTTGAGATCCAACTACCTTGTCTATGCTTGTATGACTTGACCGATATCGATTACGCCGAGTCTTGTGAGGAAACCTAACCCTTTACGGAAGCACATTTCCAACTGTAGAGCTGCCTGATGCCACGCCTTGTATATGGTTTGATGTGCAGTCACCAGCTGTATAGGTGCTTTATACATGCCTGCCGTGCCTTATACATCGTTTGATGTGGAGTCACAGGACTCTGTGTGGTTTCGTGTGACGTATACGCGGTGTTATGGTGACGTTGGATCGGAAGAGTTTACTGGTTATCTCGATGCGAGGGACCAAGGCTTCGCATCAATTGGGTCTGTGTTAAATGAGAGGGCTTTCGAGGGATCCTTCAACAGACTGAGATGGGCGGACCATTCGTGGTCAAGATTTTGTTTATATTGGGGTGTAGATAATATACTTTTATTTTGTTGAACTGTGATAGGAGATAATTCACGTTTGTTTGAAATTCCATTTGTTAACTTGAGGTTTGAGATTTTTCTCGTTGAATTAATTGTTGTTGATAGGTCCATGTTAGGAACTTTATAATTATCCATATCTTTTTGTTTATAATGTTGTCAGATTTGTTAATAATTAAATTGCGTTTATAAATAAACATCTTTTAAACGCAATTGTTTTTGGTGTCTTGCCTAATCCAGTCCCAACCCGGATTCATCATGTGACTAATCATTCTACGATAAGATTTAGAATGTTATTTGCTAGTGCATTTGGTTTCGTGACCGGTGTTTATTTATAACTTGGCTGATGCAACATCAATTCGGTGCTTAACATATGTGCAATGGACACTCATAGCTCTTATATAAACATGCGGTACCAAACATCCGACGCATTGTGGCAAGCTCTTTTTAAGTGCCGGAGTCTGAAATTGCTAATAGTTGTTCAGTACAGAGCTTAAATTGCCATTAATTAACCACCAGACTACTTCGAGTATACATCAGGTAATTTCATGCTCCCTCTCTCTATTTCACTCTCTCTCCCTCTCTCTTTCTCTCTCTCTCTCTCTCTCTCTCTCTGTATATATATATATATATATATATATATATATATATATATATATATATATATATATATATATATATATTCTGAGCAATGTTCTACATAAAGGGTGAAAGGGACTGCCTTTAGATTTATAATTAGCAACTCAGTACAAATGTAGAAGATTTAAATACTATTTCCTGTTTCACCTATGTTCAGGCAACTGCATTTAACCTTTGCGTTTGTTTGTTTAAAATATTTGAGCCACATTGCGTTTATTTTCAAATGATTGTGTAAAATCATTATTGTAAACTTCGGTATTGTCAATATTAGATCGCAGTTGTCGTTGTTGTCCTCAGTTTTGTGGCAACTACATACACTATTATTATTGTTCCCAGTACCACTACAACCATCATTTCCATTATCACCATCATCTTCTACTTCTTTCGTCACCCTAATATCGCTCTTTTTAGCATCACATATATTTTTAAAGTTACTTCACAGACAGATCAAGAGTGCAATCAGTGCAGTTATGATAATCATGCAATCAATATTTTCATTGGGATACTAATTATTGCATCAATTATATAATTAAGAGCTCGTCGAGTACTTTTTGGACGCACCTTCATTTCCATGTTCAGTGAAACATTGAATTGTATCCTTGTTCCCGATAAGCAAAGTTAACGTTCCGTATAATACTGCAACATTTTTTAATCCAACATTGTTCCTTTGATCATTTTCATAGTGAATAAAACTTGTCTTTTCACCTCTATGTGTGAATATTACGTTTGCTTATCCTAATCACTCAAATTCGGGTTTCATTTTAATGACCCTATATCCATTTTTAACGTAGGAAGCTTTTACGTCACTTCTGCATATTACATTCACGTACAAATTTAATTACCCGCTTTAATATCATCTTCTAGAACATTTATTTAAACAGTTTCCTATCTCCTTGCCATCTTCCCTATATTCAAAGCAATCATAGGCATCTCTTGCAAATATCACTGCTGCATTGCTGCATTTATTAATCCTCTAGAATAATTACTATTATCTAATCAATTTGAACCTCTTTCAAAAAGTACAAAACAAAACAATTTTAAATTTCACAATACTGTACCAGTCATCCTTCATTGTCTAAAATTGCTAACATTTCAGAAGGTTTAGGATCAAATTTAGATTGGTATTTGCTATGGAATCTGTTTTCAGATTGATGTTCCTGTGCGTGTACCTGTGTATGTATATATATATATATATATATATATATATATATATATATATATATATATATATATATATATATATATATATATATATATATATATATATATATATATGTATGTATGTTTTTGTGTGTGAACATGTAAGTGTGCAAGAATTGATATGTGCATGCATCTGCACAAAAATTTGTATATATTAACACACGAATCTTACTGTACATCTATCAAACTATTCATCAGCCCATTTGTCCCTCCATCTTCCTATCCATTCTTATATTTATATATATTTTCATATTGCATTTATAGCACCGAATTATTCTCAGGCAGGAGTTTTGTGTGGGTTAACAGTTTACAGAGAGAGAGGAAATCGGTAAGTTGATGTTTGCACTGCATTCATAGGTTTCTATATTTGTCTGTAAATAGCGCAATTTTTCGGAGTAGTATGATTTACATAAAGGCTTCCACGGTCGTAACGTTACCAATATGATTTTATTTATGAAACAAGTGAGATATAACGATCATTAAGACGACGTGATTCTCAATCGGTACTCACTTTGTGCAGTCTGGTGTGAATCTTCAGTTAGTTTTAGTCAGTGTATACTTCTGTCTTCTTAGTCAGGGATGCGACGGTGGGTCATACAAATTTAACCAACAATCCAGATCGTTCACCACCACCATATTCCCCTTTTGTGGATAAGAGCTTAAAGTTCGTAAATTCAAGGATTAATTATTGTTAAGAATTTGTCGAATGTTTTATGAACAGTGTCAAAGTTTAGGAAACAAGTCGTTTCCATATTTAAAGGAGCATAAGATTGTTTTGGTCCTATCCAAGATAATTATCGCAAAGAGCGTGAGATAACATGTAATGTGATTGTTATGCCTTTCAACTATCTGTCACTACCGTTGTCTAGCTTGATGATTCGGCAAAGTCAATCAGGTGTTTGCATTTTCTGATATAAACTGTCATCATCCCCTGGATGATACTGGTTTAGGAGGAACTGAAACATCTACGCATCTTTCAAGGACAAAATGCCAAGTGTGAATGATAATAGGGGAACGTAAACTTTAGGTGTTACCTAACCGTATTTTAAGGCATTCATTGGGGCTTGTGATGATGACAAAAAACACAAGAAATTGCGGACCAAAAGGTCCACCGTCAACTTCAAGGATTGATTTATTGGTACTTCTGTGATTAAGTTATTTCAAGTCATATGAGCATGTATATGTGTGTGTGTAACTGTGTGCTTGAGATATTTACCGTAACTTTAGTCATATCGCTACGATGTCGGCAGTATGGCAGTATATAGTGATGTCTAGGCATTGGACATCTTGACTCAGACATTATCATCATGTTTCTCCCAGTCCCATTATTCTGATACTAGGCCAACCAATTCTGACAACATTGCCATGATGCTGGACGCCAAGCGAGGTAGCTGCTAGTAAAATTGTATGTATTTTATTCAAAACCGTCATCTCCCTGAATCGAGGCTGACGCTTTTGCCACAATGGATTTGAAGCAGATGCAAGCATATTATCCTTCGAACGTGGATCCTGAAAAGGTTTAAGGTTAATGAGACAAGGTAAAAACAAAAGTATAGAAAAATATAGCTAATAATACCTCCCACGAGACTTTGGAAAACCAGGCTTATGTGTTTTAGAATTAGCAGTTTATTTAAACTTAAAAAGATGGATACAGCGAGCTCATGGCTAGCAGAGTGCTAGCGTTTCTGAAGACTGTCGTGTTCAGTAACTTAAACCCAAATAAGAAACCCATTTTAGTTTTGTATCCTCTTTCACTCTCAGCTACTATTGTAATCTCGAGTGACTGTATTCGATAAAGAATATTTTCATTGATCTGATAGTAAATACTCTTGTGTTCAATGAAATTTTGTTCTGATTTGGTTTGGTTTGGCTTTACGGGTTTAAAGCAATTTTGCAATAAATGATGATTATATAACTCGGACAGCATATCTGGTGGAAGAAGAACCTGTGAAAATCTGGGAAGAATTACAGACCTCATAGAAGCTACTAGCCAGCTTTCTCACCTAACTACATTGGCAGAGCCGATATGGGAACCTAGGCGGACAGAGATGATAACGAGTTATTGTGAGCTGTACAGACGAACGCTTTAGACCACTCAATTACAAATGACCCCGAATTTAGTATTTGGTCCAGTCCATAAACAACCATGTATATTATTTATTGCGTATCATGGATCCATTAAACTACATTGCAATAATGTCTTCCGAAATATCTTAGCTGTATGTAATGAGACGTAATGATACAGCTTACAATTTTTGTGATGTTTGGTTACAATAAATATAATGTTGGAGCCGTAAAAAAAACGGATTCCAAACGGTGGTGTTTTTGCCAGCTAATTTATGTTCACCTTTCTCCGTCTTCAATTAACAGAGAAATAGCCAAAGATTAGAAAGTGAATTCGAATGGACATTAAACATGACCAAGTCACTAAAGAAAATTTCTCTTCGTAGATCGCATAGATATGCACAATTGTAAGTCATCGCAGATTGAAGCACGCATCAAAAGTTGAAAGTAGATGGAAACTGAATATTCTTTGAACATGAATAGTGTATAGTTTTGTTATCAGTGTTACAACATATCAACATAGCCTTAGACCAATACTACTACTACTAATAATAATGATAATAATAATAATAATATAAATTTTGATACATTATAGTATGATTCAACAGTTTTGCACCCTCAATTTATTGTAATATTTGAATTATGATAGATACAGTTTATTTACGGAAACCGCTACCAACATGCCGTAATGTTTGAAGAAAGTAATGTTACTGCACTTAACCTCATTTTGTTTTTTCATATCACATGCTTTCTTTGGTATTCTAACACATTTTCGTGCTGTGACTAGCATCTTGTACGTAGCACATAACGTGAATACGTTTAGTATCCATCGCTTGCATAGACCATATATGTCACTAACGTCCATATCATGCATTTATTGCCATGTAACATAGGGGTGTATATGTAATAGTTGATGACAAATCTAATATATATTCTGTTCGAAAATATATGATTATAAAAGTAAATTCCAATAGAGAACAAAATTAACGGACTTGAGAGAAGTAATATTTTAACTGGAAAAGTATTTGTATTGATTTATGATGAATAAGACATGAAATTATAAGCTTTTTGACATTGCGATCATTTCAATGATGAAAGGAAAATATTAATTTCAGATTCTGACGAAGATGTGGCAAACGTCTTTAGCTGTCATTCTCCTCTGCATTTTCATGGCTGGAACAGACGGGGCGATGTGCTTGTACAAGGATGGTCATTGTTATTACAAGGGAAACGTACGACGAAAATGCAGTGATTCGAAGCGCACGTGTGAAATAATTTTGGGCACGTCGGAATGCAGATGCAGGACTCGTGCTCATATATTCAACATATAAAGCATGGTCGGTGTCTAAGAACTAGAAAAAGGAATACGTCGTATCAGAAAATTTATACGTAATAAATAGTTGTGCTGCTGTTTCAAAATAACCTGTATTGTCCTTAAAACTTAAATGTTTTACGTTTCACAACTAAAGTAAAGGAATGAATATCGATTATCATTTCATGCGTGTTTTCGTATTTAGTGTTCTTCTTTCGCCATTATGTAAGTATGTTTTCTGGAAATTTGTTTTTGGCTAGAATCCGACCGAAAGGCGTTAGAGGTATCAAACATTTTCGTGAGAGTGATATATACTATTTTTCTATCTAGTAATTTAGACATTGTCATATTGCTGGCACAATTTACTTTAGTGAAGTACAGAGAGAAAATGAGCATTAATGGTAAAAGTTCGTTCGATTTATTGACAACGAGAAGCCAATGCTGTACGTTATTCAACAGTAACATAATGATCTATTTAAGTTTCTTGATCATATTGCAATTCAACTATTGTCTGTAGTATACATGCACACTTTAATCTCTTTATCATTACATCTGTCTATTAAGATCCACCTGCGAATCTGTCTGTCCATTTTGGGAGTTCAAAACGTTTAAATTCGGAACAAAATGTGCTCAGAGTAATAAAGAAACTGCGTTTTAATCAGTTAGATACAGTTGATTTCATATTAAAAGTAAAAGTCCTAGTTGTATTTCAAAATATCTTGACACAGCTATGACGTTTTCCATCAATCGTCCCCCAGTAAAAGGATGTAGGTTCGACAAATTGAGTGATTACCCATACATTGCCACAATCAGTTCATTTTTAGAATTAACTATATAGTAGAACATTGCATTTATATGCCATTTGCTCTCGGTCATAAAAACGAGAATTTAGGGTACAAGCGAATCATTACTCCAAAGTACTCGCACTAGATCGTATACGATACGTGACTTCACGACTATAAACACCCATTTGACTCCCAGCCCATAATATCGATGGGAATCTTTGAAATTAATTGGCCATTTTAAAACTTCAGCGGGATATCAGTAAAACTTGGGCATGTATGTCTACTAAATCAGTATAATCATTAAAGGCAAATATTAAAACATAAGTGTTTGTTTTGCATTAGTTCATACGTTGATTGCCTTACCGCTAATTTTACGAGACTAGAAGCCTTATATGGCTAAGATCAGAAAACGGCCTCCGTCACTACGGGCAATTAAGTGAACATACATCTTGCTGCAAAAGCTATTACTTAGATTATTATGGTGATCGTGTATATCGATATTTACATAACATGCAAATACTTTACATTTTGGGATGAGTTCATTGAAATGACATAACGTCAAAAAACTATAATAAGTTCATATTTTGCAAAGTTCGCGAAGACATCAAGGATATAACATTGATTACCCAATATGTATAATTAGCCTCCTCTCTTGCTAAGTTATGTGAGCAAAATTGCAAAAATAGAATCGAATTTAAAACAATAAATAACAAATATGACTAGAATTGTTTAACCTATTGTCAATGTAGAGGCAAAGTACGAAGACTGTTTTGGGGGTACGTAATGCATGTTAATAAATCTGATTCGCTGTTAAAAAAGCATGGAATAAATGTCTGATCAATTTCTTCATAAGTAATAGCGAGTAACAACATGTTTTACAAGAGTTATGAGGTCATAAATAATTACAAATGGAATGCACATCAATTTGTATAATTACAAGGAGTTACAAAAATAACAAAATGAATATGAAAAAATAACTAACAAATATGGTTTGTGACTGATTACAAAATTGTCCATGAATAACTAATTTGATGCATAAATACTTAGGCACACAAGCTGTGAGAAAACGTCAGGATTACTCAACTTTATGGGCGCCAGCCGAAAATGCTGAATCTTGATTCGAAGACTTATCACCGCTAATCGACCACCAGTTCACGCTAAACCTCTTGTGAAAATAAATCCTCTAGTTATCTGCTTATTAAAATTGGCAAAAGCACCCCTGGAGAAACATCACAGACGTGAAGTACGAGATGAGTCGCGACAGTAGTGCCGTCAGAAGTAGATCAAAGTACTCCAGAGGCATTTACAATTAAACAGCTTCAAACGGTGCTATGCAGTATCAAATCAGGTAAAGTATAAGGATACGACAACATGTTGCTTTCTTAAGGCGTCATCTCCAGAAGGCAAAGGAATGGCTTGTCGCTTTTTACACCGGGAATGTAAGGGAAAAGTGCATGCCGATTATTAAACAATAATAACTGAATATGTCATACCAGGACCTTAAGTTACGAATTTTGGCAGGGGACAATTTACGAAAATGTCCAATGACACATGTATGTACCAATGTAAATGCAAACTTTGTGGCATCACGGAATTTTCTAATGGCGGCCATCAGTGACAGCGGTATCATTCCACTTCTGAACGATTTCTTTTCTGTTGGTGTAGAGATTATATGAAACATCTCCTGCATGATACATGTAACGAATTAAATTTAGGCAGGACTTATTTTTAATTTGGAGTTTGTGTATCTCTGTCAAATATCAACGAAATTATAGTAATAGATGATCATGAACAAGATGATGATAAATGTGATGGTTGTGGTGATATTTGCTGCGGTGATAGATACGACAATAACTCCAGCAACAATGTTAAATATGATAAAAATGTTGGTTGGTTAGTTTCTTTCGGCACTTGCAATATTTTTCGCTATATCACGCAGATGAATTTGGGCACGACGACTCTAGCCCTTCCGGGCTGGTCTGGTCTGGACTGGTTTCGTACCCCAGATGCTGTACCGGCTAAGCTACTGGGAGTGCTGACATCATGATTACATATATAAATAGGCGCAAGACAATAACAGTAAAAGGTGGAAAGTATTGATGCAAAGAGAAGAACTCTGACTATGGTCGCAAAGATAAATACGACAGAAGAAAAAAAGAGCAAACGGTATACAGGAATACCTGAACTGACGCAATGCAATGTAAAATATTTTCTGCTCTTTCTCAGCATACCTTACACAGGATTTTGTTTGCCAGGACTGATCTCTAATTTCACTTATTCTAAGTATACAAAATTCTGAAAATAATAAGGGATATACACATACACAAAAAGATAGAGATATTACCGGAGATATCTGCGAAATGTTTTCTTACTAAATGGAAAATAAACTCTGTACTACTGTATATATATTCCAACGCACTTAACCTACAACCTGTTTTCAGTTGTTACTTCAGACGTCTGATGATTCATGGCATCGAAAGAGATTTAATTATATGTCATTCTTACGAAATGGTTCCTTCTAGTTCAGCCTTATCTAGTTCCGGCTTATGTTTACATTCTGGTACGTTATCAGTGGGAGGTCATGAAGTATTTCTTTATTAACACGGGTCTGTGTTTTACGTACATCAGTGATGGGTGTAACATAGATTCATACAGATGGGAGGGGTGGGGAATTTCATCTTGATTTCTTGGGATAGTGCGTATAAGTGTTGGTTATTCAAACATTTTGGTACTTTGTGCACAGTATGCATTGAACATATGCTATATTTGACGCTCAATTCGCTATTAAGAATACATTTAATAACTCTCTTTTTTAGTTTAGCATGGCAACCGACCTTAATGGTACTTTATATTGTTTACGATTAATGTTATATTTTAGTACTAGCGATTGAACTATTCCAAATGTGCATAAACTATATGACTGCTCGAGTCACATTTCAGTCATGGGTACATTTTTGAAACACACGATAACGTTAGCTAGTCATTATGGAATGACTGTCAGTCACAAGCCAGGTTTTGCTGTTATGATTCCGTCAAACATTATTTGTTCTGTTTAAATCATTATATGCTGTTCAACTTATAGTTGGAGATAAAAAGCCAGACATTCTGTTTCAAAATGTAACTTTCACACGTGTCCCCTGGACAGTAATTTGGCAAAGGTAACTAAATCGACTCAAACCGACCGGGCTGTTTCAGGTTAACACCACCTTTACAAATAGATTACTCAGTTCTACTAAGTTCTAAATTCAGCATGTATACCATTATGCTAAACAGACGTTCATGTACATGTACTGTTAAAGTAGGCACGGGTGCTGCAGCTTGTGCATCCGTTCTTGAATAGATGGATATTCCAAAATTGTTGTTAATATAAGGACGGACGCTAGAGAAGTGCATATTATCTTTTTTAATTGCAAAATTTGCCATGCGTTTCGAACATCTGCATTTAGTGCTCATTTGAATTTGAGTGATTCTCTTGTGTTTGAAATATAGCAAACTGATTGACTTTCATTTTTAATTTCTATCTCAACCATGCATGACGAAATATAGCCCAAATCTAAACTGACTGCATGTTTGAACAGCGTTGGAAACCTGTAAAAATGGTAACAAATCGACAAAACATTTGACAAAGAGAAACCGCTCCAACTATTTATATTACTACTGCTACTGCTACTACTACTACTACTACTACTACTATCAAAAGCAATAATTGCATAGTCGATATCAAGGGTTAAAGAAAATATAGTGGTTAAGTATTGTCGCAACGGGTCATAATCTGATATCTTACTGAAATCTTGACAAGACTGCATTCAGAATTTACCTCTTTGTGGCCTAAGTCGTTAGACAAGCCGCCATGGATGGTGTCGAGGGTTCAAACCCCGGCCATATCATACTGACTACTTAAAAAATGGTACTAGCAGCTGTCTCGTTTCTCCCTTTTTCATTAAGAGATTATTGTTAGAACTGGTCGGCCTCAGGATAAGGTTATTTGATGGGAAACGACTAAAAATTGGTAAAGCTACGTTATAAAGACAAAACATAAACATGCATTGGATGTTGGTTATTTCTAACTTCATATATTTAGAGCTGCATACTTCAGTATCGTTCATGACGTGTTCGTTCTGCATGGATGGATTAGTGTTAAACCAATATCTATATAGGTCATTTCTATCGAGGTTTCAAGTCTTTTTCGTAGGCTTATCAGTATACAACGACAAGGGTTGTAGATTCCAATACACGAGATCCGTGGTAGACAAATGATTTGACTGACGTGCTTATGCACATAATGCAACGAGGTCGAATTATGTACAGATCATGCTGTTCCGAACGTTGTTGTGTCTTTTGGCAGAACATTTTAGAATAATTTCCTCTGCACGATATAACCTTGAATGTGTTGAAGTGCCGTTGAAATTAGATAACACCCAATTACGTTCAATTAAAAATTACTGAATGCTGTAAAATTTGCATATTCAATTAATTGTTGGCACAAGCTGCAACCACATTATCTTTTGTTTTAATAAACCCTTCTCGGTGATACTTGGATGTCAATAGACCCCTACCAGGTTTTTAAAATTAAAGATGAAAGCTGAAGAGAGAGGATGATTTAACGATCTTTTTGTATCATAACAAAATCCAATCATCGATTGAAATTACTTTCTGACACGCAATATGTATCTTCCATTCTCTTCAACATTCCCCTCGACTCTCTATCGCTCCCTCTGTCTCTCTCTCTTTCTCTCTCTCCCTATGCAGATTAAAGAAGTGTATCCATTCAGAATGCGCATTATATATTCAAATAAGGATTGCAATGATAATGGTGCATTTTATAGAAGCAAGATTTTATTTTGTCCAAATGTATGTGAGACCATCATACATATCGCCATATGCGCGGTTAACAGGTCGAGTTACACGTCCTCTCTTTGATCCATTGATAAATCTGGGCAGTAACTCTTCTATCAGGAAGGGGGCAGTTGTTGACGACATGTTTGTATCCCATAGATAACGATGACAATATCATTGTGGAACGACATGGGTCGATGAATATTGCCTAGTGAAGATAACGACATGGATAAGTTAAAAAACAAAAAGTCAAAACATGACGACTGAGAACTATTTTCACAGCAAAAAGATACAAGACACACACGTGAAACGCATATTTGCAAATGTTGGTCCTTCTTTACCGTTTAGTTTTATTTTATCAAATCTTCCGAACACCTTTATAAAATGCAGATATTTTTTTTTAATTTGCAAACATTTGTTGTCTAATTTCCAATTCTGTAACTGGAGATTCAATGATATCCATCAGGTAACATATACAAATCATATTTTTTCCTGTCTGGCGAATAAGGAAACTAAATACCATTTAAAAATCGGTTGTTTTATTCTAAATGAGTGCTTCGTATCATGAAATCTGGTAAACATGTTTAAAAAGACACCTTGAAGTACAGAAAGTTTCGTAATGCATTATAATATGTGTATGGAAATAAAGGAGTATTAGAGCCTGTGGTGCAAGTAAGTCGGTGTGGTCAGAGAGAGAGATATATATATATTTGTATTCTTCCATTTTCTGAAGACTTTCAGACATATTAAAGAAATGCAATGTAATACGCAGAATCACAAAAAAAATAATAGTGGATTCATTACTTTTGAGGTCCTCTGAATTACTTCTGATAGCAATCTGATAAATACATTAATAACATTACTAAACTAGATCCATTACAATAGGTTTCTGCTTTTAAAAAGTAATTACAGAAGAAAACAATTATATCAAAATATGTTTGAACATTTGAAAATATACCTACAGAACAAGAATAGTTATATTCCTAATCGCTTTGAAGTCCAGTACAAGTATTTATTTCCTTATATTCTTTGCAAGGTCTCTATTCAATCGAGAGAGAGAGACAGAGAGAGAGAGAGAGAGAGAGAGAGAGAGAGAGAGAGAGAGAGAGAGACAGTGTATTAGAGGGTGGGGGCAAACAGGTTGTATGCACCATGCAATTCTAATATAGACTAATACAAGCGAACCACGCATTCCTGAAACTAAAATTAAAGGAGCGACCATATATTTGCTAACATGCCTTCTGACAGAGCGTTTTGCGTACTAAGTAAATAGGAGTAAAGCACCGGGATATCTAAATCACCACTGATAAAAGAGAACCAGATTTGCACAAAATACAGTTCAACGAAGAAAATTGACTTTGCGCCTGAGACCACATGATGTGTTATGTCTTTTACCACATACACACTAGTGTGCGACCAAAATTTACGAACTCAAGACAATTGTTATGTTAATCAAATATTTACTGTATAAAAAGAGCATACTGAGGCGAACGATAACGGAACCGACGACACTGACAATTAATGCGACGAAAATATTGATGGTGATGTAAATTATAATTAGGACGGAAAAGACAAAAATGAATTAATAGAAGACGAATAAGGGGAGTGCATATAAGGAAGATGTAGAAGAAAAATTTTGACTTGATAAATAAAACAAAGATGATTATAACCAGCACGAAATGATGATGATGGTGTGCCTATCTGTACCATTATTTTGTATTTTCAACGTCATCACTGATACTGATAATTATATATGTAAGTCAATAATATTAATGAAAATAGTTGTTATTATATTTCAGAAGTTTTGCACGTCCCTTGTATTTTTGCTCAGAAGATTTATTTTTTATGATGCCGACTTTCTCAAACATTCATCCAAATATTTCCATATTAAATGAAATTCAAACTGGAATTCATTGTATTATAACATATCACTTATAATAATGGCTTTTCAAGCATTTTATAACCAGTGCTAAATGAGCGGCCAAATGTATTTAAACAAAATAGTACAAAACGAGACTTTGATTATGCAAGCATTAAATAATACCAATATTATTATTTAATAGTACCTACAACAAGGCCATCTTTTATCTTATTTGCTATAATTATACTTTACATGTTAGCTCACTTTAGAAAATACAGGACATTAAACATGAAGTCGGGGACAAATGGATGGAGTCGGCAAGCTGGTACTCTCCTTCATCCGCCTCCTCCGCCCGAACCCCCCAACCAACTCCTTTCCCCCAAAAAGATCCTGAGCACAACAAAAAAAAAAAACGAACGTTTCCTTGAGTACGTTTTCTGGACAGTTATATTGTTAAAATTTTGCCATACAAACGCTTAGAATACATTCGGTTTAGATAACGATATTTATTCATACGCTCTAATCACTAATAGATAAGCAAATGTTTTTTTTGGCGGTTATCGTGCATTTTCCTGAATTAGTTTTAAACTGAATGACCTTCAAATTTAGTGCAAGTGACTTTTGTGGAATAGACCCAACAGTTAACTGAAATTCCAACCGACCTGATCCGAAGGTAGGACAGCATCTAGTAACCGTTTTATGTCGAGTCTGATTAAGATTGTGTGGACTTGAGTCTGTGCCTAAAAATAACTTTCATACCCAAAATATTTAAAAATAATCGAGTTTTAATGCTTTGCTTTAGATAAAAATATGAAAGTTTCCCATGTTGTTAGAATATACAAATTAAGTACAAACCTTTAGTGAGTATTCGATTAAGCTACATAAACTTTACACTTTAACGATGGGGCCAATGTATAGTGTAAACCTAATAAAATTCAATTCTGGATATCCTAATTTATAAAGCACACGTATTCAAGGTACGACATTACTGTAACACTCACGTGTGGTGAACCATATGAATTCTAATTGTAGACAGTGATAAATCAAAGCAAGTCGGTGTTTTCTTTTGAAAGAAATACATGCATTTCTTAAAAATGTATCAAGTGAGTAATGTCACGTTTGTAAGGTAGCTTATATAATTGATCTGCATTAGTATATGTGTGCGAAACGTACATATTTTCAAGTCAAATTGTCTGTTTGCGACATGTGGGTCTAATCATGTCCTACTATCTGTATACCATACACATATCTATTCGAGTCATATTATATGTTTATCACACACACACACACACACACACACACAGATATATATATATATATATATATATATATATATATATATATATATATATATATATATATATACAGGTCATATTATATCTGTACCATACATATGTCTGTTCAAGTCATACGATCTGTATACCCCATATTTGTCGATTGGAGTCATTTTATATGTACATCTCATACATGTCTATTCGAGTCATTTTATCTGTACAGCACATACATATCCATTTCGGTCGTATTATCTGTATGGGAAATAAATGTATTTCGGTCGTATTATCTTTATATCAGATACCTCTCTGTTCCAGTCATATTATCTGTATATCAGATACATCTCTGTTCCAGTCATATTATCTGTATATAAGATAGATCTTTATTCCAGTCATATTATATGTATATGAGATATATCCCTGTTCCAGTCATAGTATTTGTATATAAGATACATCTATATTCCAGTCATATCATCTGTATATAAGATAAATCTCTATTCCAATCATATTATCTGTATATAAGATACATCTCTGTTCCAGTCATATTATCTGTATATCAGATACATCTCTGTTCCAGTCATATCATCTGTATATAAGATACATCTCTGTTCCAGTCATATTATCTGTATATAAGATACATCTATATTCCAGTCATATTATCTGTATATAAGATACATCTCTGTTCCAGTCATATTATCTGTATATAAGATACATCTATATTCCAGTCATATTATCTGTATATAAGATAAATCTATATTCCAGTCATATCTGTATATAAGATACATCTCTAATCCGTTCATATAATCTGTATATCACATACATTACTCTTCGGGTCACTACAAATACTTTCCAGTTTTTTGTCTACGCATGCGTACATTTTCAACATTTGAACATGGAAATGTATGAAATATTAAATATATTTACCTTTAAATGAAGAAAATGTATATAAGGTAAGCAGAAAAGACACCTGCACCAAGAATTTTACAAATAAAACAGACCCAACAGAAAGTGTCTCGAAATTAAAGAAAAACTGTTTAATGGTGGAATATAGAAAATAGTCAGACACAAATATTTTAAAAAGACTCGTGAAGCATAAGTACACAACAAAATAAATATATGATGAAGAAAAGAAAGTAAGATGTTTAAAGAAATAAAATTAACCACCAGGAGAAAGTGCAATACTGGCTGAATTGAAGAGAAAACGTCACATAGCCATTTGCATTTTTTGGGTAACGTATCTTAACATACATGAAAAGAACATGTATAAATATGCACACATACATCTGATCTAAACCCTATCCGGCTCCTAAATTTCATTAGTCTTACCCTAACCACCTCGGTGTGAACCAGATGTACGAGACTGTAATGCACACCGATACGCAATATTTAATTAATAAAACCTTTATGAAAGCCAAATCTATATCGTTAACGACGAAGAAAAAGTTAAATTATGGTATGAATGCACACACTTGCAAGTATTCACAGACAGACACTCGTACAATCATATCTTTTAAAATATTGGTATAATAGAAAGAAACTTCGAAAGTATGAAGAGAACGTATTTGTCTCATTTTCCTTGTTTCATGCGTTCCCCGTGTTGTCATTCTTCAGTCAGTTTACTGAAAATTGATAATATATTATTGGGTTAATTGACTATACGGCCTGAACTAACTATGTGTCTCTATGACGGGATGCCTTATATATTCAAATACAAGACCAGACCTGAATCGAGTTCGAATTCCACAATTGACTTGTTGGGGGTCAAGGCTAATGGCTCATTTGTAAAATATGCAAAAAGTGCCAGACCAACCATACCCATAGGCATGCAACCTGTTTCTAGAAGTCAAATGCAATGGTCCGACCCTTGCTTTAGATCTACGTATACGTGATAAACACTTATTGGAAATGACCACATCTAGTTGACATTCTGAATGTTTCAATATATACAAATAATTTGGAGTTGAGATATCGAAGTTTGTGATGACAGTTTTGTTTATGAAGTATGATTGTAGTGAATGGGTACCATTTGGGTCTACTAAACTTTAATGTTTAAATAATGAGTTTGCCCAATGAGGTATAAGGGACTTTAACATGGGTGGGACTGTCTAGATCAATGGGAATTTAACATTGGTAATGTATAGCGACAAGGGTTTGGGACTATCTAGGGTCCATAGGAATTTAACTGGGTTGGCGTCACGGTACTGGACACTGGGGAAACAATGTAATAATGTTACAAGTGGCTGAATTCAATCGGAAGGAGCAGTGGGGTAAGGGGTTGAAATGAATACCCGCTACTCTAGGGACAAACACAATATAGACATAAACATAGAGACGTGGTTAGAGACAGTGTTAGAGACATATGCATACATAGCTTTATAGACACGAATCTATCAAACATGCAAACATACAGAGACTAAAACACTTTTACGCAAGAGAGAATATACATATTTTCAAGACAGTGGATCGGCCCTGAAAGGCACCTTTGTGTTTTCTTTCTTCTCCTTCTTCTAATTTCTCTCTTCTCTCTACCTACTTCTCATCTCCATCATATTTTTCTTTTTCTTCTTTCTTCCATTTTCCCCTCATTTTCATCTTCCTCCTCTGTATTATTCTTTTCAGTTTATTGTTCTTATTCAAACTTAACACTCCATCTTCTAATTTGCTCCTTTTCTTGTAGATCCCCTTCCTCTTCCTCTTCATTTCTAAACTCCCTCGATATTTCCTTCCCTCTTCTGTTTGTTTTTGTGAATGCGGAGTAGTGTGACTAAAACCACTGACTCCTTTGCTACTGTAATAGTGTGTGTGCATGTGACTTTCCTTTAAAAAGAACCCTGCATTCATGAGTGTTTTGTGTGAATGTGGAGTAATGTGACTATAAACATTAACCCACTTGACTGGTATGAATGTAGGCAACGGTGTGTCTTTGTAAATAAAATCTGTCCTTCTCCACTATCTGTTAGTATGACGTATTGTTGATTTTCTTGGTATTAGTGTATTGGTTTGCATAAAAAAAATATTTTCGATTAACATTCAAACTAGTATGGATTGGTTGATATATGAAATGGGTAGTCGGTAAAAGGGGATCTTTTTCTTCACGTTCGTGTTTGAGGTATATAAAGAACAGTGTTTGTCATTCCCGTTAATATGCTAAATCTCCAACATAAGAAGGACCCATCATAATAACTCATAAGGTGGTCAAAATACACAGGACCATCAGGCCCGCCGCACACGGTGGCAATACAACTGAACATTATTAGAAAAAAGCACCCGAAATTAACTCCTATAAGGTGGTCTAAACATCAGAGGCCGTCAAGCCCAGCAGTACAAAGCGGCAACAAAAATATTCAACTCTAATGTTTAAAGTAAATAAAAGAACACATTTAGGAACTTATAAGGCGGTCTTGAGCCCAGGACCATCACGACCAGCCACACAAGTTGGAAAACCTAGATTAAGAATCTAACATAGCTGTCATCTAGGTAATCACTTATTTTCTAACTTACTCAAAAGCAGCACAGTGGTTTTAATTCAAAATTCTTGAAAGACGTTAATCTTATATTAGAGACTGACTATGGCTTCTTACATGAGTGTGTGTTGGGTCTATTCTCATTCGTGCACTTGTTACAGTAGATACAGATTTTACACATGAGTGTGTGTTGGGATTATTCCCACTGACGAAAGCCTAAATTATAGGTGATACGGCACAGTTGAGTCTCATGACCTACCATCTAGATTATCAGCACTCTTTGAGTGCAAAAATGCGTTCGGGTTGTGGCACCGATTCCTTCCCTAACGGTCAAATTATCAGCCCTACGTGCATGAATTAAGCAGTCGCGCATGCCCTACACATAAGACGGCAATTTTATGCTTAGACTGACTACAGCTTCCTACATGAGTGTGTTGGGTCTTTTCCCATTCATGTACTCATTGCAGTAGATACAGAATTTACATGTGAGTGTGTGTTGAGTCTATTCCCACTCACGAAAGTATAACTTTTAAGTTAGATGGGACATTTTAGTCCTATGACCTAACATCTAGATTATCAGCACTCTTTGAGTGCAGAAATGCCTCGGGGTGATGGCACTGATTCTTTCCCCAACGGTCAAATTATTAACCTGTCGTGCATGAATTAAACAGTCGCACATGCCCTATAATTTAGCTAAGTAATTCGCGTTATTGAACATATAAAAAACGAAGAAAGCAAGCAACAATTTGGGTGTAGCTCTACAGTTTCATATTTTGTATATTTTGCATAGTTTTAGGATTTTAAAGAAAAAAAATTTCCTCGGGTTTCCTCACTGATTATACTAGATGTTTCAAAAAGACCTTATGTATCTTAGGTATAATTCAAAGAACCTGTAATTCCCTTTAGTTTGGTGTATGCTTTATGGGTGTAATATGGGGTTATAAAGTATACAGCTTGGCCTTACTCCAGATGTGCACCTTTCAAAAATATGCTAGCTCCACTTGGCCATTTTCACTTCCTGAACTTCAGAGGTAAATTGTATAAAACAAGCCGATAACTTTATTTGCATTTCATATATTTGGTAATTCATTCTTTGCACTTACAGAAGCTGGTATTGTCTAGTCTGGAAAAAATGAATTTTCCCTATTTTAATAGCTGCTATGGATAGTGTACTTTAGACTAATTAAGGCTGATGTTTTAACACAAGGGAGCAGTCATTTTAGTTAGCAGTGTGTTTAAATCATGTACACTTTCCAAAAGTAGAATCTCCAAATAAATATAATCCATATTACATTTAAATAGGATATAGGTATGCCAACATTCTCTCCATTGTGCACGTTTCAAATGCAAACAACTTCACCTTACATACATTACTCTCTCGAAAGTACATTATAACTGGTGAGCGCCCCCTTAGCAAAATGATGATGATGCAAGAGGTAGTGGATGATCTGGGAATGGTGGAGGAGGTTTTTTTGAGGCAAGAGTCTGGGTCTTATAGTGCCCACCGAAGGTTGCCAAAATATTAGTGGTTTCGGTAGTGTGTGTTTGTGTGCGTGTGTGTGTTTGTGTGTGTGTGTGTGTGTGTGTGTGTGTGCACGAGGGTACGTGTTAGTGTATGTATGTGTATATTGTTTGTGCATTTGTATCCATGCTAGTACGTATGTGTATTTTTGTTTGTGTGCGTGTGCGTACGCGCAAGTGTGTGTGTGTCTTTCTCTTGACAATACCCTTGTCCCTGCACTAAAGAATGTATGTAAAAATGAAGTAGTGTAACTATAAGCACTATTTCCTTTGCTGATGTGATTGCAGTTGATGATGTGTTTTGTAAATATATAAAAAATAATTTTTCACTATGTATTGATAGAAAGTATAGTGGGTTATGTCAGTATTAGTGTGTTGTGTTGTATTAAAGTATATTTTAGGCTGGAACTCAAATCACTTTGGGCTGTTTTTCTGTAATATGTGTAGCTGATAAAAGATGATGTTTTCCTTCACGCCCGTGCTTGAGAAATATAAAATATAGCGTTCGTCAACCAGGCTATTCAACACTGAATAAATAAGAGATGCTTGTCAGGACTGAGTTTGGTTGCTATAGCCCCCACCGATTGGAAATTGAGATCAACAAATCAAGGAGAGGGATGGAAATATTAAGGGAGTTCATAAAAGAGGAAAATGAAGAAATGGAGGATCTAGAGGAAAAGGAGCAAATTAGAGGATGGAATGTTAAGCTTGAAAAAGACAAAACAAAATTAAAAGAAGAAAACAAGAAGAGGAAGAGGGAAAGGAGGAGAAGAAGCATGAAAATAAGAAGAAAAATGAGGTGGAGAAGATGAGAAGTTGGTGGAGGAAAACAGGAGAAGAGAGAAATTAGAAGAAGAAGACACCCAAAAGCCCTTTTCAAGGCCCCTCTACTGTTTCGAAAAGATGTATATTCTCTCTTGTATAAAATTCGTTGTATAGTTGTTTGTTTGATAGATTCATATCCATAAATATATGTATGTCTATGTCTCTAACCCTGTCTCTAACCATGTCTATATGTATATGTCTCCTTAGTGTTTGTCCCTAGAGTAGCGCGCATTCAGGTGAACCCCTTGCCACACTACCCCACCCGATCGAGGTCAGCCACTAGCAACAGTGTTGCCATTGTTTCCCCAGTGTACAGTACTGTGACGTCACACTTCTTCAATTTCTATAGACCCTAGACAGTCCCAATCCCTTGTCGCTATACATTCATTATTCTAAATCCCCATTGACCCTAGACAGTCCCAACCATGCTAATGTCCCATAGACACCAAAGGGTAAATTCACTATTTTAACATTAAAGTCCATATATATCCAATATCGTCTCCAATCAGTAAGTATGATCGTTGACTTGCGAATACTCATGCAAAACAATAAATCGTATTGTATGCTCTATATTGAAACTTATCTTTAATCTTTAAAAAAATCCTAATAATATAAACACGTGTTCGTAAAGTTTACTTCAAGTTGACAGGTTAAAGGTTTCATTATATAGACAAAGTAAAGTGCATATACAGCGCAGTTTGCGATGACAGTTTTAGATGAGGTACGATCTTTATTTACCAACGCTCATCTGCCAATAAACCTGACCGTAGGATGAATATCGCGATTCTGCTTTTAATTTAAGAATGAAAAGCAAACCTTAAATTAATCCACAATTCATCAATGTCAACACATTTCCATAGACTTTCTATATAAACTTTCGCCTCATGAATGTGAATGAATGAATGATGACGACGATCATAACTATTGTTGTTATTATCATTATTGCGAATACGTAAATGCATCGAAAACCAGCCCAAAAATCAATTAAAGCCTATACCAATCTTACAAGTATCAATGTAAGATTGAATTGTAGTTTTTGTCAGTTCTTAAATAGAATGCAATATGAATGTAGCAGAAAAGGAAAGAAACAAAGAATAATTTTGGATTTTAAATACCTTTAAAGCATTATCGTTGATAAATTTCGTGTAATAACCGCATGATCACTAATTTAAAAATAAATTAATTACTTAGGATATATAGAGTTAATATATACATATTGTCATCATAAAGAGACAAATATTGCTTTACTAGTTTGTCAGGCCACTTTGAAATAATTAAATAAAATAAAGAAATATAAAATAAAATTTTAGCGCTTATTAACTTTAGTGCCATAGGCCTCATATTTGTGCCTTTTTAATGATGTCACTTACCCTATTTGGTGTATGCTGACTCTGTGGAAGTGAGGAAATCTTGCGAAGGTAGTTGGTTTGGTCGATTAAATTATGCATGTGTTATGTCATAGATACATAGTACATACTATACATGTATTGTATTTATATCAGATACAAATACACATATTTGCCCTTTGAACGGAGTTAAGATATGATGCCGGGAAATGTGTATTGACCGAGTGAAGGAACTCTTTACATCCCTGTTAGTGTGTCGCTACAAAATGTACTTAACTTTACTATCATTCATAGGTCCAGAGACATCGTCGTTTGACACAAGCGAAAATCCCTAACGCTCGTATTTTCATGGATTTTTGCCCGTTTCTTGCTACGATGGTAGAGAGAGAGAGAGAGAGAGAGAGAGGGGCCGCAGATTTGACTTTTTCATATTTAATTAATAATTATAGGTTACTGCATTTATATGGGAAATTTGAACGAGGTTTGGGATGGAATACTGCACGACAAGTTCTTATTTTCCCATACAAATGCAGTAACCTTTTCATTATATGCTCATTTATTATTTCACCTAAGGTTTAATTATATAAACACAATACACTACAAGAAACAACGTAAATGAATGTATGCCGCTTTCCACACTAAATACACAAGCGCATATTCATCATTACACAAATCAACATTATTACTGCGTACATAACTCCGCCCAGACAAATTTGAACTTATTCGCGCGCTCGACATAACTTTCGAAAGAAAATGGTGTGTCTAGTTAAGACTGAAATTTGGAGTTCATATTGGGAATGAATGTGCATTGCTACAACTTTTCCATTTGATCTGGAATGAACAGATTTTGTTATTTTTCACGATTCTAGGAAATTTCGTGATTATCGACTGGATTTGTATGTGCGATTCCACATGAAATACACGAGATTTAATAAGCAAGGGAGAAGCGTGTTGACATCTGCAAATGTGTTTCTGTTTCTGTCATTGAATGTTTGAAATCATAACGTGGGAAAAATATGAAGTCTTTCAATTGCAATTATCAAAAAAACGCATTGGAATTTAATGCTTATTTAATTTTGAGCGCAGTAAGGAGGATGCTATTGTACTTATCATCGAAATTACAGCACAATTTGGAAAAGTGTAATCCAGACTGAAAACCTATGACATGGCTCATGTAATTCGGATTTGCAGAATTAAAAAAATACACTTTGAGGCAATTCAGGATGTAAAACTAAGTATATTTTATTTTGCCATTCTTATCACCAGCTAAAGAAGAGAGTATATGATTTGTCACTTGTATGTTATTTGAAAGGACCTTATCTTGCGTCTGTTATATACAGTAGCTAGCCTAAAATCGTAACATTGTATCAGCTGGTATGTGGCAGTCCACGAAACATCCGTTTTAGTTCATTCAGAAACAAATTTAAACAACCACAACGTAAAGAGTCCCTTACGCGAGTGAACATGATTTGCGTTCAAATCAAAAGTGCTGGCGTCTGCGTCCATTGTTTGTTTACAATATAAAGTAGTTCCTTTATGCACGTGAATGCTTTATGTGAATTGTCGCGCGAGTTCAGCATCGGGTAATACTGAACGATTCTGACAATGTAGAGTTAACGCGGAAAAAATAAGAATATAATAATAAACGATTTTTGGAATATTATAATAGGTTTAAGAAACAACAACAACACTAAAGCGTTAAATACGTTACAGCATGTGTGCCACGTAACCGATGAATCTAACTTAAAGTGACAACAGAAATTGCACCTATGTATCATTTATATTATGAACATCGAATATAGATTCCAAGGAAAGTGTAAACATACTGTTACGACGAATAGTGTTCATGTAGGTTACTTGGTGCAAGTTAATTTTCAAGGTTTTCATCCAAACCAACTTGTTCTTCTCTCTCACTCCAAATTTCCGCATATGTTTCCTTTGTACTTGATAGGGGGGAAAGGGGAACGGAACAAAGTAAGGATTGCGATGAAGTTGTGTACCAGTTTATATTTATTTAGAAAACAGGGATTATCATTATCTTTTCTCGTAATTTTTTCATACGTCGTTAATGATTAAAGAGTGGAAATTCATCAACGATCTTTAGGCTTGCAGTTGAATGTTTATATATTCGTATCATTGCACCACGGGCGGATCACAATTTGAAATACCAGTCGTATTGGTATAATAATTTGCTTTATACCAACACATTAAATGCCATATTACCTGTAATGTATGCTGTATCAATAAATAAATAAATAAATAAATAAATAAAGATATATATCTAGATTTTTATATGTATACCTCTATGTATGTATGTATATATATATATATATAAATATATATATATATATATATATATATATATATATATATATATATATATATATATATATATATATATACACATCTATGTATATATATGTATATATATGTATATGTGTATATATCTATGTATGTATACGTATATAGCTATCTATATATGTATATATATATATATGTATATATATATATATATATATATATATATATATATATATATATATATATATATATATATATATATATATATATGTGTGTGTGTGTGTGTGTGTGTGTGTGTAATCAAAATCAATTTCACAGTGCTAACGATATGTGTGAATGAATTGTCATTCTTTATTTTTCAAAGATCATAAATATAACCGTAATTATGTTGTTATTTCTTACCACACCGTACTTTGTTACACTACATTTATTGCAACCAGGAACCTTGGAAAAATTCATGTCAGACACAATTATTCTTTCTTTGATCCTTTCTCTCTCTTGTCCTGTCACAATGATATGTATAAAATAAGTAACACAAGTTTTAACTAGGTGGCTAATACATTTGTTTCAGTTCAATGATCACTAGAATTAAAGAATTATTTTGCAGCAATATATCATGTATGACAGATATATGAAGTAATTATTTACGACATATTGATGGAAGATACAAACCCTTGCGTTTGTGTTATATTATATTTTCTTATCACTGCTTTTCATCAACTTCGGATTGATACGATTTAATTTACTCGTATGGTTCAATGAATTCCGCATTGCAAAATTCACACATACTTCTCAGACACTTGTAATACATACTACGGAGATATTGAGAGAAAACAAACTGATAAGGACCTGTAGTTTAAAAGAAAGTTTGAACAGTGAAAAAGAACATAAATTCAATTAGGCACAGAAGATATTCACCTTCATTATATGGGAATGGACGTCCGAAATGATCAATATGTCATTAAGAACATATGTCCATATGTTCAATCATAACTATATTTTGTGATACCCATCATAGAGACGAAAAACGATACAAAATAAGTAAACGTTCAATTATGAAAACCAACCTACTGCACAATGCTTCTAAATTGAAAGAAAACTCAATATTCCTACAGACAACATCTAATATAGATCTCTGTTTATGGAAATCATATACAATTTTCATACCCAAGAAATAACAAACAATACACCCAATGCATAATAAGTCGTGCATTGAGGAAAGTAAATATTCAAACACAGAGCAGCCAAAAATAAGTATTTGCTTATCAAATCATAGAATTGTTGATAACGACCCATGATGACATCATTTCCATTAATATTGTAATTTAAAAGTACAAGCGTTCAGAATCACTGTTTCATAATGTTGATGAAAATAGCCAGGCAAAGTATTCCAGATTGTCTGTATCCGATGCGTACTTTACTCTTCTTCAAACCAGGTGTAAGAATTCGTATAGGTTACATTGTCAGATCTTCAAGAGCTTCGATGAAGAGGTCGGTAGTTGATAAACGTTTTATTTTGAACTCTTTTTTGATACGACGGTAGAAACATTCGGGAGCCTGTACAACAAATGAAGAAAAAATTAATTACGTTAATGTATAATAGGCGCCTCACATGAAATCAGTTTACTTCTCACGTCTCACCTGGATCAATGTCAGTCATTAAAAGGAAGTTTTCACACAATCTTGGACGATTTTTTGCTCAAAGCTTTAACACCACAGCTCTCGCCCAATTACCTAAATATTTATCATCGGTCTTATCCTAAGACGAAACATTCTTTCTAGTTCTAATTTTCTAACTTACCCTCTAGCCTGTATCAAATGTATATCTTGCAGATATAATTTTTTGATAAAAGAGTATATGTTCTAGAGAAAGCAATGTTTACCCTATACTTATAGTATTACAAGACCTAAATGGCAATGCTGATTGTCGAGAAAGCAAAATTTTATGATCACACAAGATATAATGCATATAATACACAGACGATTTTTTTTTCAACTGATAACTTCATTAAGACAAAAGCCACGCGTATAATAATACATAATGTGGTTGGTAATTACACTATGGATAAAACGAGGCTGACCACTGGGAACAAGTCAATTGCAGTGTATGACGTAAGGCTAGTTTTATATTAGTAGAGATGAGACGAGGGCGGTATTGGGATATAATACTATCAATAACATGCGCTGTATAGTTTACCTCCTTCCTCACTGTGATCAATGCTGCCAAGTCCCTTCTAGTAAACTGTTCAAATTCCTCCCTAAATAAATGAGCGTTTGAGAACATTAGTAAAATTTGGGTTCTTCATCTTCCAACGGCTTAACAGTTATACCCAAAAGGTGGTAGGAACATCAAAATTGATTTCGAAATACAAATACATATCATTAGCATTGCGTTAACAGTGCCTAATTGAATAAAACACAGTTCGGTTGACAATTCCAAGCATGCTGTCTGAGATATATATGATACCGATATTACAAACGCAGTAACCAGAAATAACATATCACATTTGTATTGTGGGTAAATACTGTAGAACGCCAACTGAATGTGAAGAAGGATACTGTATTGCCATTGTTGAAACGCAGCATGGAAATATTGTAGAAACTGAAAATAATAACTAGCAAATGCATACACAAATTGCAGCATTTTAGGGTTAATTTTGACACCAAAGAAAGATTTGTAAACTTATATGTATATATATACACTAAACTAGCGCATAATCATTTGGAATTGAGGAAACATATGATGCTCTTCGATGTAATATGTGGTATGGATATATGAGTGGAGGACTTGTGATATTAATGCCAATCATAGTTTCCAGTATAAGCTTTCAACACAGTTTAAAATATAGAGACATATATTTTACATCATCCGTGGCAGTCACATTGCCCTTCTAATATTGTAAAGCGTTCTGTAACTAACACAATAAAATTATTTACTGCGATTTTAACCGAAAGATGAGTTTCATAACTTCAAACAATTCGAAATGTAAAATAAAGTCCATAGTATGGTGTTTAGCTAACTAAGGTTCTAAACATTGGGCTATATAAATTCGGAAATATTTAAAATATTACAATAAACCCGATTGTAGGGTGCTCTAAGAATGGTTTATAAACTCTGAAGAAGGTGACGGTGGGTCGAATTAGCATTACTGTAATCCAAGTCATGTATATAATTGTTGTAAAACACTTGCCAAAGTTGGTCTTGATTACGTCTACGCTAAGAAAGAAAAAACGTAGAATAACCAAACGTTATATTCAACTTGCATAACTGTCAATAAAATACCTATCCTCATCGTACTTGTTTAAGAACACTATACTAACTTGTAACATTTGGAATGATAAAACTGGATTCAATTATAGTTGCCTTTACAAAGAATTGACAACGTGTAAGTAGCTTACTAGCCCTGCTAACCAGTCTAAGTAGTCCATATCCACTAGAAGATAAATCTGATTTTTTTTAATACTGATACGCGCAACACATAATTTTATTTTCTTCTCTTGAATTTCCTACATTAATATTTGCTGATAATAGAACAGGTGTTCTGAGGAGTTTGAATAAGCACCCCTGTCTGTAATCGTAACGTCACACACAAGTGCGTGGAAGTGATATAAGGAAAGACATGACCGTTTCGCTTTAGCAGGCCTGTAACATGTGACTAATTCGAGTCGAGGCTATTACATTATTCATTTTGTTTCATATTTTTTTCTGTAGTTAATCGGAGACTAACGAGAGAAGGTGAAATCAGAAGATCAATATTTTCCAATCATCCCCAATTAGATCGCCAGATATACGACATACAGCCTGGAAAGGAAATCGAAAGACTCATATACATCACTTTGTTTGGCTTACACTGCATAACGTCTTATGTTGCCTACAGGTGCACAAATACAATTTGTATTTCTTTTGGATAATTCCGTTTTACCTTCAGTGCAAATTCAATTATTACGCATAATAACAGCTGTAAGAAAAAGTGATGTGACATGGAAGAACATATATAGAGAAGTAACAATTTTATTTTTCCGGTTCAATGGATCTGAAGAGAATCATTTAGTTTTCCACAATGTTCAGGAACTATCTTTGGCAGGGGATGGAAACTTGAATGGAATGATGACAGACCATTAAGGGAATAATGTATCTGCATAATTTAGGGAGCTGTTTCAAGGAATAACAGAGAAGAACAACATGAGCCATATTTAATAACGAAAATAAGACAGTATAATAACATACACGATAGATAAGAAATCTAGAAATGATATAACAAATATACATTTCCACATAAACAACGAACAAACAATGATTCAATTGCAGATGTGTCGGAGGTAGATCTTTGTAGGGAAAGTTCGGCAATTTTGGGCAAACTCATTAGAAGTGACCACGGAAATATACTATAAATCACTTGACAAAACACGAATCTCATCGGTGAACACTGAAACCAACAATGATTTGTTCAGATTACCGTAGTATAAAATATAATATTCTTTATCGTTAGTAGTTGATAATGATATGGACTATTGTTTATTCATCTTTATTAACAACATCGGTGACATCTAGAACTTTTAGTACCAAGTTAGAAATTCTGCATGAAATTTGTCAAGACGTGGATGATGATTAACATTTATATAGGTTGAATACATTACATAAGTGAATGTCTGTATTCATTGTGTTTATCAATGCAGAGAATGAAATTAGTTTTTATTCCACGACCGTAACTGAAGAAATATAGCTATAGCCTCAGTGAAGATCATATTTTGCACAAATACATTATGTTGATATGGTCATTTCATAATCAAGTCTTATATGGGGATTACCCATAGATTAACTTAGATACCTATCGATATTTGCGCCTGCTGGATACAAAGTCAGTATCACATGACGAATGTTGCATTTACAAACGTCTTCGACTCATATATTTGTATCTATACCTGGTATCTTTCAAAATAAAAATCCCAAACTATACTGAAATTTTTATTTACGTCAGTTTGTACACACTTACACAACTAGTAGTGAAATGCATATTGAAATCGTACCATATAGATAAAGGAAGAATGATGCCTTTGACATATGATTTACCTTTCTCAAAGCAAGTTAGAAAATAAAACTGTGCTATTCTAATAAGAATTCCATCACGTAAAGAACTGAACCATACAAATGAGGAAAATCTGAATGTTACTAAAACTAAACTATTGCAATCATCCTTCAAGAGAAATTTAAATGAGTACGGCCTTAACAATCAAGATCTTCTGCAATGAATTGTTACTGACAATCAGACATATTTGAAAAAAAAACTATCATTCGAAATATTCTACAGCTAAGTTCAATAAAAGTCAGCTATAGGACCAACATTATATAGGAACAAACGTTTACTAAGCTGATAGCTGCTTTCACGTGTTTTACAACTGGTTGTTCGGGAGAATATGAAGCGTGTACTAAGTGCATTAGAAACAAATGGCATAATGTATCCAGATGTCAATTACCTCCCTCATTCAAAATAACATGTACATGTAGTATAAGTGAGATCGCAACTGCGGATGCAAGTTTTAGTGATGATAAGTTTCTTTCCTGAGTGACATATTTCAAAATTCTATGAAAAGACATTTATCTGTACGCATGATTTAAACAAACATTCATACCATTCACACAGTGCTTAATTTAATCTGAGAGAGAGCCAGCACGATGTCATGTTGCAACTCAGTCTGAACACAGTCTGAGACCTACGCGAACAATGATAATATTGTGTTTTGTAAACCTGTTTATAATAGTTCGAAATTGTATATATGATACACTACATCCAACAACTATTGTACATCTAGGTATTCTATAAGCTACATCAACAAACATAAATGTCCGATATGATAAAAAGTGGAAATAGAAGCGGAATTAGCATAATACATAAAACGTACACTGCAACAGATAATGAATAATATTCGTAGAGAGTGAGCAATAAAAATGGATTGATTACGACGAAAAATCAGTGTGAGGTTCATTGATTTATTTAGGAGATTGTTGAGTGGCACTGTTGGTTGAATTGAAAACAAATACCAAATATCTAGTTATATCATTCCTTATATTGGACTCTTTAAATCATCTTTGCTGTAAATCAAAAATGTAAATCTTTTATGCAGCATTACAGTGAATCATGTTCAGTGTCTGAAATATAAAGATTCAAATTTGCATTTTTCTTGAATATTTTATGGCAACACAGATAGCTTTGACAGACTGATATTTCATTCACATTACTAAGGAAGTATATATTATCAATTGTTACTGAGAATATTGCTTTTTTATTAAATAAATAAAGAAAGGTTTTTCACTTTACTAAACTCCCCGCTGCATTTGCGACATAGATTTGTGCCAAACTTATTTTGGAGAGAACTTTTTATTTTATTTTTGTTTTGTGCAAAAGAAAATAGCTGATCGATGCTGAAACAAATAGTCCAAAAATCATTTTCATCAAGACGTTGATACGTAATGTTTAAAATACAATATATCTGGAAATCTTGTATTCCGAACAAGATAGTGATTGAAAATTACAGTTTAAATCAGAACACGTACACATTGGGGCGGGATAGTGTGTATATCAGTATTGATGGTTCTCAAATTTAAATATAGTTGTTCGTCATCTTCTGTTAATCTCAGCATAGACAAAATTCCATGGGAACCATGCTGAACACTTTTACAAAACTTTGCAATGTTTCAAAGCTGTAATCACATAAAGGGGAGTACACCAAAATAAATTTGACCCCCGTACCTGCCGCCAGTATTGAAAAACACATTTCCTTGAACATAGAAATCGCATTGTATGGACATCCAGATATCTCATTAATGTTGACGTGTTTCATAACTGTAAGGAAGGCTCAAATAAGAGTTGTTAATAAATGAAATTCAAATGCTTAGTCTATCAGTAAAATAAGAAGTTTTACAATGTATATTTGAATTCCAGAAAAATCAAATCCCGGAAAAAATTACACGTACGTATTTTTCATTAACTCCTTTTAATGATGATGACTTTATCTTAAAAACCATGCAAAGTTTCTTTATCGACCTTCTTTGGATATACTTACGCTCAATACAACTTTTTGTATTTATATCGTATATCATTCTTTTAATACCTGGGTAGGTTGTACTTCTTGATCCAATTGTTCATGTCGTTTGATGTCCATTTCCTGAGATCAGGTATAGAAGTTCTGGCTCTAGAGCTTGAATTAACTGTCACTGCATTAGACTCTTGACGCTGTGAAAAAGTTCTAAATCTGATGGTACAATCCTAATTTGTACATTTCGGCATACAACTAACAAATACGTAACAAAACCAAATACTGAAATTATATATATATATATATATATACACATATATATATATATATATATATATATATATATATATATATATATATATATATATATATATATATATATATATATATATATATATATATATATATATATATATATATATATATATATATATATAAACAACTGCAGAAAGATCTAACTTGATGGGTTTCAATAACGAGATTTGTCGGTATTGGAACCCACAATTACATAAATAAATAAATAAATAAATAAAGAAATATATATATATATATATATATATATATATATATATATATATATATATATATATATATATATATATATATATATATAATGGTTTTATATATTTTGCAATAGTTATCTCCAGATTGTTTAAATAGTTCCAACATGTTAGGCAGAACTTAGTAGTTAGATCTGACCACTAAATTAAACAATCCCAAATCAATTTTTATTAATCTTTCTTTGTGCTTTGTGTATATCTAATTATCTGCCTCTGTGTGTGTGTGTGTGTGTGTTCAACTCTAGAGGATATGTCAAGATTAATAAAACAGTTACCAAATAATATATGGGGTTGACAGAAATGGCATTTTTCCTCGAAACAGCCTTTCATGAAAACGTACTATGGGTTTTGAGGTAGCTGACACATATGTTTGGTCGTGCTCTCTGTATCCCTTTCTTTCTTTCATCCCTTTTTTCTCATTATATATATATATATATATATATATATATATATATATATATATATATATATATATATATATATATATATATATATATTCGAGAAATGAGAAGTTTATTTTCAAATTTGCAGTGTTTTTGTATGATCATGATCTGACCTAACCATGGCAATATTAGGTGACTAATGTATGTATACAGGGTGTCAGGTGACACTGAGTTTCAAATCCTTTAAAGGTATTTTCTCTTCGCTACTGGTAAAAGGTCAAAATGAATATTTAACATGTTATATACGTATAGGTAAGTACAGATTAATGTAACCATAGATCTATAAATAAGAAGACAGTCATACGAGTATAGTTATGACCAAGCGTAACTAAATTAAAAATGTTGAGATGTATAACCTGGCGCTGATCAACCTATAAAGGAAATGCAATAGCATTTGGTGAGGTAATCTGGTTAAAGAGAGGAGGTCGTGTGTGATTGCGAGTCACCAAGGTTTGCATAGCTTCAATGAGATTCATTATATATTTTCCTTTAAAATCTGGTTATGTTTACTGGAACGATAGTTCATTGATAAGTTGTTGAAAACATTTGCTCAGTGTAAAAGACAGTGTAAAAGACAGTTATATTTGAAAATTGATCGCTATGGTTTGCAAAGGTGGATGTATTGCTGCCACAATGAAGTATGTACAATTTTGTACAGTTTGTGTTTTAATTTAATCTGATGCAAGAAATGAGTCCTCTGTAAAGGGTTTGACCCCCAGATGCTTTCGATTGAGGTTCATATCAATTTGGTATGTACCAATTTGAAGGAAGAAAAATGTCTTATGTGTTTTCTTTCTTTTGTTTTGTTATTTATTGAATATTTTCTGTCACTTAGTTGTCTAATTGCTTCACTGATGTAGTCTTCCCTATTCATTACGAACACAACGGAACCCTTATCTGCAGGATTAATTATGATGTCTGTTTTGCTTGTCAGTGAGTGGAGGGGATATGTTTCTTCCTTTGTCAAATTAGAGTGCTAGTATGGTCGATGTGTCTTAAAGTGTAGTTTTCAACTGAGTTGATAAAGGCTTCTAGATTTGGAATTGAACTTTTTGGTGGGGTCAAATTACTATTCTTTATGAATATGAATTTGTCGCAGCTTAAATTTTCCTCTGATTTATTTATTGGCTGCAAGGCTAAATGTGCTTTGAGTCTTAATCGGCAGCTAAACTCTTTGGTTTCTTTTTCAGTTTCCTGTGTCATATGTCTTTGGACCGGGACAGAAACTCAAACATTTCGATAAAAGTTTTATTTCTGCCTCCGTAAGTACGTCGGAGAAACTGAAAAGCTACACTAAAGGATCAACCTTTATTGGTCTGATTGGATGACAAGAAGCTCTAACGATGCGTGGTCGTAAAACACTTCTCATCCCATGGCTACTCTTTCAGTGATATAACACTTATTGCAATTGCTCACAAATAGAACTAGAGTCCCCAAACCAGTAAAGAAAAGGAATCTTACTGGATTCGCCGCCTTAGAACATTGACGCCAAGCGCTTTAAATCAAGAAGACTAGAAAAAGACAACCATGCATTAATACAATTATCATTTACAGCCGACACATTTTCTTTTAAATAGTTCTCTAAATTTGTTTAATAGCCAAGCCAATGAAATATCCGGGATATAATCTGCCTTTACATAAATTTACAAAAATACCAGATGTCGGTATGACTCATCAATTTCTAAGTCAAAACAAATATATTCCAGCATTAGCAACAAGCTGAAATAAACAATGTGACACATGCAAGAGATAAAAGGTTGAATTCCTGTAGAAATAGCCATGTAAAGTTTCGTACTCATAACTGTTTTCTGTTTTATTTGTTTGTCTTGTCTTGTTCTGTGGTTGCCTTTGAAAAAGGCTCATTAAAGAGTCGAAAACGTTCAGGCTAGTTAGATACTAGTTTCGCACTGTTCTTTGTCAGTTTATTGCATCTATATATATATATATATATATATATATATATATATATATATATATATATATATATATATATATATATATATATATATATATAATTTGGGATCGGCAAAAATGAATAAAATCAATAAATGATTTTTTGTTAAGTTTCATTTAGTTATATTTAGTGTTTTTAATTCGTTCGTTAAACGGCTGCTTACATATTGTCTTGATTAAGTTATCAAAGGGTAAAATTGAATGGGGGATTGACATAATATATACACACTTTAGAAACGTTGATTCCACGATCCTTCTTGACGGACGATGAAAGACGGATACAGGACAAGTCCATAAGCTCGAGTAACTTTAGGGCGGTTGGGCGAATACGACCTCGTGACATACACAAACCACTTACGCCAATAAACCTGCCTTGGTTAAAACAGGACAGGTAATTATACTAACGTTTTACAGGTGCAGATATGAGAAGCTCACTAGAAGGGCCAATATCTTCCAAGAACTTCTCGCACCCTGGTAACGGATCAAAATATAATGATACTTAGTATAAAAAGAAGTAAATTTGAGGACATTCAAGTTGCATGGAACATTTTCCACACTGAAATGTTTCCTAACTATTTTACTCTTCTTCGGAAAAGCAACACTTATACGTTTATGAAAACAATTACACGTCCTAATTTACTGGCCTAACTGTTGTTAGAGCAGGGATGGATTTATCAAAATTATTAAAATATAATACACTGGGACAGTTTTATCTGAAGCAAAATGTTTAGAATGCAAAATGTTGCATATTACTATAAAGATTCTTTTTTAACCATATATGGCAAAAATACTGAGCTATTAACAAAACGTGTATAAAGAGCAATTCAATAATCAAAAAACGAAGATGAATCATGACACACCGACGAATTGATTTAAAGCGCTAGGTCAGAGATGTAGTCTATTATAACTGTTATGCAAACGCAGATAGATAGCTTATACCGAGATAGGCAGCATAAAATACCTTTTGGTAACACGTTTCCAGCTTTGCCAGAAGTTCCTGTAACTTTTCTTCACGGAGATATTTTCCACTGAAGTCGTAAATGTAGTTCCTACCAACATAAAAGCCAAGCCATCCGTCCGCTTTGTAACCCTCTTCCATTAATAAAGGAATCATCTCGACACGTTCTCCTAGGCTACTCGCATAATCTGCCTCTAAAATATATATGTATAGTCCGGATGATAGAGTTGCCCAGGCGTGTAACCTATTATTTGTATTTTTGTTCGAGGGGCGGAAGGATGAAAGAAAGCATTACTTGTTCGTATGTGGGATAATATGCATGGATGAAACCTTCATTTTCGTCCCCAACTCTAAGCATGTAATATATATTTCCTATTTACAAACAGCTTTCAAGAACGAAGCCATGAATTGAAAGGGAAGTTATCGATTTTTAAGTACACACAAATATCTTTAAAAATCGTGTCATATCTGTCCGCCTGTAGTAGGCGATGGTAACAAAACAAATAATAAAATAAACAATTTGTCGTAATGTCTTTATATGAGATACACGTGTGTGTGTCTTTTTATTATTAAGTTTGTTTTATATCATCGCAGTGGACACATTATTTGCTAGTAGTTTTAAAGATAACTGTTTTAAGAGCATTATTGTATATTTGCCGAAGATCTCAACGACATGTATGACATGTCCTCTTGAGTTCATCCTGATTTATGCCTGAGCTTTGCCTGAGTTGAGATTACGAGAAAGACGTCTGAGCACGAAATTCCGTTAGCAGTCCTTGAACAACAAGCATAGTATTACATTAACGTATTCTGTAAAACAATTTGAGCCAGTTTATATATAATATAAAATAAAATACATTGGTATCCAATCATATGAACTATTTGCAAGAAATTATTACACATTGACACAAGAAGTAGTAACTAAACCATGTAATTGACAGAGTCGACGTTAAATAAATAATTCAATACACAAGATAATGATATGATGATAATTGATCACAGAACATATGCAAACCGAGGTACCTTTTATAATGAGGTGCAGACGTTGAAAAAGTTTGACTAAGGGAAGACAAATACAAACATTCAATATTACTTAAAACAATTAAACAGCGAACAAACGCATGGGTAGGTATATGAGAGGGTGACCTGAATAACAAAACATTGGAATATTCTGAATCTGTACAACCTCAACTATGACAATTCTACAAATACCTATACATTGAAATTAGACATACTGACCAAGAAATTGAACATATAGTAAATTATTGTAACTGAATTGAAGAACAAGAACACAAACTAGAGGAACAACAAATCGTTGCAGAAAATCAAAGCTAATTAATAATGTCGATCAGTTAGAAGGATGAATAGTATCAATGCAATCGATATATGGATGAAATTAGTTGAAAGAGGAGTCCACAAATTAGAACAAAAGTGTATTAGATGGACTTACTCATTTGAAACTGTCATCGATACAACGATGTTCTCATAAGTGTTTAGTTTTAGTGCAGATAAACTCAGTTCGAATAGACAAAATGAAAGAGATATTTAAAACTGGAATCGGGAACGGATATATATATATATATATATATATATATATATATATATATATATATATATATATATATATATATATATATATATTGAACTGGGTCTTAGAACTGACGAATGGAAGTGGAAATGCATAATATCTTTAAGGAGTTGGATAAGAATCCAAACTAACAACTAGATGTGCGGTGCTGTTTGAATTCAATTTCCTAACAAGCCTGAAGTATTTACACGATATTAAGTTATATGTTGAGCAATAAGGAAAACATTACATCAGGAATGAATTTTGAAATTGTGCTGTATTTGTGTGGAAAATAAAGACAAACAACGGTTTGATATTTAATTTCCGTCCAACATTATATCATAAATTGTAATAATATTTAAAGATAAAACTATACTTAAGTTAAATGTATTCAAATATAAGTTACGAATGTTTGTATAAGTGTAATCAATGCTCGATCACAGTAAATAAAACAGTCATGCATACAATATGTAGAAACATACATAGCAAAGCTGATTATATAACTATTACATATATTTTTAACATGTGATTCGAAATTAACATTATCACATTTACATATCATTTCAGTACACACAAATAATCCGCTCGTATCTGACTGAATAATCAAGAACATGTTATCCAGGAAAGGTCATATGTTAATCACTGAGGAAGGATTAATACAAAACAAAATATATCGCGCAGTTGACCAATAAATAACTGGAACATGAATTATAACATCATATCATATGCATTGAAGTGTATTGAAATAATTAAATTAATAAAACAATGCACATGATGCCAGAGAATCATGTGTATGTACGTGTACGACTGCGCGCGATTTTCTATATTTGCATGTGTGAAAGAGAGCGTGAGAATATGTTCCAGGCTTCAAAATGTTTAGAATCATCCACTTCTATATGTTGCTCCAAATGAGCAGGCAAGAGTGCTTTCATTGCTACATTATCAATAAAGCAGTTTTAGTAAATATTTTATGGAATTATACAACTTAAAATAGTTTTACAAAACAGTTATCTGCGTGATATATTTTCTGAATCCCTTGTCTGGGTTTAGACAGAAAGCTGGCATCTGCCATCATAGAAAGACAAAACTCTTTCATCAATTTGTTAAATGCTCTCAAAGAAAACGTCTTCTTATCAACAATGGCTTCTGAAAAAATTGAGTACTAAGTATTAACGTTTTTTTTAGAGGGCACAAACGTAGACAAGTACACCACTGATAGAAGATGCTGTGTAAATACCGTACCGTCAAGATTATATGCGTACCATGACCCATGTAAATACCGTGCCGCCATGTTGAAATGTGTACCATGACCCATGTGAATCCTGTACGGCCAAGATTATTTGAGTACCATGACCCATGTAAATCCCGTGTCGCCAAGATTATATGCGTACCATGACCGAGGTTCTATACGGATAGATAGCATGCTTTAATTTACCGGGGAAAATTAATTCTTTATTGAAAGAGACAGAAATAGCTGTGATGTGATGTGATTTGGATTTTTAACGTAGCTTTAATAATTTTTCAGTCATATTACTACGATGTCTGCAATCTGGCCGTTTATAATGATGTCTAGCACTGAGGCGTCATGCCCCAGACATGTAGCATGAAGTCCCACCCAGTCACATTATCCTGACACCAGGCCGACCAGTTCTAGCACTAACCTCTTATGCTGATCGCTAAGCGAGGCAGCTGTTAGTACCATTTTTGTAAGACAGAAATAGAGACACTACCACAAATACCCCAAAACTGGAATCATGAAAACAAAATTTAAAAAAAGATAAGTGCCACTAATGTACATGTAACAAAAATACTACAATGAATAAAATTTAATGTTAATCAACAAGTAAACAAATATACTTTTAAATCAATTTACACAAGACATAAAATACAATACAATGCCGAAAATGAGCGAGGTTGCAACTATTGATTTTGATCGTACATAGGCAACCTTTTCAAAGCCCGAAAGAGTGGGTGATATTGAGCTTTGTATATCGAATTTAGTTTAGTATGCCTAGTTTAACAATTCTAATTGTGAACAATAGAACCATTGAAAAATGTCAAACTTTACTACTGAGATGATTTTAAATCACTTTATTTAATCTGTTTTGGACATTGGCTTCAATTCGAAAAATACGTAACTACGTAGTGTACATAAACCCATGTTAAAATGATAGTTGTAGCAATAGAGTCAACAGTACAAAATAAGCAAACAAAAAGGTATCTTGTTTATTATTGTTTGCTATTATTTTGTGTTTTGATTCACTTCGTTTGGGTTTCTAATACACATATTGTTTTCAAAGTTATGACATTGACATGAGTACCATAAATAAAAGAGAGACGTCCTTAGAATCTTTTATTCTGTTTAATTTCATTATATCCGTCAACTATGTTTATGACCGATTCAAATCATCGAATGGCGAAACTTTGCTAAATAAAGATTTTGTCTCCATGATTTTGACATTAGACAAAACGTGAAAATATTGGCTAAAATATAATATATTTTAATGATTTATGTGTCATCGACTATGTCCAGATCTAGCCATTTCTTGATATTACAGTCCTCTCCAAGTAACGGCCATTACCTGCATATAATTATAATTCTTCTGTGTGTTCTTCAGTTTCATGGCTCATTCAGCTACTGTTATTTTTATCCTCCTTGACACGCAATTTTTTGTTTCTCACTGGTGTCCAATATTTTCTTCAGACATATGATATGCCGATGAAGATGGTTAAGTGGAATCATCAGCAATATAATTTATTTATACATAAAAGGTTGCTCTTGATTATTAGGTGAGAATACACAACATGATCCTAGGTTAAATAACAGAAACAAACTGAATATAAACAACAATCCAGGTAAGATATGGAGATACGTTTAAAAAGACAAGAATTAGACGGCAAAACCTATGATATAGGTAGGACTTACATAAAACTTGATCTGGTAGAACGAAAACAAACCGGAAGAAAATGATAAAGCATCGCATTGAAAGGCCTTAAATAAGGAAGACAAAATATACAACTAAAACAGCCCATTAAAAACAGCAACAACAATAACAATAGTAGCTGTCATATACAAATATTCTAGATTGAAAAGTGTTTGCCCTTAGTGGAAACGAAATTGCAAACAAAACGATGAATGTAACATGATCCATATTTTAGAGCTGCTGGGTTGTATAATGTAATACAGAAAATGGTTATAATCCATATTAGTAGAATAAACAATATCACTATACAATGTTGTGCAAAATAAGTACATATTAGTTACAAACAGTACGGATATTAAAGCAATTAGCACGAACGAGCTAATTAACGAGTAAATAAGAGGAGCATATATTATCATACTTTATCACTAAGATATAGTTACATGTTGAAGACTTCCATCTTCCGAGCATGATTAATTTACTTCTCAGGACGAAAGAGGCTCGGGTGATCATCTCGATTCTGCGCACGTGAACACTTTTCAATGGACCTTTATAGTCGGATATTTCAATGAAAAACAAACATATGAAGAAAATATCGGCGCAGTCCCCAAAAATATAAATTGCACGAACTTTATGGATGTAACGAAATTAAAAGATAGCAGCGAAATGGATATATGATTTGGAAATAAATTGTATGGGTGACAGTGAATGTATCAGTTCTAACGTTGCTGTTAGGTACCAACGAAGAAACGATTGTTTAAAAAACAAACTGCCACAATTATTACAGCCACATGTATGACAATATATAATGCTGGCACGGTGCTTATCTTCACATAATTATAACTGTGACTAGTTCTCCGACCAAGTACACGCAAAGACAACAACAAAAACGATAAGACAAACAAAAAGGCTAATTTATGCTTGAAAGGGAATATGGCAGCATATGGTCCTATCTTTTGTACTTGTTTTTCAAAGCTGTGAAAAATAAAATCCAAGGCTGCTGCAGTCATTTAGGATAGATGGAATTGACAAATACTAATTTTCTTATTATGTTTTCAAATGACCAACTTTATCCACGACCAAAACATTAGATTATGTTAGCAGCAATTGCTAAACCATTCCCTGTCAGAATTTTTCTTTTACTACGTAGTTCTTTAGCATGTTGAATACATATCACACAAGACTTAGTAAGTTGGTACTGTCTCATTTTACCATATTATGTTAAGTCATTGATGTTCTTTATGAAGGAAGTATGTCCAGCCTCTTTACACATCAGCAATAATCATCAAGTCTTACGTTACTGAAATCAGCTACGTTCTGTAATCGTGTGGTACGTTCCTATTGTTTGCCCCCCCCCCCCACACCTCACAAATAAAGAATATATATTCAGCCATGTTTTGCTGGAATGTTAAATGATCACAGATTATGTTACTTTGTTTCTGGGCTATGCTGTTATTGTTTGCATAAAATGATTGCTCACCAGAAATTAATGCACAATTCAGACAAGCAGCAAGGAGGGCGAACAAGCTCTAATTGGTTCACCTGTATTTCGCCAAATTAAGCCTTACTACGAGATCACAAAAATCGTTTCAAAAAAATGCAATATCCAGCGTAAGTCAACTCCGTCGATGACAAATTGGCTTACCTGTTATCGCCGATATGTTTTTTTTTGTTGCATCGAAGGAAAAATACGCGATTATTCGGTGACATTTTGGAGGCGCGCCCTCCCTGCTGCTTTGAATTAAAAAATGATGTTATCAATAATGGCCATCATTGGAGAACCATATGCCACTAGATTAGCTCGAGAGCGACTAGAAGCAATGCAAAATTTTCTTCCTGTGAGAGATTCTGTAAGACAAAAATTACAAGCGCTTCAACATGCACAAGTTGAATATGTTACAGGCATAGAACAATTATTTAAACCCGTTACAACAGCCACTGAAAAAGCTGCTGCGGTCACTGAAAGAGCTTTATTGGGAGACATCAAGGACGAAGAAAGAAAAAGAGGAATTCTTCCAATATTAAAACAGACCGCTGAGCAGACTGAAAAATAGCGAGAACTATAACAACAAAAAGGATTTTACGAGATCTTCCAACTGATATAGCTGCAGCTCAACCTCCACCCGTCGGCGAAGAAATACTTGAAGGTATTAGACAAATTCGTACTGAAATTGCCGACGTGAAAAAAAGAACTTGCGTTTAAACCAATAAAGAAAATATTGGACTGATTGCAAAATTTAGTGAGGATTTTCTCGAAGATATTAGAAATACTAAAAAAGAAAAATTGCCTGAAAAATATTAATTAGTATATTTAATAAATCTAGTATCTTAAAACCCGGTTCTGAAAAAGTAACTGATGATAATCTTATTAAATGGATATATCGCATATATAAAAATAAAAAACAAGCCAGAAATAATGATTTAGAATACAGATGTCTTGATGAAGAATTAAAGAGACTTTATAAAGAAACACTGAAACAACTAGAACAACAACAACTCTCCCAGCAGGAACCTTCATATCAACTTCCTCCACCTCTGCAACAGATAGAACAACAAGTCTTCTTCACCGCAGCAAAAGTTGATGTCCCAACTTAAAAGGTCTGAGGAGCTACTTAAAAAAGCAAAAGGAGAAAGATCGCCCTTAAGACTATTTAAGAAAAGCACGGAGACTACAGAAGAAGGAGCTACTGGCAGTTGTTTGGGAAGTGGTCTTATCCCTTGTCATAACAATATCGTCAATGACGTGCAACGGTTAGAATTTCTCATGGGAGGAAAGCAAGCTGGAAATAATTCACCGGAAATAATTAATGAAGCAGCTGACATCTGTCAGCGATTATTTCAAGGTGGTATCATGGATGCTAGTATATACCGAGAACTTATTGATGAGCTCGTTGATGACTACCACAGTGACTAGTTGTTAGATAAATGAATAACTTATAAAATGATGGTGCACAATTCTCATCGTAGACCAGTCATGGTCAGGGTTGTAAATTCACGATTGCCTGTATACAGAATGTTTTATGGAAATGGACTCGGTGATGTTGTTCGGGGTTTATTTGCGAGGATGGCTCCTAAAGCAATACCGATCGCAAAACAATTATTAATGAAAGCTATTGATGTTGTTCGTGATAAAGCTACTGGTGCTGTTGGTAGCGCTGCCAGTAAAACATTCTTGGCAATCAAGGACAGACTAGCACGATTAATACGCAGACCACCACCACCGGTTAAATTACGGAGCACCGAAGTGATGCCCACCGATGTTAGCAAGGTAATAGATCAAGCTGCAAATCAAAAACTATCGGCGCTGATAAATCAAGGAATAAATACAAGTCTGGCGGCGGGAAGCGGTCTTCGTTTTAGACGATAACAAATTATAGTAAATTGTTTAAACATCAATCTGACACAGCGTTTGACATAGACGAACCGGTTCTTAAAAATGAACCAGTGCGTGATTTTCGGTACTATTCCTATGACGCACGAGAACCATATCAACGAGGACGAATTGAATTACAGGTTCAAGATACAAGTATATATTTCTTACCCGCTCAAGCGTTTATTGAAGTAACAGGTGAAATTATAAAAACAGATGGTAAAGAATACGGGGATGCGGTTAAAATCGGTTTTGTCAATAACGGAAGTATGGCCTTGTTTGAAAGCGTTGCGTATCTCATTGAAAGAAAAGAAAATGAGTCAATCGAGAACAATGTTGACATAGCTACAACAATAATAGGTCTAGCAAAATACTCTGATGATTATACAAGATCAGCTGGTCCATCAATGATGTTTGCCAAAGATACTTCTAATTTTCCTAACAGTGATCAATATATTATTAGACGACCAAAAAACCGTGCTGCTTCTAATCCTGCTGATATTGACGTGGAAGACATGATTATTAATGCTAATCCGGAATTTAATTTAGGTTTTGCTACACGAAGGCAAATGTTGAGCGCTGGTCGTAGAAATTTTTCATGTGTGATTCCACTATCGCATATATTTGGATTTTGCAGAGATGTCCGAAAGGTAATTTTCGGAGCGAAACATGCGATTGTGTTTTTTAGTAAATCTGATGACAATGATGCTTTATGGCGGCCCATAGGCGACGCTGGTAAGGTATTATCTAAACTTTCGTTGTGGGTGCCGGTAATTACTCCGGCAATCAGTGAAGAACAGCGTCTACTTTTCTTTATGGATTCATATGATATTTGACAAACTCAGCGTTAGTAAGGTTTCTTTAAAAATAAACGGGCATCAAGAACCATCTGAAAATATACAATTAAATTTTGATGATTATCAAGTTGCACGTGTATATCAACGTTTGACGAAATATCTAGCGCGTGATATAAATATCGATACTGGTTTGCAAATATCACAATTGGTTTTTATGGCACATTATCCAATCATTACTTTTCACTAGAGCATCTTGATTTAACTAATGTGAATAGAAGTTTTATAGCTGAGTTCAGAGCAATTGCTGTTATACTCAGCGATAAGGCAATATTACTTGAGGGTGTTGGTGGCCGAATGAGAGTCATTGACGCACCAGTTGAAAACATGTAGACAATTAGATCAATCGCGTTTATTATAAAAATGTCATACAGTCACGTTAATGTCACTCTGACTTCTGGTCAGGCGAAAAATTACAATTAAAAAACGCGGTTGCATGTGGTGCAACGATAACACTAAAACAACATCAAATTGATAATGGTGGTCCAAACAAGTTATCGCTGACTAAAACTCAACTAAGTGAAGCAGGCAAAGACTGGTGTTCAACTTGATTTCGCTCCAAAAGCCATCAAAGACATGATTAAATCAGGTGGAATATTTCCACTCCTCGCAACTTTACCAGCAATAACAGCGGTCGCCGCTCCCGCAGTCGCAAAAGCAGCCGCGTAAGGAGCTGTCGAAACAGCTGCTAGAATGGCATTAAAGAAAGCAACTGGTAGATCCCGCGGATCTGGATACAAAAAAAAAGGACAGGGTCTAAGACTTTCAGGAACTCCGCCCTCATGGTATCCCAAACACCGTTAAAAAAAACACATTTTTTTTTACACCGATGTCAAATTTTGATTTACCAGATGTTGCTAAACAATTAAATATAAAACAAATTTCAGAGGCGTCTTTATGCGAGATCAGTTGCCGAGACAACCGAATAATCCAGAAACTGGAATTATTAATCTTGATAACAGCGATGGTCCAGGAACTCACTGGGTTGCTTACGCGATACATCCACGTGGAATTGTCTATTTCTATTCGTATGGGTTAGCACCGCCAGTTGAATTTCTAAAATACGTACAAGATACTCCATCTACATTTTGGTACTCAATGCTACCACCACAAGGACTAACCGATCCGCCAATATGTGGCAGTGAAGTAATTAATGTTCTTGACGTGATATCAAAATCAACCAAACCGCCTCACAAAGTCGTGCACGAGTATACCGCGGGTCGATTTAAACAATCCCTTAAGAATAATGGTTGATATTTATGGAAGATCTCTCATCGAAACAAAGACAAAAAAATCGCGGCGTTAAGAGATGATACGCAGAAAGCTGCAGGAGAACGCGTAAAAAAGACCGGCGACAAGGTTACAGGTGAACTCAACATGAACGGAAACAAAATAGTGGTTTTAAGAGATCCAACATCCCTGGAAGATGCCGCGACAACAAATTATTTTGATGCCCTATTTACAACCGTCGAAACCATATTCGCTACTCGCTTAAAAAATATCGGCGATACAATGACAGGAGAGCTCAACATAAACGGAAACAAAATAGTGGTTTCAGTGGATCCAACATCCGACAAAGATGCCGCGACGAAAAAGTATGTTGACGTTAACCACAGCGCCGTTGACGGTAAATTATCCACGTTGCGGGCCGAGTATGACGTTCACGTAAACGCGTTTGCGAATCTTCGCAGAAACTTTAGAAAAATTAATGAAACCGTAGAGGAATTCTTTGGTACTCCGCCCACCGCTGATATGAAACTTTCTGATATCAAAACTAACACTGACACGATCAAACAAACACTGCAAGATATCGTAAGTGGGATTCCTGAAATCGTTAACAAAACCAGTCTGATTAAAATCTCCGCTATAGTTACTCCAGGGTTTATTATGAATAACATATACACGATATCATCTGGATTCGCAACATGGTCTAAACAAAATAATGCTATCAAATATACCGCAACAGTCACTGGAGTGTAGAGACTGTCTGTGTTCAGTGCTGCGCGATTTGAGATATTTACAACGTATCCCTGGCGACATTCCACCGACAAATTTTCCGGGGTTGTGACTATCATATTAAATAGCGGGACCGAAGAAACATTTATACTGGAGGCAGCTGATAAGAAATAAACCCCAACATCTTACTGGTGGTGTTTGGAATTTGTTGCTGAAACACCTCAATTGGTTCCTGCGTAAAATAATAAATGGTGTTGACAAAGTCAACGACGAAGTTAATGACAGCATCAACAACAACATTAGATGCGCAACATTATATATACGATCAAGTACGCGAATGGCAGTCATAGTTAAAAAATACCATCAACAAGTATACGATGAAAGTAAAAATATACAAGCGGCGTGTAATCGTGTTGGATGCCATAGTATACTCAGTATCCGCGTTAGTTGCATCCACTGGAGTAGTATTATCAGCGCTAACACCAGTAACAACTGCAATCGCGGTAACAAATTGCAGGAGTTTTTTAATATAATCGCGAAAAAAATATCTTCATGCACTAGCACAAAATTGCACGATTATATCATACAACTAAACTCAGCAGCAATCGCATACTCAAAATTATCGTCGCTGATATCATCAAGCATAAACGAAGAAACAATATCAGATTCCGAATTAGCGCTAATGGTTAAGATATACGAATAGTGCACCCGCCAATAAAAAACAACAAATATAAATAATGAGAGAATTACGAGCTCTGCTTGACATAGTCGAAAATACAGCCCCGAAAAAAACTTCGATGATAACAGTAAGCTCGACTAAACCAAAATTTAGTATTAATTTTCCAACTGCGATTCGCGTGAATGAGATCGCGTTAGCACAATTACGAGTATATCACAGTTGGCCCAATATCAGATCAAAATCATTTGGTGGATTACCAGCGAATAATTCGTTTGTGTTCGCAAAAAAAAAAATAAACAAGATGGCACACCCGACTGGAACGTCAATGGGATACCAACCGGGTCTTATCAAATCGAAGAAATCAATGAGGAATTACAACGTCGAATAAATAATATCACAGGAAAAGAATCCAAGATAACAATAACTGCTCATGAACCAACGCTGTCTTCTGCAATTGAGATAAACTCTCCTGACTACGCCGTGGACATATATCAGAGTTCGATCAGAACAGTGTTAGGATGGCCTGAAGTTGCTCCACTAGCACAACCAATACCACCTGAACCGAAAAAGTCTGACTAGGTCACTGATAAAAGATCACATCACGGTACTCCCATTATAGGATTTTATCCCCATTATTTGCAATTTATATTAAATAAACTACTTTCTACGGCAGAGCGGGTTGGGGTTCTTTGAACGAGGAAAGATATTGGCAACAATTGGACCCAAATACTGTTTTTAAATATTTCAATTCTTTTGATGAAGGATATAAGGAAATGTTAACAAAATTGCGAGAGAGCTTTCAAGGACATATTTTTGATTTATCGTCAAAAACCTTAGTTATCAGATACATAGAAATATTAAATCAAATTGCAAATGACGTGGAACTATTTAATCTACGACTTATTCAGAATGTATTAGATGCTAGTGACAGTGCCAGATTAGAATTTGCAAATATGTATAAAATACGCGTAGAAGATATTCCAACATTTAAATTCCCCGTGTATATTCCCCCAAACGAACTCAAAAATCAGTCAACGATATCATCGGTGAATTCTTCGATGATATACTCGAACAGTACAGAAAAACGCTACCGGAGCCAACTATTCTCCGACACAACAATAGTCCACAAGGAGGAGGCCGACATGTATCCCCGGAAATCGTAAATATAACCCCGGTGGTCGTGCTCAATCTTGTGTATGATGTAACCGATGGCAACTACAGTACAGACACGACATTATCAAATCAAGCCCACCAAGGATGTGTTCTTTATTCATTCACGCCCAAAGAACCACCTGGACATCTGATTGTGCAAGAGCCGATCAATCCGTTTTATCGGCGGTGTCATAATCCGCTGTTATCGAGAATAAATTTCAAAATTTTCTTTATTTACGAGGTAAAACACTGAGTATAAATCTGTTAGAAAAGTCCTAAAGATTTTCATCTTAGGATTATTCAATTCGGAAAGGTTATTAACTAGTCAAAATCATGCGAAAGTAAAAAGCAAAAAAAAATCTGCAAGAAATTTATTTTTTACTGACATACCCTGATTTCTAATTAAACAAGCGAGTAATTATATAAAGTACCAGCACGTGAAGGTTTTCATACACGACAAGCAAGTACTTGAAAACTACATCAAAAAAATATTTACACAGTTTCTAGTCGGCCCAGTTTATTTGATTATTGATGTGTACGGTAACGAGGATTTTTTATTGACACAATCGCAGTTGGATAAACTACAGCAAGTACATGGTTGTATGGTGTCGTGTAATAAAGATCAGATTCTAAATTACGCGCATTCCTGCATTAAATATGATCGGCTCAACGCAATATTATCTGTATCAGATTGATGCAGGTAAAAAATATATTTTTTTTAATTTCGATTTCATTTCTCAGTCGCATAACTTTCGATCGTTTCACAATCTGACATAACATTTTTTAGTTGCCTTACGCGAGTACGAATTATTCTTTTTGATTCGTATTCCTGAGACAATGCTGATCTAATTTTTCCAAATTGCACGTGACAACGAAACAAAATTCATGTATTTGTGCGTCTTCTACTGCAGCCAGTGAGTTATATAACTCCGTCTGGATTTTCTTTATAGATCTGTACTAAGCAGGCAAAATATACCGCCCTTCGCATTTAGCCTCATGTAGTGTTTCAAAATCAGTAATAACTTTTTTCAGGATTTATTTCATCAGATATATTAATTCTGTTATCTTCTAATTTTTTGATAGCAACAATCACATCTTTGATATTTTCGCAATTCACTATATGATAATTATATAGTTAAAAAATATTTATTCATAATTGACTTTTACAAAATCGTTGCGGAGTTATCTCCGTTATCTGCATCTACATAACAAAATAAAATCCAGAAAATTAAACTTGTATGAAAACGATGATTTGATTATATTTTCTGCAACACGTTGGACTGACATCGGGTGAATGCCGAAGTGCTTGCCACCCGCGCCCATTGACTGAATTATTTTCTCTTCACGTGTACTTATGTTGAAAGATATGGCAGCTCTCCTTGTAACCCTCTTAAATTTACCGGTACCCCCTCGTGCAGAATTCTCGCCCGGCGTGATAGCTTGTAGGTTAGATAATTTAATATTAAGTTTATGTCCATCAATGTGATCGATCACAAAACCGTCTTTGATCTTCTCAAAGAAACATTCAGATACAAAACTGTGATTGAAATAACATTTTTCCCCAGCGACAAATCTAAGATAACCAGCATTATTAACTACACCAACTGCTTTTTCAACCTGCAATTTCTAACTATTCCATCACGATTCGCTCCGTAATTCTTGATGATGGGGTGTGGGACAAATTCCTTGTTCATTTTATATTATAATGTTATTTGTCTAATTTATAATTTGTCTGAAAACTTAGTTATATAATCGCGCTCACATTTTAGCGCATCATTATTATTTTTTTGTCATAATATCGATTAAGTTCCCTGTATCGCTTACTGCCGCCACTTGCACATAACTGTGTTTCACCCCTGACTCCAATACCACATCGCAGACACGGTATTGGTCCTAAACTTTCTTTTCGAATGCTTTGTAAATGTTCCCCGCATAATTCTTTTCTGCAGCATTTGTTACAGGCAGTTACAGATCCCACTTTAAGCCACTTGCACTGATTGGTTTGAGGCATTACATATATATATATATATATATATATATATATATATATATATATATATATATATATATATATTTCTTATTTAAACGTTTGTCTTAAATATAATATGGAGGAGTTTGAGAGATTATCTGCAATCAAGCCTTGGAAAGCTTCTAGATTCGATCTTGACAGACTAACCCCTGACTCGCGGTGGCGAGCCCTGTCTGATCTGATTGACATTATCAGAGATGCAAAAAAAAAAATTCGTGATGATGGAGCATCTCACGTCTGGTCTACATTCAAAATTATACACGACACTGACGAAGTCAGCGTTGACTCTCTCATTGACGCTACAATGAGCGATGAACGAGCGAAAACAATTATCGACTACCTTGATAATCAGAAATATCATTTCAGAATAAAGTTTATTGCGCAAGCAGATTCCGGTACGTGGATTATCCGTGACAAACGCGACCCTGTCCTTGCTAATGGAAAAACCGCTCTGTTAAGTAAAGATTCCAAACCAGGAATGTTAACTGGGATTGATAAACCATATTATGCTCGATCGTATCATGTGACCGCGGTCATTTATGGAATGTGTCCGATAAAAACCCAACATTAATGATCTTGCCCCAATGAGATTCTCAAAGCTGAATTGTGTAGCCGACCGAGTAATGGAACATTTTAAAAAAGCGAAGTGCGGAAATGGTTTAAATGATTTGCGACGTGAAAAAATAAACAAATGGGCTGAATCGGTTAAGGATACAGAAGCGTCAATAAACGATGTCGCTGACTTATCAAGTAAATCAAAATTTCCAATGACAGTAAAAACATTAACCGGAGAGGTCTTATATGAATCAGCGAATAAAAGAAATGGAACACCAATTGAAATTATTGACCATAACGCTCACGCTTGGACCAACACAGTAACAATATTTCCACGAGATCGTGTTGTGAGATATTACTCGTCGGGTGGAATGTTTGATGCTATCAGCCAGATAAGCAAAAACGACCCCTTGTCAGTGTGGTTGTTTAAAAGTTCCGAAGATGGCGAGTATGATCAATTTGTAAGATCTAACGGCGAATTATATCTTAAAGAATCTTTCCACGAAGAAATGAGAAAACTCGCACAGAGATATTCAGAAAACACTGAGCAGTTATTAACTAATTGTTTTACAGTTCCGTCGGTTGCTGTTCACGCCGTGAGAGAGCGAAATTCATGGAGACCAACACGCGCTGAGTTCCTTGAAGATGTTCAGTTACGTTGTATCGAATATGGACATGGCGGTTTGTGGAATGCTGAATATAACCACAAGGATGTCATTTCTGTGGACATGGTCGCGTGTTATCCGGGAAGTTTTCTCGGGATGGGCGAGTGTGCTGGATATTTTAAAAGATTTGGTCATCCTTGTCATGAGATGGCAAGAGTATCAATTAATGGTCCATTACCCGATTTTGATCTGACAGGATTTGCTCGTGTAACGTCGTTTGAATTTGTTGAAAATCTTCATCCTTGCTGTTATGTTTGGTTTGGCAGACACTTCTCAGAGAAACATTGGGCGCCAATAGTGTTATTACGATATATACTTGACAGTAAAATATTGATATCGTTGGTTGTCAGTGAAGCGATTATATCATATCGGCCGCAGACTTGGCATTGGTTACCAACACCGGAGCGTATCAGTCTCGATGAAGTCATTGAAGAATATGCGCGAGAATGTCAAAACGTTTCTGCTGATGTCATTGTTAATGATGATCCTAATATTCTTAAGATTAAACTCAACAACAATTGAAAAACAGAATAAGATCATGGTAGAAGAATAATCGGTAAATTTACTCAAGGTGGTGCATATGATCATAAACGGCATCACTCACGATTGATTATGGATGATGCTGAATTAGATTTTATAATTGCTGATGCCGCTGCGAGAAATATATTTTGTAATCAGGAAGACGCTTACTTGTCTGACGGAACACGGTTGGGCACAATTGTTAGTTACATTAATGGAGAATCACCTCAGTACACACATCTAAGATCTTCGATGTTGGCTTATGTTTCTATAAATTTGCTATCCATGATAAATAGATTTCCTGACACTGCAGTTAGAGTTGCAACGGATTCATTTTATATCGATAAAAGATATTCAGAATTACTGGCTCGTTTCACAAACAATGATGAATCATGGAGTTCGTGGAGAATAAAAAAGGAAATGTTACATAATTATTGCGAATTCGCTGATGTTGCGGTTAAAGATATTTATTGCAAATCAGAATTATCAGAATTGTCGTTGGCGCCGTCTGTGTATGATCCGGTATCCAGACACAAAACCGTTTTTTTTAACGGGGCGGGACGTTCTGGTAAGACAATTCGAGTGATTTAATTATTTCGACAGAATTCAGATATGATTGTGCTAACACCGATACACAGACTTGCCAGGGAGATGAAACAACGAGGAGTTAATTCTTGTACTTATCACAGCTTTTTCAAATACAGCGGTGGTGTGTGGACTCCTGACCGAATGGGAGAGAAATATATTCCAAAGATTATCATTTGCGATGAAGTGTGCACAGTGCCGTTAGAAACATTAAAAACATTTTTCGATTGGCTATTAACAAAAAATACTGCAGTAGTTATGTGCGGCGATCACGGTCAGCCACCTCCGTTTGTTGGACCATCTCCACATGATTGGTTGAAGAATTTTGTTGATTATTACGAAGTAGTGACTGTTGAACACAGATCTCTTGATGCAGAATTAAAGGAATTTAAAACATTAATCAGACTACAACCGAATAAAATTCAGTATGAAATACTGCGCAAGGTGATTTCAGAAACTTCAATAAGCGACTTTTGGAAAACGTGGAGACCAAACGATTTGATAGTGGCAAGTAGAACGATAGTCAGAGACACACTTCAACAGCAGTTATTTCAATTACACAAGAAAAAATTTCCAACACTGTCAGTGCCATTGTGTTATAGACCAGCTGATTCGCAGTTACAGAATACTGACGTTGATGTACCAGGACAGTCAAGGAGGAAGCAGAATCTCGTATTAAATGATATTGTCACAGTTGATGTCAATGTTGTTGAAGATGCACTGCGCCCTGATAAATCCCCGTGGAAACTAGGATACACAATGACGATTCATTGATCTCAAGGACTGACTATTACTGATACAGTCCTTTGGATCGTTGATGATCGAATCGAGTGATCGAACTTAGTTTACTTGGCTGTGTCCAGAGTCAGAAGAATATCTCAACTGCGGAGAATTGTCTTGGACTTGTCAGAGATCGATGACAACGATAAATGTCAAGTCGATATAATAAGAAAAAATTAACTGGCTACAAACAGAGTGACAAAAAAAATAATCGATAATTTGACCTTGATGTTGAATTTATCATGACACTGAAGCAATAGCAAAATAATCATTGTGCAAGCTGTAATTGTATAATTTTGTGGCAGCATTTGAGTAATAATCCAAGACAATTCACCGTAGATAGAAAAGATAATAGTCGCGGTCATACACGAGAAAATGTGATGCTGACCTGTCTTTAATGTAATCGACGTCGGGGTGCTAGTTAAGTGATATGGGCGGTAATTGTGTGTCCTCCGGAATTACTTGTAGTTGTTGACGTGTAAACCCACGTTAAGGAGCAGTTGAATCCAGTTTGTAGATTGCTGGTCTACCAGTAGATCTAGTTATTCCAGATATCTTGTGTGTCGTGATGCTCCAGATAGGATCAGTCGCTTTTTTCTTACCACCTTCAAGTTCACCTGGTTCATATACATATCTCACAGTGACATTGCCCAGGATTGGTTGTGTTGAAAAATCACGTCGCTGTACGGGTATATATTTTTGGTAATTGCGTTAATAGGTTTCATGTTGATTGTTCCAGTTATTTCATTATTTAATGCAGCTATCACACCTGGTAATCTTGCAAACCATTTGAGTGATGTCTTGTCCTGACAGAATTCCTTCGCGTACTGATACCAAATAACCGCTCAGCAAGAGTTCGATTAAATCGCTCAACAATTGCCTGATCACGGTGAATTTCAGTATGTCCTCGTCTGATGGTGACGTTATTTTGTTTCATTAGCGATGATACTGCGCCCTGAAATTCTTTGCCAGGATCAGCTTGTAACAACTGTGGCTATCGTAGACCACCTCGTTGATAAATTCGTTCAAAAGCAGAAGCAACCTCAGGTGCTGTTTTAGTCGTTAACGGTTCTGCATCTTTGTATCTACTTGCAGCATCAACTACAGTTAGCGCGTACTTGTACGTAATTTGACGTCTTCGGATTTTAATAATATCATGTGGCAGAAATAATATATCAGCTTGATGAACTTCATTAGCAACACTGACATCAAAATGTGCAAAGTGAATTTGTTTAGGCGGTGGTTGGTAAATTTGCCATATTGCCTATTTGGATAACCACTTTTTAACATTAACGCGCGTAACTTTTGCTGCTTCAGCGAGTTTACTAATTGCTGCGCTTCCCCTCCAGTATAATCTTGGGGAATAATAAATCGACTCCATTTATAATTAATTACCAGCAGCTAGCGCTAATTTACCTTTCATTGCGGATTTTATTAACCAACAATACAGTACTTCAGGAGTGGAGAAGTATGCCGGAAATATATCAGTCTGGCTAAATAGATCAGTATATATCTAACAAACAACTCGATGTTTTGCATCTGCCATTAGTATTATGATGTAATGAATGCAGTGTAGATGTTAATACGATAATAAATGGCTCTCATATCTTACCCTGTCTACAGTTGCTACTGTTCTTATACCCCTCCGAATAACAAAATAGAAATACGTGAGCTGATTCTATAGCTTCTGCCATGGTCTGCGACGTTGAGCCGCCCATGTTTCCAATATCCATCCACACCGGATAACCTTTGGCTACTAATTGGTCCCTTATCCACTTAGCCTGTTCGCGATGATTTCTGTTGTAGCTGATCATGACATGACCTTTCTTGCGCCGTTCGTCAGCCTCCCCATGGCTTTTCTTTCGTATGTCAGCAGAGTCAGGAGCATTTGTTTCCATCATGAAATCTGACAAACAACGAAATTGATGTATGGGAATTGTTCGTGCTCAGAAATATGTAAATTATCTCCTCGCAACGTAGATCATCAACGTTGTATTTTAAACCGCAAAAAAAAAACGGATGTGTGTTGTTTGTTTGAAATATGATCGTTGAAAGTCTGCTCATGAAGAGATTTTGAAGTTAGAGTTGTCTACATAATCGATCATTTTCTTTAAAATTACCCGTCTCTTTCATCTGCAGAAAGGTGAAGTTGAGCCAAGATGAACAAACTGTTCACTTAAATTACACTTACACAATAGCTTGCCGTTAACAAGTTAAAAACAATTTGTTTCGTTGTTATTCTTTACTGTGGTACCTATTGAGCTGCTGTGGCAAATAATTGACATTGATCTAATTCAGGAATCACTGTATTAATAAAACAGGTAGATTACATTAACAAAACATACCCAAATCTTTGTATGCTTCATTTTGCTTCAGTTTGTTTCTTAGGAGCCACAGAGTACCCTCGGCGGCTTTTCTGACAGAATTTAGACTTTTTGTGAGATCCACAAGCATGCTAACGACGCTCAAAGTCTTATCCTCCAAAATTATATTTTGGTTTTCCTCGTCAAATGCCAGAGCCCAAATTGCTCCGACAGCCTCTGGATGATAGAATAAGCAAAGCAAGACAGTGTGCATTTTTTAAGCTCCACAAGTGAAACAAGATTAAGTTATTGTCTTGCAGCATGATGTATTGCGACGATAAAAATAAAGTCAGTCAAATCGTAAATAGGATCTATATTGTATTTTGTTGGTGATGTTAATAACTGACAGATTGTTCCACAACATCAGATTTTAGGCGAGGCTATTTAAGGTACCGGAAGAATAAAATTCAGTATATGAGATAGTGTTTTGATTTCTAATGGAATGATCAAATTCGAGTTTCTGAACACAAAACTAACTATGATCACGAAGATCAAAAGCTCTTATCATTCCAATGTTATATGAGAAGCAGCAGAAGCTTGATTTATACCAATACAGATGGAAAAAGAGCTTATTTACTGTGTTGAAGGTTGGACTTTCTCAGGTTATGATTTTTATTACATGTGTAAAACAAAATTATCTTTAAACGATGTTACGTTCAACTGTAAATATTAACAAAAATATGTAACATTATATTTATGTTAGAAATCGTTAGTATAAAAATGCATTATGTGATTAGTCTATAAATGTATAAAATGATATGTAGATACAAACTATCGGTGTACAAAATCCTTAACGAAACTAGCACACAATCGAAGTGATACATAAGGTAAGACGTCACATGCCTGTCAAATGGAGATTGAAATTCTAAATCGGCTTTCTTTAAGTGCAATATATTAAAAAAAGAAGAACAATCGAGAAATGATCTTACCTTTTTGCTCCTCAACAGTTCCACATCTGGCCAGTTCAACCAAGTGTGGTAAACAACCTACCTCTGTAAGCATTCTTTTGCTTTGGTCATTCCTGGCCAGAACGCGAATTACTGAAAATTTAATTACATTCATCATTTTAATTTGGCTTACCTTGCAGTATTATTACTTCCTGATATTTTTATTTCAATAATGTGTTGGGGGCGGTAGTTGAGTACAAACTTCGACTATTGAGACTTGTATTGTAGTAAAGGTTACATAAGTGTTTTCAACTTAATATAAACTCCCCCACTCTTTGTAAAAGTGTTTGGGTTGATTGGCGTATTGTACCTTCTTTCAGGGTGTCCGCTTTATTCGGTTCTCGTTATCTAGGAGATGATCATCCTCGGTATTATTGCCCAGATCGAGTAAACTTATAGGTAAAATAAATAGAGATCTGAGCAGATAAACAGAACAGACTGACTCGAGCCCATGTACATAGAAATCCAAATTTAATCAATTACATAAACAATGGTGATAATACAATACATTTGGAAGATACACTTCTTTTTGGAATAAATCTTTCACCGAATTCAAAACACAAACAGAATTATAAAAATAGTCGATCTGTTTACTTGTATAATTAGTTCATCATAAGATCGAGTGAACAATCGAAGACGTTGGCTTGTACTATTGCATAACATGCTTATCTCTGGTTCACTCCAATTTCACTATAGCTGTTTTATCGCTTCGCATTTCCTTCCTTTTCCTTTTTCTCTCCAACCTTCCTACTGTTTAGACTCCCTTCGGCCCTCAAACTTTGTGTGGGTAGGTGGATATGTAAGCATGGAAATACATTTGTGCTTGGATACGTCAGTGCGTAGGTAGGAATATCTGAGGATACTTCTGGGAATACGTCTGAAGAGCTATTTTTTGAAAACAAACAGAGAACAGCCTTAATTTTCTGTCGGTTATTCTATTGGGAATATAGCATTACTCCCCTCTCGTTATCATATATTTATATCGGTATTGAAAGAGACACCAACGGCTATTTAATCGGGCCAAGATGGCAGACCAAGACAAACCTAGTTTCATAAGATTAATGTACTTCCTAATGGCTAATTCATCACTTCGCATTAACACACAAGACTTAGAAGTTCTGCTCTCGTCTCAATTACACAAATGAATGAATGAAATTCACTACCTGGCTTTGGCTTTACGTTATGTTCAGCGAATACACACGTTCATATCTTTAGCATACATGAGATCACACTGCATGACTTAATAACGTTACATTTCAGTCAATATGTCCTCAAGTCTTTATCATACTTGAAATTACCTGAGATTGGTGAATTCACACGGATTCTCGTAACTCATATCAACTAAAGTAACAAATGAAGTTCATAGAATGTAATTCCTATAAGAACAAGTCGACTAATTCAAACAATTCGACAACTTTATATATAGAAGATTAGTGTACGAATTCATATATATATATATATATATATATATATATATATATATATATATATATATATATATATATATATATATATATATATATATATATATATATATATATATATAAACTCAACATAGTTATACTTATGTCAACTAAATTCATGCACATGTCAAATAATTCAAGCAAAATGGTATATTAGTATCAACGAATCTCATGAATTTGATGTAAATACCTTTTTTTTGCTTTCGAGCCTTGTTCGTTATACCGCCAAAATTGTGTCCGTCGACCTTCCAGACATCCGGTCCCTTGGACATATGTTTTACGAGTGAATTTCTTCCAAATTGACTCTCGCAGTTCCCTGTACCTTTACTCTTGTGGCAAAGCTGAGAATAATTAGTTTTTTTCGAATGGGGGGTGAGGAACATTTACAGCTAGGAAATTTCGTGTGGGAAACAGGCCCCTATTTAACATAACCAATCAGGATCAAATACATTTACCGCCTTTTCGTCTGGGCGCGAAAACTTGGGGTCAACTTGACGTTCCAGGTTTTCGACTAACATATTCTGGAAATTTTCCAATTTTGACAGTTCCACTATGAAATCGAAATTAGCCGTGTCCCTAATAGTCCGTCTTGCGGTTAAGTAAACGAATGCTTAATTTAAAAAATCTCTACCACTACGACCAGACATTTGGAATCACTGCAGTATAGCTATTTAACAAGTGCCTGTCCCCATAAATCTAATTAATAGTTCTCTGGCCGAAACTAATGTGCTTTTCGTAGATCGACATAAATGTGCCCCATCACGCTTACCCCAAGTTAATGTCAAACTGATCGTAAAATATGTTATGTTTTGGTACTTTAATATGAATGTTTTAAATGACGATACAACTGTATCTCTTAGATATTACACATACATATATATATATCTATATCTATATATATATATATATATATATATATATATATATATATATATATATATATATATACTATCAGCCGATTACACACAATGTGTGTACATGTAATTGTGACCTACCGAAGGATGCATTGATATGTTTTTCCTGACACAGAGGAGTTTTATATATTGGCGGAGATTGAAGAGATAATGTTTGGTTACCGGAGATGATATTTAATAATGTCACAGGCTCTAAAACAAAATACTGGCCTTCATTTCATTTATGACTGCGCAAAGCCGTCGTTGGTCGCTCTCATTAATGTGAATATCTCAACAATAATACACAGGATAGGTCCAGCATAGTATACCCATTACGGTTGGCGATATGAGTTAATAAATTCTTGTTTTGCAAGGGATCAATTTTTAATAAAGCATTTTCCCCATAGGTAATTTCACCTAATATATATGATTAGTTGCAAATAATTACCCTTGGTACATTAATATCCTGTCTCAACAAAAGTTAGTTTTTAAATAATGCAATTTCCCACGTTTTCCAGGAGCCTTCTAATTTTCAGCGGCTTTCAAGCTAAATTCAGACTATATGATATGTAGGGCCTCTCGGAAATCTTTAATTGGCATCCGGGGAAACGAATGTACAGCACTGAGAATACAGAGAGTATGAAACCCAAAATCCTTAGGTATGTAAAGAAGCATGTATCAGTCAGGATTAAGAGTCAGTATAGCAAGACATGGGTTTCTACGTTAGTTTTATATTTCAGCTACTTTTTTATTTTGTTATTAACAATTTTAATATTAATAGAATTTTAAGATACAATTAGCTAATCTGCTAATTTTAAGAGTATTTTCAGTACTTGAATTTAGATTTTACATTTATCATATTGTTCTAACATTAGAAATGTATTTACTGCTAGATTTCATCTTTAATTCATTTTCATTATTTTGAAATGATTATAAAGGCAACATTTACTTCCTGTCCGCTGCAAAGATATGCTTGCAATGCTCAGTTGTATAAATGTATAGCAGTTGATAATGGGATACATTGCATTATCCAGATCTGTTTGAATGATTATTCGTGACGTTTTCTCATCCATTGATGTCTTTTTCTTACTAATTTGTGTGTGGTCATTGAATGAATCTAGCTTGCTCGTCACATATCACGCTTGTACTAATATTAATTGTGTGCAGTCAATGAATGAGTGTATTTCCTCTTCACATATCACATTTTTACTGATATAAATTGTGTGATCATTTGATCAGAATAATTTCCTCCTTATATCACACCTACTGAATGCTATAAATGCATGTGTGATCATAGAATGCATAAATTTCACTTCTAATAAGACACGCTCGTGGACCGCAACTCTCAATCGGACGAACTTCTGTGCATTCGTCGGCGAACATAGGTTTCTTCTAGATATCATACCAAACTTCTAGTAGCAACCTTTTATGACGCATTCATGGGACACAATTCTTTTGTTCATTAAACAATCATAACATAAACTGTCTCCCCTTACATTTGCAGTAATTCTAACATTAAAAGCAAGACTTTCAAGTGATACAGTCCTCTGCCGAGATTGCCCAGGACTGTACATAACTCGAATAAAGAGAATCATCTCATTAGCATTCCCCATCCACACGTTCATTAAGGAATGATAAACTAAGCAGGATACAAATCAAAGATTCAGAAAGTTGCTAATATGTTCCTTGCACACCACTGACTGCAAGCAGTTGTAACATTTTCCTCTGAAAGAAAAATGCCCAAATGTCAGATCCTAAATCAGAGATCGTACCTCCACAACCTTGAAGTATTACCCTGAATCTAGATGAATGCCGATTGTTTAATGTAATGCTGTATATTTTAATTTAATTTCGCATCTTCAATACAAAGTTCTGAATGAGCCATACGTTTGCCTCTGTTTGTTGCCTAAGGTGCCTTAGATAAAGTGTGAGATATATTTGGGGTAGTTATATTCTAAAGTGCCAGAGATGTAAAGTACCATACGGTCAAGATTATATATATATATATATATATATATATATATATATATATATAATTGTTTAACTTTTGTTCATGATTATTGATTGTGGAGATCATCTTGTAAACAACTTAGTACATAGCTAATTCTTGTTTATGTTTGTCGATTATACTTTATGATACTTATCACTTGTAGGTAACTATGTTTACTTGGATCCGAGTAACTTTGCTGACCACATAATTATCCAATCCTATGTTACCATATGTAGTGACATTAGTCTTACAGTTGTGTTAAGTAATAATTAGAAGTTTTTGTTTAAATTATTGATTGAAATTTCAAAGTGCACAGTAATACTTTTTGATTTAATAACTATTCTGTAGTTAATGTAAATGCATTCAAGAACATTGTAGATGACATGATCTTATTGCACATTGTAGATGAATTAATTTTATTACACATTGTAGATGATATAATTATATTACAGAATTATAGATGATATAATTTTATTGCATCAAGATTCTTATCACAACAACGCATTTTAAACGATCAATACACCAGCTCATTGAAGATATGAATTTATTCAGAGTACCACTAGAATTCATTCAAAACAAATTAGACGTGTGATAAAACGTTTAGCACTCTTTGGGGTATAGCTCACGATATATATATATATATATATATATATATATATATATATATATATATATATATATATATATATATATATATATATATATATATATATATATATATATATATATATATTGTATATATATACAATGATTCTAGAAAAGGAAATATCTTGGTATATTGAACTTACTTTGTGCGCACTCCTGGGCTGACCAAAAAATGTCGCAATCGTCTTTACACTTGTGCAATGGATCTTTTAATGCTCCTGATAATAAATCCGATAGAAATTTAATTGTTTCGATTGCATGATCCATGCCCTGCAGATTGGCGCTCTCATCTTCGTTCATGATGTTTGCAAGATATGTCAACGCGACAAAGCGAAACTTTGTGTCCATGTATAAAGCAATAATCTTCACATTGTTTAGACCTCGCAGTAGTTTTATATTTTCATCCACTTGTGAAATGTTGCACAGTATGAGAAGAGATCCCGATACCAAATCTGTTACTTCTGTCCCCTGTAGAACAAGTAAACTTATTAGTCGTGATATATTTTGGATATTTAAAACTTGCTGTTTGAAAAGGTTTTTGTGCCTCATTATAATCATGCTACAGTTATTCGCTGCAATAGCCACGAAAACGTAATAATAACAACATATTAAAAAAGTAATAATATTAATATATTAAATATGTAATATAACAATATTTCAAATAAATGATGATAGCAATAAATTACAGAAGTAATATTAACAGTAAATTACGATATTTAAAATTTGTACGAATTTTTTTACAAACCACAGCGTAATTACCGTAAACATAACATTTTGATTACTTACAATAGAACAGTATAGGAAATGCAGGATGTCGGTTTGACTTAACTTACACCATCATTCCTACTTCCAGAGATATCGTCGAATGATATAAACGAACATCCAAGCGGAATCCTCTACGCTCTACTTTTCATGGAGTTTTGCTGGTATCTTGCTACGATGGTCCAGAGAGAGAGAGAGAGAGAGATGCGGCCTTTGGTCATTTTCACATTGAATTCATAATAATCGATTTGTATATATTTAGAAACAACAACTACGAACAACAACAACAGCAACAACAAGAATGAAGCATTAGATATGTTGCAGCTAGTTTGCCTTGTAACCAACAAATTTACCGTATATTGTTGACAGGCTATTGCAACTTTGTATCGCTGATTATATCAACAATGTAGATAAATCCAAAGGAAAATGTACACATACCGTTACGACGAACCATATTATTGTAGGTTACTTGGTATAAGTTTGGTTTCAATGTTTTCATCCAGTACAAATTATTTTTCTCTATCACTCCAGATTTATTCGTAATGTGTAGATTATGTTATGAGAAGGGAAGGGGGACGGAAATCAGAATGGATCGCGAAGAAATTGTGTACCATATTAAATTCATTTACAAAACGGGGATTTGTAATACTTTGTATCGTTATTTTCATACTTCACTATTGATTAATTTGAGGAAATTCATCATTAATCTACAATCAACAGAGCACAGCTGCGAAAATGTTTATATATGCGTATTGTTGTTTCATATAAATATGTCTGTGTGTGTGTGTACTGAGAGAGACAAAGATGGACAGCGAGCCACATATATATTATATATACTGAGAGTCAAGGATAGACATATATATATATATATATATATATATATATATATATATATATATATATATATATATATATATAGTTTCAGAGAAAGTAAAATTTCTTCATACGTCAATTGGGAATGCAAATCACAGGGATAAGATATAGCCTTTCTAAGGCAGGTGACTGCGTATATCGTCGATACATATTAATTAGCTACATTCAGAAACAAATAATAAAATACGTTTCCTGTTACGGCTATGAAAATAACGTTTGCATGAATGCAGTTGACAGACATACCAAACTCAATCCAGGTCGACAAGAACTTGCAAGTTACACATGCGAGATTGGCACCTAATATAAATTACCTTTCCTCCTTCTCGAATAGCTGAATTAAAACCCTTCAATATTTTTGTCAGAGTCGTAAGAAGTTCCCCATCCTTGGCGATTTCACATTTAACCTCAGCACTGGAATCAGAAAAGCTGACCAAATTTTGAAGTGAGAGCTGGATTACTTGAAGATGACCCCGGGTCAACGTCAGTTCTTTATCTTCGAAATAGATTTTCCAACCTTCCTTCACTACGTTACACAAAATATTGACAGTCTTTGACGTACATATAAGGTGCCCCGCTTCGCGCCTATAATTCCCGATAACGCCATATGCCAACTGGCCCATGTTTCGTATTGCAGACAGTTGTATCAAAAATTCACAAAGGCATTGTCTTAAATCCTCCATCCAATTTCCATCTTCATCTCGTAAATTAGGAAGTTCGTGTAACTTGGTGATTGCTTCACTCAAAGCCTTAAAGATTCTATCTTTTTGAACATGAACATCTTCCTGTTCAGTGCTTTTATTGCTCTCTTTGTCTTCCCCATTTAAACCTTTTGCACTCCTGTCTTCCGTACTTTTGTCTACTTCCTCTCGGTTTACAATCGCTACCCGAACGACGGGTGTCACGGATATGTTCGCCTCCGTTTCGTGCGTCGTCGATGCCAAAGATACAGAACTTCCCATCGTGAAGTTTTGAACCAAAAATCACAACAATGTCCCTGATAATAGAGAAAAGAAATAATCCATATTAATGGATACCATAACTGTAGAAATTCCAAAATCTTTTGTTTCTCTCATACGCTCAAAAAGTCATAGATTTCTGATTTATGGCGGTTAGCGACAGTTTTAGCATTTGATATACCATATATGTTGACCAATTTACTTGGTGGAAGAACCCAGGAATAAACACCGACCCAGCGGAACATAATAATAATCTTTACATACATTAACGAAGCCAAGACTCGAATCTACGCAGGGCAGAGATGAAATCTGAGTGAACTTAAAAAAGACGAGCGCCTTATTTCACTCTGACACTCGTGGCTCCTTTAAAAAGGCATGGGTATTTTGTTTTAACAACAGCCTAACAAATGTCAATGGTCATATGCTGCATTTCGGAACAAAGCTTTTAAAAAGCAATAAAATGGAAAATATAATCATATACATTTGCTTACATACTCAAATGGTTATTACCAGTACTTAGATAGACATACAATATGCGTAATAAGTATATGTATTGCATTCCATTTCATGTTTAGACTGGTCTTATAGGTAAATGCGTAATAAGTATATGTATTGCATTCCATTTCATGTTTAGACTGGTCTTATAGGTAAATGCGTAATAAGTACATGTATTGCATTCCATTTCATGTTTAGACTGGTCTTATAGGTAAATGCGTAATAAGTACATGTATTGCATTCCATTTCATGTTTAGACTGGTCTTATAGGTAAATGCGTACTAAGTACATGTATTGAATTCCATTTCATGTTTAGACTGGTCTTATAGGTAAATGCGTAATAAGTACATGTATTGCATTCCATTTCATGTTTAGACTGGTCTTATAGGTAAATGCGTAATAAGTACATGTATTGAATTCCATTTCATGTTAAGACTGGTCTTATAGGTAAATGCGTAATAAGTACATGTATTGCATTCCATTTCATGTTAAGACTGGTCTTATAGGTAAATGCGTAATAAGTACATGTATTGAATTCCATTTCATGTTTAGACTGGTCTTATAGGTAAATGCGTAATAAGTACATGTATTGCATTCCATTTCATGTTTAGACTGGTCTTATAGGTAAATGCGTAATAAGTACATGTATTGCATTCCATTTCATGTTTAGACTGGTCTTATAGGTAAATGCGTAATAAGTACATGTATTGCATTCCATTTCATGTTTAGACTGGTCTTACAGGTAAATGCGTAATAACTACATGTATTGAATTCCATTTCATGTTAAGACTGGTCTTATAGGTAAATGCGTAATACGTATATGTATTGCATTCCATTTCATGTTTAGACTGGTCTTATAGGTAAATGCGTAATAAGTACATGTATTGAATTCCATTTCATGTTTAGACTGGTCTTATAGGTAAATGCGTAATAAGTACATGTATTGCATTCCATTTCATGTTAAGACTGGTCTTATAGGTAAATGCGTAATAAGTATATGTATTGCATTCCATTTCATGTTAAGACTGGTCTTATAGGTAAATGCGTAATAAGTACATGTATTGCATTCCATTTCATGTTAAGACTGGTCTTATAGGTAAATGTGTAACAAGTATATGTATTGCATTCCATTTCATGTTAAGACTGGTCGTATAGGTAAATGCGTAATAAGCACATGTATTGCATTCCATTTCATGTTTAGACTGGTCTTATAGGTAAATGCGTAACAAGTACATGTATTGCATTCCATTTCATGTTTAGACTGGTCTTATAGGTAAATGCGTAACAAGTACATGTATTGCATTCCATTTCATGTTAAGACTGGTCTTATAGGTAAATGCGTAATAAGTATATGTATTGCATTCCATTTCATGTTAAGACTGGTCTTATAGGTAAATGCGTAATAAGTACATGTATTGAATTCCATTTCATGTTACGACTGGTCTTATAGGTAAATGCGTAATAAGTACATGTATTGAATTCCATTTCATGTTAAGACTGGTCTTATAGGTAAATGCGTAATAAGTACATGTATTGAATTCCATTTCATGTTTAGACTGGGCTTATAGGTAAATGCGTGATAAGTACATGTATTGCATTCGATTTCATGTTAAGACTGGTCTTATAGGTAAATGCGTAATAAGTACATGTATTGAATTCCATTTCATGTTAAGACTGGTCTTATAGGTAAATGGACCATGAGTAACTTTGTAATTAATTTTAGAGTCAATAGAAAAAATGGTGAAAAGGATTCACTGTTATCAATATTAATCATAAGGCCTTTGTGTTCTTTCAACACATGTGTACCTTAAAATGCCTTTGATATGATTGTTGAGCGTTCCGCAATTGATGGTTTCAACAAAGCAATGATCATTCACGTTCGTTAGGCCAAGTACGTGTCAGGTATACATGAATTCACATATAAGAAAGAACACCAAACCGATTGTGTTGGTCCTTTCTGTTGGGATCGATTTGTATCTGCCCCTCATTCCATACTTGAAGAAAGAAAAAGAGGTCACCAGAATGAATAGTAGGTTTTGCATTTCAGTTGCACACTCGTGAGGGGCTTATTGAACCCAAGCAATAGATAGTGTAATGCATTAATCATGTATGCGTACTATGCATTAGTATACTCCTCCTGTGAACGATGCGCAATGGAGATTGTATATATTGCAAACAAATCCCAAAACCTTGATTTCAGAATCGTCGCATCCCCATTTCGATTTTAACGATTGTGATGATGATCATATACATGATCATATTTAATAATGATGATGACACGACGACAATGTGAAGATGACTATTCCTTTTCCGCTTGAGAAGATACATGTTGACTGTACTTCTTACGTTAGGAAGAAATACAAATACAAAGGTTATCATATCTGGTACCAGTCTATGCATAAGAGGCCAATGTCCTAATGAAAAATATGATTTTACAATTATAGGCTGTTCTGATCAGAAAAATCAATTAGCGTTGGAGCCAAATCTCCCTATTTTTATTGTCGTTTGTCTACAATTCTCCTACACCGTCGTTGCCAGCGTACATACTGCGCTCATTTTAATCTTGTGAAAAATTTAACGTTGTAAGCATTCATCATGTAAAATATTGAAATCTTAGGATTTAAATTGCGCTCATGAGGTATCATGCATATTATTCTTTAACTCTGATTGAAAATATGCTAAAATCTGAGTTATGTGTGTAACCCTACATATGCGCGTCATTCGTTACGAACTCAGAGCAGAGATATTTTGAAAACAGATATCATTAAGACGCACTAGTACGGCAATAAATCAAGCAACGTGTGCCCAGTGACAGATTTTGCATGGAAACACACACACACACACACACACATACACACCGATACATATATATATATATATATATATATATATATATATATATATATATATATATATATATATATATATATATATATCTATATATATATATATATATATATATCTATATATATATATATATATATATATATATATATATATATATATATATATATATATATATATATATATGTGTGTGTGTGTGTGTGTGTGTGTGTTACATTATCCTGACACCAGGCCGACCAGTCCTAACACTAAGCTCTTAATGCTGAGCGTCAAGCGAGGCAGTTGTTGGTACCATTTTTGTAAGTTTTGTGAGTCTTTGATATGACTCGGCCAGGGAACAAACAACCTCCCGCATCCGAGGCGGACTCTCCAACCAATAGGCCAACGGAACGATCACACACACACACACACACATACACACCGATACATATATATATATATATATATATATATATATATATATATATATATATATATATATATATATATATATATATATATATATATATATATATATATATATATATATATGTGTGTGTGTGTGTGTGTGTGTGTGTGTGATCGTTCCGTTGGCCTATTGGTTGGAGAGTCCGCCTCGGATGCGGGAGGTTGTGTGTTTCCTGGCCGAGTCATATCAAAGACTCACAAAACTTACAAAAATGGTACCAACAGCTGCCTCGCTTGACGCTCAGCATTAAGAGCTTAGTATTAGGACTGGTCGGCCTGGTGTCAGGATAATGTAACTGGGTGGGAAATCACGATACATGTCAGCGGCATGAGGCACCAGTACTAGACATCACTATAAACGGCCACATTGCAGACATCGTAGCAATATGACTGGAAAAATTGTTAAAGCTACGTTAAAAAATCCAAATGACACCCAAATTATATATATATATATATATATATATATATATATATATATATATATATATATATATATATATATATATATATATGTGTGTGTGTGTGTGTGTGTGTGTGTGTGTGTGTGTGTGTGCTAAGTTGGATTAAGTTCAAGGTCTGGCCTTGTTTAAGAGTTGGCATTTTCTTGGAGGGAAATTGTTTACGAATTTGATGTGAAAGTGACCCACATTCTGTGCATTTTCTTGTGTCACTGGTCACGTGACAGTCTATGCATAAGGAACTGGATTCGTAATTATTTTTCTTTTATATTTTAATATCAGTATTTAATCATTTACTGTTGTGTTCAGATATAATTTGAGAGTATTCAATTATTCATTCTAATTATAAAATTCTCATTAACAGTTTGGACCGAAATACTGTTGTGGGAATTATTATGAATTCATTCAAAGACATTCTGGATTATATCACTGGGGTTCATCGATACTATTTTAAAGAGAACGGGACAAATTACAAACGGGCAAATTACATTTGATTACGATATATCATTCATTCATTAGTCGGATGATAGTCATTTATCGCATAAATGGCACGTAGGTCTCTAATGTTTCCACGCGTTTGCGGACTACTTAATTTGTGCGATTAACCGCTATTATCAAGTCACCTACATAACTATCAGTTTGATCAGCCATACTAGTAAGGTAATGCTGAAGATTATCTTGAACAGACTGAAATCACAAGCAGAAGAAATAATCGGGATTTTATACTTTCAGCGGATTAAAGATATAAAGAATGATATGTTCACGATTTTTGAGAAAATAAATCATATTCCTATCGATTTCATGCAGGTATATCTCGAAGAAATGTCGTTCAAGTGTGCTGGGTCGGTTAGAAAGCGGCTACCCCATGCCGACACCAAACGGTGTCGGCTAATTCCAGCTTTTCGATAGGGAATGCGCTCTGACCCTACATCCCAACATAAGTGTCCAAATATCAAAAAATGGGGTGGCAAGGGTCAGAGGAAACTCGGACTGTCTCTCTCTCTCTCTCTCTCTCTCTCTCTCTCTCTCTCTCTCTCTCTCTATATATATATATATATATATATATATATATATACAAAAGAACTGAAATATATAAAAATCTAAGCATCCTTATTTATAAACTTGGTTTTAAAATAATTCTCATCCTTATTGCATATCAAAGATTTAAACAATTTAAATATTCAAAACTAAAAAATGCTTGGGAATTTGAACTTTGCTTTAATCTCGGGTGGCATGAAATATTTCCTTTGGGAGGCAGCGCCCAAAACGTTACTTTATTGCCAATAAAGGGTAATATATGTATGTATGTATGTATGTATGTATGTGTATATATATTCATATATAATATGTATGTATGTGTGTGCGTGTGATATGAATATGAAGTGCATTATACTTGTCTACAGTACTATACAAACTTTTCTTGTTTGTACAGAGAAAGACACACATACTCACACACAATCATATATATATATATATATATATATATATATATATATATATATATATATATATATATATATATAGAGAGAGAGAGAGAGAGAGAGAGAGAGAGAGAGATATATATATATATATATATATATATATATATATATATATATATATATATAGAGAGAGAGAGAGAGAGAGAGAGAGAGAGTTCAATACGTGTACTTAGTGTGTATGTGTGTTTTGTTTCTTGCATTATACTGTCTCTTCTATGCTCCTGTGATCTTTCAGACTCCTTTGTATGTTGACTGTAATTCAGTTTCATATGTTCAAGTTTAAAAATATGATCTTAATTTCAAAAAAGAACTTGAATGGGCTTCTAAATACTGATATATTTCAGAATATATCTTAAAAGCTTGAGCAAAACGGTTATTTTTTAGCGGATAATTCATAGTTTCTAGGATTTTAAACTCAGCCGAAATCCTCTTTGTTTCTTTTAAACACTTAATCTGCGATTTCTAAAAAGCATGGATTTCAGTACCCTTTGTTTCCAAGATGAAAATATTCGGAGTGCATACATGCAAAACTACAGAACTAATTTTTACCTTTCATAATATCCTCAGTTCAAGGAAATATTTGAGAAATTTATCGAAATGGAGGTACGGTGTTAGAATTATTCATGCCATCGTTTAGCAGATGAATAGGAGATATTTGACTATATCGGTGAAAGCACTCGACCGGTTTGTTATGGGAAAGAAAAACGCTTGATCATGTACAATATATAGTCTAATACCTTTCTGTAAATATGAATTCAAACGTAAAACAAATCGTTATATTTAATAGCAGTCAAAACGCAACGCATGCACTTCTTGGATGATTCACTGATGGAGGAAGGCAGCAAGAGGGTACCATTTACCTTTATATCAATTCCGGGAAAAAAAAAACGCTTGTTATATACCATAACTGAACCCAATTATCAGATCATGCGTGAGTGTTAATTTTACGTCTGGGTTTGAAATACCAGCCTGTTTGCAATAGTGGTCAGAAAATCGTGCAAAACTTTCCAGAAATTTTTAATGTGGAATCGAACTATTACGCTATTGAACCTATTCTTTTTTCATAAAGAATTACTCGCTTTTACTGTTGCAATTAAATAAATTTATAACTTAGAGCCTGGTGATTGTAGCTTAGTTATTTCACCTTTGGTTCATCAATATTGTATTCGCTGTCAAAATAAACATCTCGATTTTCATGTTAGCTCATAAATAATGTTGAAAGAAACAATGTATCATATGTTCTGCCCGACTCTGAAAGACCAAGACAATAGTTAAGGGTACGCGAGTGTATCATTTAAATAAATCACTGTTACTGAAACCCCACTACTTGCTGTATACCATGATTGAACCATACTCTCAGACTCCTTTGTATGTTGACTGTAATTCCATGCTCTCTGGTGGGTGTTTGCGTTAAATATAAATAATTGTTGCTAATAATTAAAATACATGTAATGCTGTTCATAGAAAGGTATTAAAGTACCAAACACAAAATGACAACATTGAAGATACTTGTAAGCTCTTACTCTTTTAAAAATGTTAAATCGTGAGTATATGTTTGAAATTGTGTGCAAAATGTGCGGTTAAATTGCCTTACCTTGTTTCCAAATCGTGCCTTGGTGTAGCACTTGACTCGTGCATTGACAACCACACCTGAAGATATGGCTCTTGTTTTTGTTATAAAATACTCTACTTGTCTTACCACCAAATAGTGCCCTTTCATAATGGATTTACCTTGAAACGTAATATTTAGTACCATCTGTTTCATCTAGTACATGCATTGCCAATACAATAATTGTCCTTGTCGGATTGAGGGAGCTCTTACCTAGTTTCACACTGCAATAAACAAACGTTTAAATGTATTTTGTCACCATGACGTACTCTCAGATATGTTGTAAGTTATTTTCGACCTGGGCAAATACTTATTTTTGTGGAGCATATAGGACATCGTGTCCTGTGGACAGAAGCTATTAAAACCCAATTTTTGATACAAATAATCTATACTATAAATACGATCAATAAGCATCGGAAGTACAATTGAGTAACTTGAGCTGGGGTATATATAAACGAACGAAGGATATATTCCTGATTGGAATTCAAAACAAGAGTATAATACAGTCATAATAAAACTTATTTAAAGGTGGAAACAATGATGATACCTATTTATTTTGTGATTTATCAAACATAGCTATGATTAATACTGTTCACATACGTTAATTAGGCATTATATATGTTACAGTATTTTAGTTTATGGATTTTTGTGTTTAACACGATTTTTTCAGCACATGATATGATATACATGGAGGTCAGTATATGTGGTGAAGTAAGAACCCGAAAGATACCCAGGAGGAATCAACGATTCACGGTAAGCTATTGACAATCTTTCTCACATACCTAATTGGCCGAGCCCGATATTCGAATCTACGCGGAGAGATGTACGATGTCACTGATCGGAAAAGGTGATATCCTTAGACTACTCGGCCACCCGAGGCCTATCAGTATTTATATTTGTGCCACCATTTCAATAAATGACTATCTTAATGAAAATATATTTCCGATATATATATATATATATATATATATATATATATATATATATATATATATATATATATATATATATATATATATATATATATATATTCAGTTTGTATTATGCTGATTTTTCTCCATGATTATGTGTTATGTATTGCTACATTGTGCGATTGGACTTGGTCAGTAACTGAGTTCACGATATACCTGAACAATATTATGTTATTTTGTAATCAACATATTGCATATCTAATATTTCTATATGATTTTAGATTATATATTAAGATCATTATTAGTTGGAGGTAAACCTGTTTATAGAGGTTGAGTTCAAGGTCTAGTTTCTTTAGAAATTAAAAATATTCTACAAGCAAGATCTATACGAATTTGATTGGAAAATGACCCTCATCCTGGCTCTGGTATTTTATCTTAGCTTTATATATTAATGTTGTTTTCTTCAAAATTAATCATTCCATAACATCCGAAGTGGAAGCAGTCTTTTAGTTGTGTTCAGTTTTTAATTTGAGAGGATTTATTTATTTAAATTATTAACTAGAATTGCACAATTATTTTTGACATATGGGTTAATTGTTAATATTTATTAAGTTATTGTGAATTCACTCAATGACATGTTTGATTATATTGTTATGATACGTTAAGATCGTTAGTACATTAACACATTCAAAACTACTGGCACATCAGGACATTAAATGTTGGAATTCGTTAGTAGAACAGATTAATATCTACAGCGACGGGTTGAATTTGGTTAGGTGGAACAACGTTCCAAATGCTTCACAGACTTGTTATTCAGAGACAAGCTGTTAACATCTTGTGGTCAGGAGTAAGACCAGTTGATGAGGGACAAATCGACAAATCGTTCACAAATATATTTGAGATAGCTACACAAGCAGGAAAAATAAAGTTTCGGGGGAAGGTACTCAGAATATAGTCTCGAAAGACAATAAATCATGCAATCAGTCTAATGACCAGATCTCCCTAGCAGCAGAGAAGACTCTCCCTAGAAACAGCTTCAGTTGGTAAAAACGTTATAATCGTAAACACGCACACTGTTGAACATATATGGAGTGGGGACACCTTTCGCCCAATCGTTCGGATCGAAAATAGTTTGGCGAAAGTGTAAATGGTATTATTGATAGCAGCGGGTGGTAAGGAGGTGACAAGCGCAATATTTTACGCGTGATAATTCAGCAACGTATAGCGCGAGTACAGTCGTGCACAGGTCGGATGAGATATTATACAGTTCATCGGCAACTATTTATTTCCCAGAGAGGAGGGTGCCAACATCAAACTGTAACACCAACATACATGGCGTTATGTTTAGGCGACACCTGGTGTACAAGCATGGCGGTAAAGCGGAGTCTCGTTATTGATGCCTAAATGCTTGCTTGGAAATTCCGTGTATTTTTAAAATAAATTATTGATAGCGTTCACGCCGAAAAATACAAAACCGAGAAACCTTTCCTGGCCTGAACCATTGAAACGCTGTGTAAGTACAATCCATATACAACATAAAAAATTTCAGTACCCAGTATGGCGGGTCACTTGAACATGAAACAAATATAGGGTGTTATACGATTTTTTTTTTTTTTTTGCGTTGGCGTTTGGTAGCGGGATTCAGTCGATCGTGCGACGTTTGCCAGACTAGAATGATAGCAGTAGAGTAGAATTAGACCAAATGCAGTTAATATATGCCCCATTTAAAGGTGTAGCCTTCCTTATTGTGGAACCCGTATTTACTGTGACCGACCGAAATAACCGACATAATGCTCACACTGATAGATTAAGTAACTATCTTCTCAGACATGTTTATTCAAATTCATTTGGGACAATTCGGATAATTAGTTAGCCGAAAGTTTCAGTTTTCTTTCCACGAATATATGACAGACACACCGTTTTACTGTTAAAGTTAGAAGTAGTTTTGTCGATTAATATAAAATGTAGACTAGGTTACGTTACATCCAGACCTGCCGTATAATTCAGCTAATTCTCATTTAAGTTCATGTTAGAATGTTCCAGTCTAAAGGAGTTAAAGCACACTTTTATTTGGTCTGAAAATCAAACTTATTTAAATGAGTCATTTCGTTGTAAAGATAAAATATAAAATCAAACGAATGTGTGATTGGGTGTTTGTGAATGTACGTGTACGTGTTGTAAAATATATGCGGTAACTTAGGCTCCAACGCCCACTGCAATGTTACCTAACGACAACTGTTATGCCGTGAATAAATGTATTTCTTTGATATTGACGAATCCTAGCTGACAAGGTTGAAATTCCCGCAAAACACAGATTTGTTTGTTTTATCTTACATAAATACACGGGACAAGTAAATTAGGCATTTTGTTATTTCTAGAGTGTATTGGCATGTTTTAGTAATTTTTCTAACATACAATGTATTGCCCAAAGAGTCGCATAAAGATATAATAATTGTTTTTCCTGTAATATGTAAAGGTTAGATGAGGGTACACGGTAATAAATATCCGAGTAGTTGTTATCATAATATATATATCGGTATATCAAATTGCTTGCCACCAACACGTTAAAAACCATGTTATTTTTATTGAATGTACTCTCTCTCTCTCTCTTGCTCTCTTTCTCTTCCTCTCTCGTTCATTCAGTCGGTCGGTCAGCATAGTTCACCAATCTCTCTCTCTCTCTGTCTCTCTATCTCTGTCTCTCTCTCAATATCTGTCTGTCTGTCTGTCTGTCTCTCTCTCTCTCTCTAGACCTCCGAAGAAAGTTACCGGCGAAAATACGTAAAGAAACGAGCGTGTTTGATTTTCGTCTGTGTCATGCGACGATTTCTCTGACCTATGAATGACGAAAAAATGTGGTCACAAAAAGCAACGGAAAGGGGAAAAATAGCATGGAGGATAGAAATAATTGTATGATTTGTACCAATGCTAATTAAATGATAACATAGATATATGTATACTGTAAATACATTTATATGCTCGAATTACCTCATGCCGACTACTCATTTCACTCATTTTATATTTCCAACTCGTTTAAGTATGCCAGCCACTATGTGAAAGCCGGTGCATTCGATATTGAAACATTTAACCATGCTCTGTTATGTGCCCTACTTTCTTCATTTAAAAAATAGTTCGTGTTTAAAATATAAGTGTCTCTTGTGTTTATTTAATCAATATGAATGAAAATAGAAATAGATCATAAACTAAATGAAACAACACATCAATGTTCAAAGGCAATTGTAAGTTTTCGGAAAAGTGTAAGAAGGACATTTTGTAGCGGACAAAGTGAACAGGTTTGTGAAACGTTCATTTATTCCGTCAATACACAGTTGCTGGTCGTCAATCTTAACTGCTTTGGAAATGCAAGTATATGCATTCGTGTGTGATATAAATAAAATATATGCATATTATGTTAGTATGTACGCTGTAATTTTGATATGCAAGCCTCATTTCGTTGTGATGAAAAATACACACACACACACACACACACACACACGCACACACACACATATATATATATATATATATATATATATATATATATATATATATATATATATATATATATATATATATGACGTTTGTATGCCGGCGACAACCGTACACACGTGTCTTCCCTGACAGAAATAGGTAGACGTTACATGAAGGATTATAAGTCTGTCTGTATGTCGTTCACGTGTAAATGGTGTAAGCCTAGGTATTTCGCCATGAGTTGATCTTTGAATAGGAATGGTACTGTGGAATTGTTAATATGCTTTTCTGAACTCTAGATTGACAGAAACTATCAAAATAGGTGCCTATTTTTATCTGTTGTTTTTTTTAATTAATATTTAGATAAATCCAGTTTTTTATGTTTGCAAAACGGTATCTGTGACAAGGACTTTTACAGATAATAGGATGACTTTTGACGATTGTGTACTATTTAGTTCCCAGGTTACACAATAGTTTACTAATCGATTAAAAAAAACAAAAACAATACGTATCATCGTGAATGCGCTATAGTGTAACGCTATAAAAACGGAATGTTATACATGTGATAAATACAGTCCAGCCCGATGCGTAAGTATTGTAAAATTATCACACACAGTTACAATAGACACGGAAAGCAAATCCAAGTCCTTCAGATGTTGTAAGTATCTTATCAACCTTTGCATTCTTTGTTTCAGCAATTGAGCTTCAGAGTAAAGCTTTGAAACTGAGAACCACTCTAAAAATTCAATAGTAGTAATATTTATTTTTCGCTGTGTAAATTCTTAAGAAGAATATAGTTGATAAAAGGAGATAAGGCGCTATCTGAAGTTTGCGGCTAATGGGACTTCTGGCGAATAAATTCCTCCAAATCTCTGGCGCACCCAAATGTAATACTACTTAAACCTTAGGTCTCACTAGATAGTTTATCTGGTGAATTTTCACCCGACAAATACTTATTGCAGAAAAATGCGAACAATTTTACATTAAAGATACAAATAAAGACAAACTAAAAATTTTTGTAGAAAGCATACATGTGAGATTTCGACTGCGACAATCAGGTTAATTCCTGATGCAACTGGTGGCTTTTATACTGAACCAACACTGCCACCAACCCTTAAATTTTACATTAATTTTTGACAGCAAAGAGCTACTTTGAATATTTTCCTGTGACAAGGCAGCTAAAATAATCAGTATGTGCCTTATGCATCATTAAAATTCGCTAGTACTATAACAAATCAGCATACCTTTCATCACTTCTCAATCATCCAGATTTTTAGTTATTTAGTAGTAGACACACGTAAATACGTAAGCCAAATCGGCTGCTCATTTGCAGACCAAGTTACGCATTTGATCTCCAATGCTCGTCTATCTGTGACAGACAGTCAGCAACAAGCCAACCCATTTCCAAGCCTAACTCAAATTAAAACTCAACCACATTACATATTTATCTTCTATGTGAATTTATAAATGCTAGGCTTGTGATAATTAGGTTCATGCTTTCTACCTTAAAAAATTAGGGAGGTGTCAAAATACGAAACTATCCAGTGAGACCTTACCACTGGCGTGAAAGTATCAACTAATGCAGCAGACAAACTCTCATAAGTGGCGCAGTTTTATTACTACTGAATATAAACGTTCATACGATGCTCAAAGAGCATACTATTGGTGAAATTAATCAGTACTCTGCTTTTCAATGAGATGTTCAGAATTATATTACTGCTGAAACAATACCATTATAATTGATTTTTGAAAAGAAGCCTACAACACTAAGTATGAATGATACAAGACTGCAGTTCTAGTAATCCGCTGCGTACCTCACTGATGCCCTGTTTGGCTAGGTCTTGGACTTCTAAAGCCTTTATTTGTCCCCTCTCATCAGTTACTGTTTGAAAGTTTGTACTATGTCATCGCGCAAGATCAAGGCTAAAACATAAACATGAGTGTAAGGTGACCAAGATACTCGTGTAGACAGCGACGATAATAAAATAATAAGAAACTACATTTTAATGAATAAAGCTTTGAATAATGTCTATATACATGATTCATCAGTACCTAACGAAATTCATCTTTTATCGAACATACGTTAACTGTATATTTCGTATTACACCGTGTCAAAACGTAAATGTGATTCATTATGCAGTTGATTGAATAAGACAAATACATACAGATATAGGACTTTATGCAGGTAATACAGTAATTCGTATATACGCTACTCACTCAGCACGAAGATTGTCACGAATGTTTAAGAACATGTTACATTTTCTAGAATTAGTTGCATTTTAATCAAATGGCATGTAAACAAGCAAGAAGTCACACTTATTACTATGACGTGTCTGTTCATAACACTGAATTTACGCAAGGCCATCCGGATACGTTAGAAAGGACGTGCAACCTTTTATTGATAGTAGAAAGTTTGCAGCTTGAGAGCCCACAATAATTCAGTTTCATGTTACATTTGTATTTATTTGCAGGTGATTAGTGATTGGCAGCTAACGTAATTTTGTCAGCATTTGTGGGAGAACAAACAGTGCCTCTAAATTTAAGAAAGGAAAGGCTTGACGATGGAATAAGAATTGTACCAGACTATAAACGTATTTTGAAAAAAAATATTGTAAAACTTAAAACTCAAATAAACAAATACAGAAAAGCATGTTAACTGACATTATAGTCATCGTCTACTCCTACGTTTTCAAAACGTGGAGATATAATGATTACATTGCAGATATTTGATGTAATTCTATTTGGGTTCACGTGTACATGACGTTACAGTTATTCATACGGTTCACTGTAAATATATAATGTGTGTAAGGGTTTATTCACTATACGGCCTTGACGTACTCGGTAATTGTGTCTCCATGACGGGATGCCGTATACACTAAAATACAAGATAAAACGTGGCTCAAGCGCAAAACGCACATATATTGGTTTGTATGTGGATAAAGTCTGGTTGTCAGTTGTTCAATACGGCAAAACGTGTCGGACGTTAAGACATATTGGAGTGAATGATAACATAAGAGTATATGCAAATGAAGACGGCCTGTTCACAACGACCTCTTATATGTGTTTATATTGACCACGTATTTCTGACTAGTTTCATTGTATGCATCTTTCAACCCAAGAACATTGTTCATAATCTGGGTTGGCACTAATATTTGAAATGTAATTTGTGAATATGTTCTGAAACTGCAGGAACTGCACTAAAATAAAATATCAATAAGTCTAAGAAACCAGTATCTGACGACGTCTGTCGAATTTAGTTGATTGCTGTTATTGACATTTAATAACCGTGGCTTTATGCATATTGTCTACAAACATCAGTAGCACAAAATTTAAGTAGGTTCAACCTTAAAAAGTTCCAAACTATTTGTTTGTAAGAGGAAAAAGTACACACATTACACTGTTAGTAATGAAGTAGCAAAGACACTAAGGCAGTTAACATAACGCTGCAGGTTTACATGGATATTTCACGTGGGGGAACAACGACAATTTAACATTGGCATTTTACGTGAGGGTAAACAGTCAATTTTAAATTGCTCCTCCAGTGCTGCAAAATGTCTATGGCAGAAGATAATTATAATAGGGAAATGACACTTGGGAACACCTGGGACATTTTACCTTACGCCTCCATGTTGAAAAAATTATGGGGCACAATAATACATTGAATGTTCAATAGTTGCCTACTATCTATCACATGCTGGTTTGATAACCAATAGCTCGTTTTCTCCTATCGAATACAGCGCACATAGTATTCAATATGCCAACTGTTCGACCAAGACTTATGTATATATTTGTGTATCTGCTACGCAACATCTCGTTAGCCACTACTTTTTATCCCACACATACTATTGAATAATTCTCGTGTAGTGACCAACCTCAGTCATTTACTAAACAATACTTCGCAAAATGAAACACCCTGCACTAAGCTGAAAGATGAACACTGCTCTTTTGTCTGGGGTTGTGACTCAGAAACTCGTAAATATAGTAGCAGATTTTATCATGACATGATATTGCCATGACTTGATATTGCCACTTACTACAGTCAAGGACCTATATGTACGGCCAGGTACGGCCAGGTCTTAGATGCAGTAATTTATTACATTTAAACTGCTCCATGATGCTCTTAAATAGTACATTTTACCCTCGTAAAGGTGTGGCTTTTTAGTTTAAATATAATCTGTATCGTTATGGTTCGTTAATCACCCAGATCAAAGTCACTTGTGATGTTACTAGCTTTTTTTGCATTAGAAATTTAACTGTAAAGCAGTTGGGGGCAACGTATTGTAACTTATATTTTTATCATATGCTGAATTGTTCTTTATATTGCATAGCTTTTTTTTATCAATGTTAGGTCATTGCTCAGCAAGAATAATGTTGTGTTAATATATGCCTATTAAATTATGATAACATATATAGTGACTTACAATTTCATAGATTCATGCATCAAACTTTGAACACTTTTACATTTGGACATTTTGTGACCTTCATATGTCATGTCTTATTGTTAGGGTCACATGTTAATTTATTTATATTTCCTGTCTACTCCTGCTAGAGAAAACATGTATATGAAGAAAACAAATTAGAGAGATGGAAATGAGCATGGTCATACCAACGATGACCGGACTGTTTTATATGTCACGGTTATATCTTTAAGGTCAAGATATTCCATTTTCTATGTCCAGTCTACAGCGTTGAAGCAGTTTAAGATAATCTCTCTCCCTGTCTGTCTGTCTTTCTGTCTGTCTGTCTGTCTGTCTCTCTCTTATGTATGTATGTATGTGTGTATGTATGTATGTATGTATGTGTGTGTGTGTATGTATGTAGGTTGGTAGGTATGTAGGTAGGTGTGTGTGTGTGTGTGTGTGTGTGTGTGTGTGTGTGTGACGCATGCTACGTACAATGCCATTGCGAAAGGTGAAGGCCAAAACATGAACATCATTTTGAGGTTACCAAGATACTCGTGTAGCTCCGCTGCCATGTTCATACACGTATCTTGATGCATTTTTATACATTGGATGTAAATCAGACATATTATCTTTCGTATTATAGATACGTTTTTCCGACACAGAAAGGAAAACATATCAAAGAGTTCCATCAACGTGGGGGTACATTTTTTGTACCAGTGGATGTATCTGAAAAATAAACTTGAGTCGGTTATATATCTCGACTTGACTGGGTTTTTCATATTCGACGTCATTCTGCCTACCTCCTCTTCCGCTAAACCCTCCCCACCGCAGGTCTGAGTAGAAAACAATGGGTAATGTAAATCGGCGCATTGTGTCTAAGTCAAGCTGCCACGTTTTAACTCCTCCAGATTATTTGACATAACTCTACTGTAGTTCACACCCAGTCATACATTAGTATTGCCAATAGCTCGAAGGTCACGATCTTTGATGCGGACACTATAACGATCTAGGCATATGTTGTACAGTTTACGGTACTTGTGTTACTTAAAGTCTCAAGGTTGTTTCATGTCTCCAAGTTTTGGTTCCATGTGCATGATAATGGTTGCAGATTTCGAATGGATAATCTGTAGGATTATGCTTACTATCACATATGAGGAAGGTAGCTTCAGCCAATGTAATCGTGGTATGTTTTTATGTGTTGCTTTTTAAGCATGTGTGCCATAGCCAAATTTGTCATGGAATGTTCATCTACCCTGTGTGGATGATGCTATAGGCGATGTGGGGTTGAGAATAGAAAGAAGGGCATGCAGACTTGCTGGATTTCTAAACATTTCCATTTAAAATAATTTTGCATATATTCAGAATGAAGCAAGCTTTCGTAACAAGGTTCAAACTATTTCTATGAAAATGTGTCTAAACTAAAATAAGATTATGATGCCATTACAACCGCTGTAATCTTCATCGAAACTAGCTAGTACATGACACATACACTATCATACATTATTTATATACCATCTGTACATGACACATACACTATCATACATTATTTATTTACCATCTGTATTGCTCGAACGTAGAGTTGAAAACGCATTTGCTAAGCAGCTGTATACCATTGTAATTGAGAAAAAAGTGACTGAATATAATATTTATATTTACCAAATGAAAAATTAGTTATTACACTTCCTGGAAATGTTCCTTATGACATGTTATAGTCAATTTAGTTTCTACACTATTCACAGCCATAATCGTTTTGTTACATCAACCAGGTGGAAATAGCTTTTGACATCTGTAAAACCAATTTGGCGATTTGAAGCACACTTTGTATTATTTTTTTATATTAAAATTTCTTTAATGCTTGTATCACTGTAGTTCTAAAAACTGCTTAGCTAAGTTCAATGCAACTAAACGAAACATGTATTTGACCGTAGCCGTTGATTTTATCTTTTGCTTACATTTTAATATAAGCCTAGTAAGTATTCTTATGTTCCTGCATGCATGTTAATAAAATAAATAAAAACCCTAAATTAAGGAGAAGAAATAGTAAACTTTTCTTAGCAAAACTCTATAAAAGTCCTAATCCGAACAATGAAAAATGAGAAATAAATTAAGATTTTTTAATGATTCCTTTTCTTTCGTCCATCCTTGCTTTTCGACCGTTAGGGAAATGACACATATCAAAGCAGCAAATTATTATGATATGTATAGTGAACTAGTGATGTTCAGTGTATACCAATATTGAATTCGTGCATACTTTTCAAGCCACGCTTTCGGAAGTAGTTTAGAAGCATATTTCTCAGGAATTACGCTTATCAGCATATTTAACTAGCATTGTCAAAACACTGCTATCTAAATACTCACGCTTAATAAGCATACTTCTTAGCATCTCTCTCTATATATATATATCTCTCTGTTTGTATATTTCCCCTCATATTGATTTGTTGCCCTGTCTAAGAGTAAACGAAAGTGTTTTGTTTAGAAATGAATAACGAATAGTGTCATAGCCTCCCGACATCACTCCGTTACCTTTTGCCCCCAAATCGCTCTGTCGAAAGAAACAAAACACTATACATGCTGCTTATGTGGTAATCATCTGCGCGAGCAGATTGATTCATGAATTTATTTGGAAGAAGTTTGATATTAATATATAAATAACTATTTCAATTATCTTAATACTGCACATTTATTTAATACAATATATATATATATATATATATATATATATATATATATGGGTTTTGACTGAGTACATGTAGCAGAGGTGTTTGCAATATGCAGTATGAAAAGGTTTGGCTAAGTTTTGACATTTATGTTAGTAAATATTGTGAAGGCATGAAACGAAAAACAGGTCGATTGACAGATACAGATATTAATATAAGCACTTAGTTGTAATGTATAAATGTAGATATCAACATAAATGCAAATACACATATAAAACTAAAATTTGCTGTCTATCATTTATTGCTATGATTTCTGAATGTTTTTTCAATTTGTTATTCTGCATGGTATGTACATATACATCGTGCTTTATGTACGTGTACCATTCTGTTTGTATTTATATCTGTAAATCTCCAATTTTCCTACCATATCCTAATAATAGCTTAACTATATGCCACTGCAAATCATGATGCTACTTGTAAAATAATGTACCATACGAACCGAAAAAAACACCACTCGAAATCGTTCGACAGTGAAACGTTATTGCATGATCAAAAATACAAGCCAAATATTTTAGAATTTTCCACATTAAAAAGATGATAATGGTGTTGTAGTTTGATCATTGCCTGTTAAAGACATTTCACATCAACATAAAAATATAAATATATATATATATATATATATATATATATATATATATATATATATATATATATATATATGCTTTGCGCTTAGAGATATTATTTGAGGAACGTAAGACAAGGGATGTATTGTCATCGTATTACAATGTTTTGTACAACGATAAATTGGTTCGAGTAAAACGATTTTGAAGAAACATTTTATTCTCATTGAAGATGCATGTACTAGAAAAAACGAAGAAGTGGATGATAAGAAATAATTTCAAAATGCTAATGATAACTGAATGAATTGTCATTCGTTTGTTATTCAAAGACCTGAACTCTAATATAATGGAAGTTGTTATTTCTTAAAATAACATAGTTTGTTACAATCTATATTATATAATCAGCAAACCTATGGAAACATAATGTCACACACTATTATTGTTCATTTCTCCTTTCGTTTCGATATTGTGTTCACACAGTATGTTCAAATTAACTTGAAAATACGTTTACTTGATGGCACATAAATTTGGTACAGTACAATGAACACAGGAATTAAAGAATCTTTTGCAGCGATTTGTCATGCAGAACAGTTATTTGAGTATTTTTGTTATGAAGCATTGAGGATAATAACCCTTGTAGATTTTGTTATATTGTCTTTTTAAAATATTTTCTTTCATATACCTCTTGATTACTGACTCGATTTTATTTAATTTTCATGATGTACGGAACTGCAAAGAAAATACTATGTTTACATGTATACTGCTAAGAGAAGACATAAACTCAGAATAATGGAGCTGACTGAATGACTGGAAGTCAAACCTTTAAGTCCCATAAATTGGAAATGTATAGCTGAAGGATTTTGAATGTATTAATTTTTGAATTTTTTTAGAAACCTCCTTCCTTTTCTAGATACCCAAACACTGAATTCATGTTTAAACTGTCCAAGAGCTGCAGAACCGGCAATACTCTAAGACTTGATAATAAAAGAAATTGAGAGCATATATACCATTAAAATAAGTAGTTAACAGCTGGATCTTCGAGTGTTAAACAAAAATCCCAGGTAATTATTTGTACGTGTTTCGGGTTGTTTCTATCTAATAATAAGATATTCTCTTTGAAACTTTGCAGTATTTCATCTAGCTTTATTCCATTTGCTTGATGTCAACACAAGACTAGTTTCGTTTCTTAAGGACAGGATGACCTGGGGAGGTCATGCTTCTTGATCCAGTTGTCCATATTATTCAAAGTCCATTTCCTCAGTTCAGATACAGAAATTTTGGCTCTAGAGATTGGGTTTACTGTCACTGTAGTAGTTTCTTGAACCTTTGAAGGAGATCGAGTTTTGAAATTGCAAATCTATTTTGTACATGACAAATAAACGTAAATTAATACTGTCATAATGAATATAGAAGTGTACTGCACTGCAACATCCCCGAACATTTCATCCAAAAATATATCTACGGAAGACACAATAGTTGTATGGAATTTGAATTTATTATTTACAACATTTACAAACCAGAGAAGTTATATTTCATATTCAGGGATAACTTTTGTATTTCATCTGGGAAAAAAAAAAACTTTTGATAATAAATTAACACGAGCACGAGCTAAGTTACACGTGATTTTGTTTTACTGTATGCATACGGCTACGTGTTCAGCAAGTATTTAGCATAGTTTTCAACTTGTACGGCTGTTATAGTCACGCTCTACACTAACCATGCCAGAATGGTCCGATATTAATTGCTTACTGATTATAGTGTGTAGTCATTGTGTTAGAGGCATGGAGTCTGAAACAACCAAGATTTATTTTCTCCTTCACTATTTTGTAAATCGTCACAATCAACATGCAACTTATTATATAACTATAGGTGGATCGAAACCATTGTAATTGTAGATCTATAAAAGACAATGCACGTGGTATTAGCGAAACATTTTTTTCTTTACGCCGCTAAAAGGGTTACTAAAAGCGCCGCAGTCTAACTATGTTATGTAACACGGTACCTAAAACCATTCGTCAAATACATTTGTTCCGTGTCACAATGACCGCGGAAAATGTGCTACAAGAACGTGTACAAAATTCATTCTGTCAGAACCAGATTTCTAACCACAGTAATTTTTGAGAAATTAAATAATTTATAAATTTGAACATACGTAAACCTCTCCCCCCCAAAAAAAAAAAAAAAAACATAAAAAACCCCAAAACAAAACAACCAAAAAACAACAACAATTTATATACTTCTTTCTCAGTGGCAAATAATATTGACATTCTAACAAAAATTGTTACTTATCTTACAGCGCCTTGCAATAAGTACAATGTTTTTTATCTACTCGGGTGCTATGACATTCCTTCCATCTCCCTGCAAACAGCCGTAATCTTTGAAAGGTATTTTCTAGATTTTGTCGTTGTTACTATATCTAAATACCCCTTTTATCCAAACTTTTGTCACAAAGTCTATATAATCTAGCTCTTAAAATTATCCAATTCTTGATTGCAATGTTCCGATAAACTGATCAGATCGCCGTTTACGAAAAGAAAACAGTTATGTTCCCAAGATCTTGATTTAGTCACACTATTCGCAGACCCAGAAAGTTTAATAAATTTTGGACTAACAATGCCCACCTTTTCGTTAAACTTACACTATATTATCTGGTGTGATAATTTTAGCCTATTATTTGAAAATGTGGTAATATATATTGATCTGTAAAGGTCAACTGTCCAATTCATCTTATACAAAATCATTTTGGGCAGATTTAGTAATACCAGATGTTAGGAAAACGTGTAAATGCATCCGTTCAGCGGCATTTCATTCAATAAATCGCCATACTTCTAATCCACAATTAAGAATTGACGAAATTAGAATGTAAAAAGGTCACATTTTGTTTTAGGGGCATATTTCCAAACCCCCATACATATGTATCCATTGCAAATGTTTTTTTTTTTTTTTTTTTTTTTTTTTTTGACGCTTTCTCACTTAAAGTTTATTGAGCAAGTGCGAAAACACCACTTCTTGTTCAAACAATTGCAAGAAATAAAGAACTACAAATTTGGTAACAAACTTGATTTGTATGCATTTATAGAAGAATAAATAATCATCTGCTAATCTTCCTCCCTTGCCGAAAATCATACATTTTATTAAATAGTTTACCTCTTATTCCTTTTAAAGGTAATTTATACTATAAAATATCCCTTATAATAGAACTAAATGCCTTACCAAAATCAACAAAACGAGATATGTAATCATATTATTGTTTGTAAGGTACAGCTATTGATACCATGTATTGATAGTGAGCCTTTGTAGATTAACGATTAACTTCAAGGGCCATTATCTAAACATATCTTCTTGCGATTTGGTTTTGGCACCTCACGCTTTTTCTTCCGTCCGAGCGAAGACAGCACTTTTAACTTAATGAACGCTGTTAAGCATCTTAATTAACTAGGCTCATGTTTGTTAGCCTGACGAATGGTTAATACAGTTATTAAAGGAGAATGATATTGGGGATTTATAACAGAAGAAAAATGTTTAAAATGAAATGTACGTTACTTATTAAAACAAAGATGACTCAATGCATGTCTTGCGTTGCTATATTTTTTGGCCATATTATAGAGCTTTTAACAAAATGTGACCGAAAATAGCAATTCAATATGTGTCTTTATAAAAAGACGATCATGAAACACTCTCCATATTGATCTAAAGATCTATGATGCAGGCGTAGTCTATTATATCATTCGATAAACTCAGATCTTTTGCTGATACTGCCATAGGCTGCATACTTTACCTTCTGGTAGCACTTATTCAACTTCATAAGAAGTTCCTGCAACTTCTGCTCACGGGGATACTTTCCACTGAAGTCGTAAAAGTAATCCCTGCCCAAATAAATCCTAGCCATCCATCTGCTGTATAACCCTCTTCCATTAACATACGTATCATATGGATACGTTCTCCTAAACTACTCGCATAATCTGCTTCTGAAATATACATGTATAGACCGTATATGATAGTATTTCGCAGACGATAAATGCAAACGTTATTTGTATCATTTGTTTAAGAGATGGAAGGACAAAGGGAAATTATGTATGTACGGTATTGCTCCAGTATGTGGTATTTTGAAGAAACAAAATAATGTTACTATTTTAGGTTCGCACACATTGGAGATTTCAAATGCGAAAGTATTCAAGTATCGACACCAGTCTTTTATAAATGTATCAGGTAAGCTCTCTCCTTAATAATTGACGAATAGCCTTAGATTTCAAAACTTTTAAGGAATCCTCAAGACCTGATCTGGGAATATAATGTCAAAATGCTCCACTTGTAGACACGACTGAAGAAGTTACTGTTGCTGACATTGTCCGTTGCATGATTGATGTTTTATTTATTGATGTTTTATTTATTACTGGTGTATGTTTCCTTAATTACACTAAATGTGGTTCATATTGTAATGACTTGCGTCGTATATGAGTAATACATCTTCCTACGCAATTTGACCTCGTATATTATCTGATGTGCATATTTTTATTTCCGTTGTCTTGTTTTTAGTTTGACGTTGCTTTTTCGTTGGCATTGTTTGCAGCTTATTAGTTATGTTAATACCTGCGTAAGTAGCTCGTAGTTGCTCAATAATGGTATGTCTTGTGATAACATTGCTTTTTGTGCATTAACATCAATCATACATGAAATCATTCTCCATATCTTTGCATAGCCTTGTTCAACTCCTTTTCATTGTATACTGAAAACTTTGTATGCATGAATAAGTCATCAGAGGTGTGTTCTTGTCTGACATTAAAGATGCATATTTCAATGTATCTTAAAAACTGCCCTTAATTTGTTGGGACAGTTTATTAATGGAAGTTGTTTCTCCGCTTTGTATGTTAAATCTTTATATATATATATATATATATATATATATATATATATATATATATATATATATATATATATATATATCTGTGTGTGTTTTGACAATGTCGTCTGTGATACATTGTGATACATTAATGAAGCCCTTGACAGTGTATATTTAAAACCTGGATATATCTATATAGATATTTAGTTAAACGTCCAGTTTACTAAATCCATCGTTATAGTATGTAGACAATGACTGGTCGTGTTGTATCCTCCATCTGTCTTGTGAAATAAATGAATGCAATATTTGACGTTAATAAGAGAAGTAAAGGCTCTAATGTCTTACCTTGTCTACAGTTATTGCTATTCTTATACCCCTGTGAACAGCAAAATAAAAAGAAATGAGCTGATTCTATAGCCTCTGCCATGGTCTGCGAAGTTGAGCCATCCATATTGCCAATATCCATCCACACCGGGTAAACCTTAGCTTCCAACTGGTCCCTCATCCAATTCACTTTTTCACGATGGTTTCTGTTGTAGCTGATCATGACGTGGCCTTTCTTGCGCCGAGCATTAGATTCGCCAGGGCTGGTTTCCCGATGGTCATTAAGGTGGCACACACTTCTTAATAAATCTGAAAAGAAATAAAACTGAGATCTTGTTATTGTTTGTGACCAAGACAATGCAAATTATTTTATCGTTCAATTAGGTTATTGACACTGAATGTTAAATACTAATAAATATGGATTTTTGTTGAATAACTCCTAAACAAAATCGTCAAAATTCTGCTGATAAAGATAGCTGCAAATCAGATATGTCAACCTCATCCGTCATTTTAACATTATCCACGTCATGCACTTTATGAGGGTGAAGTTGGGACAGGATCACAAGTATTCCATCAACATATCCATAATAGCTTGCCATTAGATAGTGGAGACAATGTATACAATTTAATCTGTCCTCTCCATTACTCTGCTAATTGTTATGATGGTTTGGAAAACGATAACTTGAATCGAAATCCTGAATTGTATAGTATTAAAACAGTATATATATATATATATATATATATATATATATATATATATATATATATATATATATATATACATAACGAAAAACATACCTAAATCTTTGTATGCATCAATCTGCTTCAATTTGTTTCTAAGGGTCCACAGAGTACCCTCTGCAGCTTTTCTGACTGTGTCGAGACTTTTAGTGAGATCCACAAACATGCTAACAATATTCAAGGTTTTGTCCTCCAACATCATTCTCTGGTTTTCATTGTCAAAGGCTAGTGCCCAAATCGCTCCAACCGCCTCTGAGTGATACAATTTACAAGATATGATACTGTACTTAATTTAATTCCACGATTACTTCATTTTGTGTACGAAGTATTTTCTTTTCAAGGGAAAAAACATAAAAGCTCAACGCATCTTTTTGTAAATAAAGGTCTATATCGTTCATAGTGGTTGATGTTAGCAGCTGCAACAATTTACGGACTTTTCCACAATCGTACTTAGCCTCTTTAATGGTATCTGAAATAAATCTCAGCAGGTCTAGTAGAGTTTTAAATTTGGAAAACAACGATCCAATCATAGGTTCACTATGAACACAAACAACTGCAGTGGATTATATCAATCTATATTAGCAGTACGTGCGTCTGCACTGCACGGCTAGCTAGGCGTTGACTGCATCTTTGTTTCCCTAAAATCATATGGACACAATCTATTTTCTTTGTTTAAAAATGTATACATTTAGCTAACAATCTATATCGGAGATGTACAATACAATTTCATCTTCAACATATAGTATATTAGAATCGTTATATTAACAAGCATTATTTAAATTTCAAACATGCTAAATGTAGTATCAAAACATGTACAGCTTTATTGATTTAACTTGTAACAAGGCTCCTCCCGACATGTATAAAATGAAGTATAGATAGGCGACCATATATATATATATATATATATATATATATATATATATATATATATATATATATATATATATATATATATATATATATATATATGAGAGTAGACAATTGAATTGGCACATACAATTAAACATCATTTCGAACACAATTCTGATTTACGTTTAGGCTTGCTGCTATGTGCAAAATAAAGCTGAAATATAATAGTAAGGATTTATCACCCTTCTGTTCTTCAATAGTTCCTCATCTTGCCAATTCCACCAAGTGAGACAAACAACCCATCTTTGCAAGTAATGTTTTGCTCTTCTTTTTTCTGGCTTTTTTCTGGCTAGGACACGAATTACTGAAATTTCAATTTATTTATTTAATAGCGTATTCTGTGCATTTCATATGGTAGGCGAGTTATTGTTTAAAGTTTGGTATGAATGATAATAATTCGTTGCAGTAAGGATACAGAGGTGCTTTCAAGAAATTAAAAGCTAAAAACAGTCAGATAAAATAATTAAAAAACGGTCTGCTATTTACTTTTATTTGTGTTTTTTATAATATTATTTCTGATAATACTGATTCACTCACGCACACATACAGATTTATATATATAGGTCAAACAATTTGATATGCTAACTGAACTTACGTCGTGCGCACTCCTTTGCCGACCAAGGAATACTGCAGTCGTCTGTACACTGATGCAGTGGGTTCTTTTTTGTACCACACAATAAGTTTGATAGAAATTTAATAGTTTCAACGGCATGATCTCTGCCCTGGAGATAGGCACACTCATCCTCGTCGATGATGTTTGCAAGGTATGCCAAAGCGACTAAGCGATATACCGTGTCCAGGTAAAATGCAATACTCTTCACGTTGTTGAGACTTTGCAGTCTTTTCATATTTTCGTCCACTTGTGAAATGTTGTACAATATGATCAAACTATTGAAGACCAAAATATTCTCATTTGTCCCCTGTAAATGAGGGCAACATACATATTAGACGTAGAAAATTTATTTTATGTTTAAAAATTCATGATAAAAGATGCTCATTCTCAGACGTGTTTGTAGCATACATAATCCAAAATAGAGTGATTATAGGACATATCAGATACAGATAGATATATATGTGTCTCTAAAAACCGCCTCCAGTCCCAAATCAATTCCCAGCTCAACCCATGATCTAAATTAATGTATACTACTGTCCTGAACAGAAACGACTGAACTTCGATGAGGGCAATTACAAAACTTCCCGACATAGTGCGTCGGTCAACATGCATATTGTCACACACACAGTGAGAGAGCGAGAGAGGGTATATATATATATATATATATATATATATATATATATATATATATATATTTTTTTTTTTTTCTTCATCATAAATGGAGAGATAAGGCTCGATCAAAGATTATGCAATCCTTTATGTCCGACTGAGTTATTATAGGACATATCAGACACAGATAGATATGTGGACAGACAAAGTAACATATTGAGCCGGATGTAGTAAAATTTGTAAAGCTAGGGTTGAGTAGGACTCTGTACAAGTGACATTTGCCAGCGTAAAAATGAAACGATTGTCTAACACATGTAAATGTAGTTACTGCTGCTTACCTAACCATATAAAAAATCTCATTGCAACTTAATACGTCAGTATTGACTAAAAGGTATACAGACAATATATAGCGTACATCCATTATGGTAGATGCCTTTAGATGTACAGGATTAATATTAACTATTTCAAAAACTTGCCATAATGAATATTTTTCATTACGCCTGTCTTAGATGTAAATACCGGGTTCCCCGCTTCGCGCTTATAACTCTCGATAACGCCATATGCCAACTGGCCCATGTTTTCAATTACAGACATTTGTTTCGAAAACGCAGTGAGACCGTCTCGTAAATCTTTCTTCCATGTCCCATATTCATCCCGCAAGTTCGTAAATTTGTGTATTTTGTCAATTGCGTCTCTCAAAGCCTTAAAAATAATATCTTTGTGAAGATGAACATCATCCTCTTTATTGCTTTGTTCATCCGCCGGATTTGAATTGTTTTTTCTCCTGTCTTCTTTTGCATCGTTTCCCTCTTCATCTCGCGTTACAGACCTTCTACGTGTGAAGGGTTGGTCCGGAGTTGTCGCCTCTCCTTTGGCTTGCCCATAGTAGTTATTTAATCCACAAATGAAACAATGTCCCTAATAATAGAGAAAAGGTTCAATCATTATTCGTGTATGGTTGTCATTATCTTAAAAGTAGAAGGCACATAGTCTCATTCATTGCTCATAAGCTAAAATAGGCATTGATTTTAATCGTTTAAAGTTATATGATTTACATGTTGACAGCTATATCACGCTGCAGTTGAGAAAACGTTTTTCTTACCAGCAACCACATTTATTTTACTACATAATCAAATGACTTTTAATTTTATAATGTAATGAAATGCTTTAGCTAATCAGATAGTTATTACTGACCATGTGATGCACAGTTTCTTATCGTTTTATTGATAAATACAAACACTGCATAAAACCTCATTTTTAAAAGTATCCAAGAAGAATAAAGTTTAATGACAGAATTAGAAAGGAATCATGTTTTGTTCTATATAAAATCAAGCGTGTAACTAAAATAATGCATCGCAGGTACTTTCTATAGTTTCATTTTTCAGTAAATGATGATATAACTGATTTGAAACAATTTTGTAATGTTTATACCGAGTGCGTGCCAGGTATACAGGACGTGCCATGTATGACAGAACAGCAAATCGATGTATTGTGTGTACTTTTGGTAGTATTAATTAACTTCCATACCAGCGGAAAAATAAGAGGTCATCATAATGAACTGCAAGTTCGACCTTTAAGATTAACGTTCACACGGGGCCTACTCCACCCGGTGAACCGGTATTGTATTGCACGCATCGTGTTTGCATACTATGCAGAATTATATCGTTCAAAAGAAAGCATGCACAGTGTTTGTACGTATACAGTACTATTCATTCATATGAGAGGGGATAGTCTGGACTACACCACTGGGATCTAGTTTGCTAGTAATAATTCTTGAAATGCATGAAATACATACAACCTTAGACAAACGAGAAGGCTTAAACTAAATTGCTACGCTTCTTCATAGAAATAATAATGTGTATATGTATAATTCGAACTGGAACTACAGTAATACGAAAGAGATTAGGAACTATTGGAGAAATTCGCCTGCATCAGCTTCGCATAGACTTTTGTAATGGTTGCAAACGACGTTTCGACGCACCTGTGACGGTGGGTTAAGTATCGTACTGGTAAGCACGAGGGTGATGTTTTCTCAGGATCGAGGAGCTCTACAGTAACTAATGGTAAATGGAGGTACTGATGAACCCAGCCACTAACGACGACGAGCTTCTTCACATTTGGAATGGCCGTATTCACAAGGATTTGCTAAAGTAGTTTGTATTCGTAATAAGAACTTGCTTACAAAATTATGTTATTTTGTTCTTTAAAGCATTTATTTGTTTCTCTCTTTGATTGAGTTTCTTTGCATAACATGAGAAAGAAAACCCATAATGGCGACTTAAGAAATGCTTGCTTTGCATTGTCAATCAATAGTGCTGATTGGTAGGTATATGAAACAACATGATGACATGTCATGGCTTACAGTCGACAATGTTCTTACCGTTTTGAGAAGGATAATGTCTTCGGTTTAACTTATACAATACCAGAGTAAACAATTACACAAGAATATTTTGATATCGATGCTTTTGATAAGGGCACGTGGGTGGCCGAGTGGTCTAAAACTTTTGCCTTTATAGTTGGCTGCCTTCACACCTCTGTCCGCGTGGGTTCGAGTATTGGACTAGGCCAGTGTAAATATGTGGGAAAGCTTGCCACTAGCTTCCCACGGGTTGGTGGTTCTTACCATAGTTATCTGGGGTTCGTCTTCCACCATTTTTTATGGCCGCCATCTATAACCTATCTTGCACAGAGGAATGGCGTTAAACCCCGAAAGAAAAGAACCTTTGACAGGTATCTAGTGGAAACGGTTAGTATTAATAATAAGTCAAAATGTACCATTTTTACAAATATTTGGCATGACTTGGCCCTGGTTCGAACCCGCGACCTCCAACATCCGGACGCTCTAACCACTAGGCCACGGGACCGGTTCCGATGGTAATGGAGACATGGATAAAAATTATGCAAATGTGTGTTTTGCTGATTTGAGTCCCCTGCTTTGTACAAAAATTAATATTAGCTTATTTAAACACATATGGCAATATGAGTCATACAGTCAGTTTGGATTAACGTTACATTCCTTTTTTCAGAACTACAATGTGGCTGGGCTTGAAAGGTGTTCTTCAAATTCCAAAGTTTGGAAATTACAGAGCAGCCTAAACTCCCTTCCTTGCACTGGTTTAATGAAACCAAGTGGGTTACTATGTACACGATCCCAGCATTTGGAATTAAAAGCTAAGGGAGTAGAGGTGGGGTGGGTCGGGTGACAGTTCTGAAACTCTGGAACATTTTCAAATAAATTATATATGTCGGGTGCTTCCAGTGAAATGTTAAAGCTAGTGGTTTTGAAGATTTTTTCCAAAAGTACAAATGTTGATTTAAGGATTTCAGATATGAAACAATATATATATATATATATATATATATATATATATATATATATATATATATATATATATATATATATATATATATATATATATATATATATTCCTTCCTGTTAGTACTGGAATACATTTCATCAATGCGAATAATAGCATTATCTTCCGAGTCACACATTTTTTAATACACCACACTGAAATAAGCCGCAATGATCATGACAGCAGTAGGATCTAACAGAGTGCATTTCGAGGAGTTGAATTGAAGTGAAAATCGAAGATCTCATAGCATTTAGGAGTGACATGTACAACGATTAATCAACAACGTCGTTCGAAATGAAGAAAAGAACTAGGTTTTCAACATCTAACATCAGGAATGAAAATGTAGGTAAACCAATGGTATATCAGTGTCTTAAAATAGTCATAGGATTAAACTCGGGGTGGAGTGGGGTGAGGGACTGCATGTTTTTCTTGCATAACATATCTATATACAACAAACAAGTAGACATACAACAATTTTTAAACTTTTAAAGAACATCATAAAAAAGTAAAGAATATGTACTTGTCAGGTGGTCGACAAGCTAATAATGAATAACTAAATAGCTGAGAAACCAGCAGCAAGCATTATTCCGTTAATTTAATTGATGCAAACACAGTAGATGAATAACTATGTCAAGGAGAGCATAGTGTTTCAGTTATTGTTTTTTAAAGACAACGATATTTTAGTATCTGAAACAGGGACTAAAAACAGCGTATGAGATGGTACAGACATGCATACCGTGCAGATTAGTAAGTATTACTGTGCCGAAAACGAAACTACATCCAAAGACATCAGAGATAACAAAATAATCGCAAACATATACAACGCTTGGAAGTATAATTGTGTACGAATTTAAATGGCCCAAATTGTACAGAAAGAACAGTGATCGAAACATAATACATTGAAGACGAGCAGAAAGTGGAAACATTGCTTGCGATATGTATGCTGTTAATTAAATCAGAGAAATGCAAACTGACAGAACAGATAGATAGAGACCAGTATGTCGCAATATCTATACATACGTAATGTGTATGGAATGACCAAGGGACTACCTGGATAATACAGATGTACTAAAGCAGAAATGCACTTCTGAAAAGCCAGATTTAAGACGCGGCAAATGGAATAGTTGTTCTAGGGCTCATGGTCGGAGCTGAACGCGTGCACAGCAGTACAGTTGTATTGCTATATGTGTTTGGTTGTTGTTCTTTTGACGGGAATGGGTTACGGTTGGTTTTTTAGAAATTACTTCAGCTCTTCCTACAACCTAAATTACTCATTGCTCCCCCGCCTGCAGTTTTTTGTGGGATTTCCGATTCCCGTATATTTGAAAAGTCCCTGCAGCCTCTGCAATGTGGCTACTTTTTCATCTTATTTCTCTGGGTTCTTATGTTGCTGACCCTACCAAAAGAGACCATGTCATACCAATACACATATCAACAATGAGTACAATCGACCATATATATATATATATATATATATATATATATATATATATATATATATATATATATATATATATATATATATATATATATATATATATATTCATACATACATACATATGCATGTCCATGTCTGTATGTGTAGTGTATGTGTGAGTGTGTATGTGTGTGTTAGCATAATAACCAGTTATTGTGCCTAAATTGTCCAAAAAGGATATCGAAATTCATTCAGGAAACAATTACTTGTATGTTTACTGTCTCCACGGTTTGAACAACTCCTAATTCAACAAAACGCATAGCAAGTAGTAAACCTCCAATATAAACAACAATTTAAAAAAAAATCTTTCTCATCATGGATTATGTGTGAAACAAAGCGATGACAGCTTTTGTTCACTTCTATTGTTTTCTGCTAATGACTTTAAAGTAATCGGTAAGCCACACGCACAGGTAGAATTTAAACCCTATAGTTTATATGAATCGGTAATTGAAAGTACTGACATATTCGCATTTAATGCTCAGCTAACTGCAAACGTCATAGACCCAATGATAAGCTGGTTGATCAGTGCGAATGGTGTTCGAATAAAATATATGCAGGATTATATCGTATATCAGCATTTATATACCTTATTATTTCTGTAGGGCTTTCCTGTGTACTTTGTATTGAGAAAATATCTCAATATCTTAATAATTTTACAGCCTGTTCGTAAATAACAAACTTTTACATTTTACAGTCCCTATTTTCATTACCCTTGAATTCGTCGCTTATTTTATATTATTTAAATTGAGCCAATGTAAACCTGTATAAAATCGCATGAAATAAAATGCATTAATTTCATGTAACTGTTAGATATGTGAAGACAGTCTTTCAATTGCAGATACGGAATGTAAGAAATCTCTGGTGGTAATATAAGGATAGGCTTGGGTGTGTTATTTTGGCGATGGACAACACTGAATTATGTAAGAAAGAAATCGGATCGCTTTAGTGGAGGTGTAGGTGTGTGTAGTTTTAGTATCGATTGGTTCTGAAGAAAGACCTTTCTCATATATATATATATATATATATATATATATATATATATATATATATATATATATATATATATATATATATATATATATATATATATATATATATATATATATAGTTAAGATCTTCCAACATTATGTTGTGATTTAAGTTGTACACCTTTGTTTCGATAATAAACTTAGAAGTATTTAATTATTTTACAATACTATTGCCTCATCGGAACGACTCACTTATATCTACTGTATCTAGTAATGAATAACTGTTTTGAGGTTTGGTGCAAATGTATTCATTTCTCTGGGTTTATAACGCTTCACATGTAACAGCTAACTCGGGAGTTTTGCAATAATTGTAAACGGCTTTAATCCCCCACGGTTAGCAATACATTTTCCGTAATGAATTCTTAATCCTTTTAAAATAAGGTTGGGCTGCCTTGAACTTCTAGCTCCGGTCCCATTGTAATGTCTACATAAGATAAGACTGAATGTTGCGTTTTAAGAATCTGTGTTTTGTTTACACATTATATATGTAGATAAATGAATACATCAGTGTAATTAAGAGTAGTTTTCTCATTGTTTCGAAATGATATGGAGTGTCTGCTATTCAGATATGCAAGCAAGAACTATTCACTTATAAGCATTCAATACAAATTGCTGGATTAACAATCGCAGTCTTCGATGCTTATAATTGTCTTTGTTTTGGAGGTTTTGTTCGTTGTAATCATATATTTTTAATACCTTAGCTGGTAGAAAACCAAGTCTACTAGACTTTATACATATGCAAACACAAGCGCATTTTTAAAATGTTTCATTTGTTAAACCGATTTTCCAAAATATTATTCCAGTGTTAGACGCAAAGCTTGATTTGAGGATACTCCTTTCCAACCTTTATCTCAGAGAACGCGTCAACTGTCTTTCTTAATTCACAGCACCACTAGAATAGAGTGGCATTAGTTGAACGACAACCATATAAGCAATCGTTCTTGAAAAGCCCAAATTTAATTGTTAGTATTATGCAGATACACAAATAATATTTATTGCACAACGGACACCTAAAATGAATAGCTTTGTTCAGACAAATAAAGTATAGGATGAAGCTCTGAGATGAGTTTTCTGTGTCAGTTATTGCATAATATCATACAATTTCAATGTCATGTTGAAAACCTGTTGCCGGTCAGCTGTACGACTTGCCTGGTATTACTGGACTTTTATTCTGATACCGCAGTGTTTCTTGCAAAATGATAATTCTTTATTATGTATTAAGCAGAGACACAACAATAATTTTAAAAAGGATCTATCTTATATTGTTTGAATTACGGTGTGTTATTTTTTGCTTTCATTTAAGAATAAACATAAACAAATGTATATATTAGATACAAAATCTGACCCCATGATCTGGGTTACCAAGCTTTGCCCTGGACAGAAGTCAAATATATATGATAGTTCAAAAACTGTTCGTCTCGACTCAGAACCTAAACGCTACAATTTCAATGACACAAATCATTATATTTTCTCAATGCGTCTTAACAAGAAATCAAAAGTTTTGTCAATGCATCCTTACTATGATTTTGCAATATATATAGCTTGTTGATGCAGCAACATCAAAAGGTCTTGTATGACGTTATACAACATGTTTACACATCAGCTTTGAATGGTTGATGTTTTTGTTGCTGGTATAAGTTTAACGTCGCTTTACAACACATGCTAGGCTATACATGGCGGCCTGAGGAAAAGCCCCCAAAAATCCCTGGAGAAACTACTGACCCAAGGTCGAAATGATTAACTTGTGTAAAACCTCATTTTGACATACCAATATTAGAATGACATCTAATAAATGCACACACACACACGCACACATACGCACGCACACACACAAACAGAGACAGAAACAATTTAAAGTTTAAGCTTCCGGAAATTAAAAACTCTTCTGTACATTTATATCGTAGCATTTACTTGTTGTTATGGAGTTATTTGTATAAACACGCAACAAAATGTAGTACGAGATCATATTAAAACGGCTCATAAAAATCTGTTTAAAGCTTAATCCTTCTTTGCCTCTCTGTCTCTGTCTGTCTCTGTATGAATGTATGACTGTCTCTCTCGCTGCCTGTACACGAGAGAGAGAGAGAGAGAGAGAGAAAGAGAGAGAAAGAGAGAGATAGAGAGAAAATGCGTCCAGAATACGCGAAACATGTAATATGACTCTTAAGGACTCTATTCCCTCTCCCCTTTCTCTGTATTTTCGTTTACGGTTGTTTATTTTTTAAAAATCTTTTAGTTATAAGGTCGCAAGACAGATCAATGCTAGAACCTAGTGTCTTGATCAGGATACACATCTCCCTATAACTCTGGAATTATTTATCTGAATGTATTGATGAACCGTAAAAATCCAATACATATGTCGAAACAAAACTACATTTGCGCCCAGATCGTGAAATAAGTATTAAATTGGCAAGAAATGTTCTTAAATCAGCATTACAACGAAGTATATCAATCAGTTTATACAATGTAAAAATAATAGCAGAATACGAAAGTAAGTTCCAGGACTACATAAGCTGGGTCGAAAACAGCTTTGTTTTTCCTATTTCTAATCTTCATTGTCAAATATATGTGAAGTAAGTGACTCCTTGTTTATGTATGTTACCCAATACGTTCTTCGAGATATGTGGTTGAATCACAAAGAGGGAGTATACTTTTACAACACCACGGAATCACGCAGATTTCGGCATAGCTGTTGTGCTATTTCAAATATTTTCGTGCTTAAGTTCTTATCAACAGTCAAGGAGAAAGCGTACAACCACGCTCAAAACAAAATAACAAACACCTTCGGTAATGAATTGCATACCTCATTTCATTACTGTTGTACAAAACAAACATGCATATAGTATAATTACGTATATGCCATAGCATCAGCCAAAGAGTATAACCATATCGAATCAAATCAGAAAGATACTAATTTCCACATCAAACCACATGGTCCATTGCTGCATTAAAATTTGTCTATACAATCTCCTTCTAGCTCAAATATTTTTTCTTAAACAAAATGAGCAACGAAATTTGCAATTTAATTTTTTTTTTATGGTGATCAAATCTGACTAAACATGATTCAAGCCGGGGTGTGTGGAGGTGTGTGTTAGCGGAGAGTTATGTGGATAACATTGTATTGATAACTAAACAAAACTCTAGCTGCGATTGATGTTTTATGGTAATGATTGTAGTTTCTGTCAGACTCGAAAACAAATGAGTCTCTTGGCATCACGTGTGATTATGTTAATTCTCGTCCAGATCATGCTTAGTATTTGTATTACTTTTAGAATGTGATAAGCATCACAAAAATGTGTGTTGTGACTGGATAATTCTAAGACTTGTCTAGTTCTAACAATGTTCTCTCTTACGTGCAATGCAGTTTCTGGTTGTGCCGTCCACTTGATTTTGTAACATTGATATTTATGACAGAGTGTGGCACGTGTGCTAAAGTATGACAGAATGTATATTTAGTTCACCAAACGCTGGTGTTGAGGTCCTTTGAAGAAACGAATAATCAAAAAGCAACGAAAAATGCCGGAAAGCAATTTGTACCGGGATGCCTTTAGGGGACTTGATCCTCGTAGGGTATCCATATAAACGCGTGCCTGTAGGCGCCATTTTACAACTGTACTTATTTAATTTACTAAAACAAACGGTGACAGTTGGTCAGATATTGACAGGCTTTGAATAATAACATACAATAAATCTTCAGAAAATAGCACATGTTGGCTGGGGAGGGGGCTTTTAATAAAAATTGCTAAGACCAACATAGGGTTTTATATCCTGTTCGCCTAATATCAGTGGAGTCAGCTCAGGAATTCTCATACATAAAACTAAATATTACTTTTATATATTGTACTGGATATGGATGATTTATACCTAATATTGGACATTTGTCAGATACGCCATGCAAATGTAACCATTACAAACACTATGGCCCAATGAAGGTACATTAGCTATTGTAGACCACATCGTGAGCAGCACATTCAAAATATGACAAATAATATTAGCTCATTTATTATGGATATATTCTTCTTCTCCACATTTCTTCCTAATAGTAAGCCTCTTTGCCTTTCTGTATGGTTTATAAGGATACGTTCCTTAGCATCCCAGCAAGAATATCGTGAGACAAGAGCAAACACTGTAAATCATCATTTCCAGTGGACACTTGCATACATTCACCTGCGTTGACTTCCAGATGATTTGTGCTTCTATCTGTTGTACCGTATCGTTTCTAATTTCCCGTGAACACTTGTCTAAAGCCACTTTAACCCACTGTATAGAGCAATTTCAATCCTCTGTTGATATCCAATGTATTGCACTGATATCTGTTCAAAAATGACTTTTTATAATGCTAAATATTTACGAGTGGTGACATATTTAGTCACATATTGCCGATTGCTTCGATACATGTCCAACACTGTTCTTCAAACATGGCGTTAACTAGAATAGCATGCTATCATATCAATATGTTTACGGAGGATGTATTTCTTATACTTCTATTTCTAGAGAAAATTACGATCCGAAAATAGTGAGCCCCTTCGTCTCTGAGAACAAAATTAAATCACTCTCAAGGTGTATGACACACACACGCACACACACACAGTAGTTTCTCAGTAAACAAAAGGGTTAAAAATTGACTCAAGCTTTTGTCCCTAACGAAAGCTAATTGTTTGTAATTGCACGCGTAGTACCAATACAAATTGCACGCATGTACGTACTATACATTTTTTACCGCTTTATTCATAACAGGTTCAAATCTTGACCAGTTAAAGGGATGGCCGATGTATTTCTTCAAATTAAGTATAATCTTCAGAGAAATGTTTTTTTCGCTTCTATTGGATGTTGACACTTTATATGTATGGTGTTCATTCTAAAATTATGCGTAGAACTAAACCCAATACCTCTAATAACTTCTTCATTAACGAGCTGCAAAATACTGACCATCTGTGCAAAACACACACATCTATGTACGCAGTTTTGTCATATCCCTCTAACGTCAGTGCATATAGGTCTCATAATAACTGTCACTTCGACACTTTTGGCACAAATCATCCAAGTACACGAGTCAATCGTTGTTGCATCATAACTTGTTTTCTTTTTGTAAATAAAATTCCATGCATTACTTTTAATTTTGGTTCTACAATAACTAAATATCAGAAAGTACGAAAGAACGCAGGAATATGTAAACAGAACACAAAATAAATAAACAGAGAAACAGATATATACATACAAGCATATACAGTAAGACGCTATGTGGCGCTGAAGTCAAACAAAGCTTGATAATTATGTTAGTGCATCACCAGCTAAAGAGTAGAAACCATTTTCAATTTTGCCGTTTTGCGGCAGTCGCCATTTGGAGAGTTATAATTGCACAGTCGGTGCCCGTCCTTACTAAAGGCATTTCCGTTATGACTACCTTTGTCTCGCCTATTCTCGTGCCAATAATACACATGTTGGAATGCTTTATCTCCGATTGTCTTATCAGGACGTGGTTTCTGCAAACTAACAACGGTTGACTTGCCAAGAATCAGTATTTAAATTTTACACTCTTATTACAACATTTGATTTACATTTCGTTTGTCTTTTAAAAGTGAGGATGCCTTTTTGTAGAATATACTGTCTAGGTGTCAGCCTCAGGGAATTCCCAAGTTCGTATCTCTTTGCTAATCTTACTAAAATTGTTTTATTATTATATCTCAAGTTTTCATTTTAATATAGATTTAATATCTTTACAATTGCACAAAAGCGTTGTCATGCAGCCTTGACAGAATTTTGACGACAATATTTGGTTTCAAATCCGCCTTTGTGAGATTCCCTTCATACCACTTTGCTTTAAGGGGAAACATGAGGTTTTCAAGGAATAACCATTCGCTGTAGGGAATGATTATTAGGACATATTGTGGGGGTAACGTCTTCAGTATATATATATATATATATATATATATATATATATATATATATATATATATATATATATATATATATATATATATATATATATATATATATATATATATATATATATATATGTGTGTGTGTGTGTGTGTGTGTGTGTGTGTGTGTGCATTTTAATCGGTGGCAGGATGAATGTTTCACAGTGAAGATATTGTTGGTAGTTTGTTTGTAGATTTGAACATTTTCACATTTAACACCTGCTTCAGACTGGGCAGTAACTCATAATGCTGTTCACAACGTCCTTGTGGGCAAGAAATCTAACGCAATGATAGTTTTATCCCCTCTTCTGCTGAAGTAGAGCCTATGCCCTTCGTCAGTTGTCATTTCGCCAAAGTTGTTCTTATACACTTCGCAGACCAATAATGTTCCAGTCGCAAGTATCCAAGTCATGTGTAGGTTCTTTCAACTTTCCGATATCCATCAGTGCTCTAACGTCGCATGTACCTATGATGTTATTGTCTCTCCTTCGCATCTTGGTAGTAGGGGCACCAGTAGGAAACTTGTCACCTCCGTCCTTGTCTGCAGCAGAAGACGCGGTCATTGTTGACCCCGGGCTGCTATCGATCAGGCATAGAAGAATTGCTAGTTGTTTTAATGTGGCGTATCAAGGACAAGATACAGCCTGGCGAAGGCAATCCATCTCCAGACTGGATGATCACAGCCGAGGTCCATCGATATAATGTGGCACGCCCTGGTCCTGCGCACATGGTCGTTAAGCTGGTCTTGGGACCCTTCCGCCCTAGCATTTGCCTTCATCGAAGGAGACATTCACCCAGTGATGCTGTGTATCATCCTACTATTTTACCCCTAGTTGGAGGACTCGTAAGAGCGTGGGCGTCTTTTTCCTTGCGATACGGATCCAAATGCCTGTACCAGGAATAATTATACATATTTTATTAATAAATAATATGCAAATTGGACCATCAAACACACATCTCTTCAATACACATCAAACACACATCTCTTCAACGGTAAGGAGTTAAAAGGTTTCATATTACTATGTATTGAAAGTCAATAAATTGATTTTTCTTAAGCTGTAAAGGAAGAGGTAGAAATATAAGAAACGTTGATAATATACTTGAAACATGCGTGCTAGGTATACATTCAGTTATGTATAACACCATGCTGATATCTGGTGTATTCTTTATTATCAATGCAAATCATATTAAAAGCCTGGAAAAGGTGTGTCGAGTCGTACATATATCATTCGTACAGTGATGTGTGATGTGATTTGGATTTTAAACGTAGCTTTAACAATTTTTTAGTCATATCGCTACGATGTATGCAATGTGGCAGTTTATAGTGATGTCTAGCACTGGGGCATCATGTTGCAGACATGTAACATGATGTCATACTCAGTCACATTATTCTGAGAATAGGTCGACCAGTCCTAACATTAACCTCTTAATGTTGAGCGCCAAGCCGGGCAGCTCTTAGTACCATTTGTGTAAGTCTTTGGTATGACTCGGCCGGGGATAGAACGCACGACTTCCCGTATCCGAGGCGGACGCTCTAGCCACTAGGCCACCGTACAGAGAAAGAGACGTATGATGCAAAAGCATGGTATTTATATTTGATACCCAATTCCTAGCAAACTAGTTTTATATCGTTGATAATCAGATAGCAGGACAAGAGCTTCCACAAATGGGTACGATACATGTAGGTGCTGTACAGCATAGTAGCACAAATTCAGCTCTTCATAATTCTTCGTTACTGATCCCACTGCAATTAATGTGGGAGCAGTATTTTGATTATTTCTTTCCAAGCGTTATGAATCATATATTTTTAAATCTATTGAAGCCATCTTTAAATAAATATATTTAGAAATTTGCAGTTTTCTAATCATTTTCAAATAGCTGAATTTAATAATACATGTCAAGTAATATTTTATGACAGAACTGCGTTGAACTGTGTCACGTGTGAAACGTGATTTATATATTTATACAGTCGTGCGAAATTAGTCCAGAGAAAATAAATATACATTGTATCAATTCAAAGTGTTACGTTAACACGTGATTCTTCGATTGTTAGGTTGTGTCACGACCATTTAAGAAAACCCGTGATCCAAGCAAAAGTGAAAAATATAAATATTTCCAAATAGGAAGCTAATACAATGTAACTAATGATACTATGGAAATTAACAACGAATACACTACAACAAGTGTAATGCTGGCTAGAGTAGAAATAATCAAGAATTTAATGTTGGAAGTATCAACCTCTCATTGTGATATAGACATATTAAGTCGATTCTATGTCTCATTGTCCTAAGAAGGTAACACAAAAATATAGCAGGGGCCCCGAGTGGCCGAGTGGTCTAAAGCATTCTCTGTCACGGATCACTGCCATCTCACCTCTGTCTGCTTGTGTTCGAGTCTTGGGCTCGGCCAATGTGGATATGTGAGAAAGCTTGCCGGTAGCTTCTCATGGGTCGGTGGTTTTCTCCGGGGTTTTCCAGGTTCTTCTCCACCATTAATACTGGCCGCCAATTATAGTCTATCTTGTGCTGAAAAATGGCTTTAAACCCTATAACAACGACAATAAATATAGCACATTTACATTTATTCAATTATTTCGATATTAAAGAGACAGTAACCTAGGCGTAAATGGCGCCATATATATATATATATATATATATATATATATATATATATATATATATATATATATATATATATATATATATATTGTTTGACTTAGGCCTGATCACATTGATGCAGTACATACTTGGCAACGAGGTTTCAATGCACGTACCCCTAACAGATCGTTTGGTGATTTATTCACACATATAATCAGTATCAAAAAGTTTGCAGATTAGACATTTTGAGTGCAAACAGTTGCCTGAATATAAACACCTTTTGATTATATTCCGTTGAATTCGGCCAAACTATAGATAATCGACCTTAAATGTCGACATTTATATTCTACCTTTTACGGACTGTTAATAAGCGTTCCTACGTTAAGGATCGATATAGTCAAGGCCAATAACGTTTGATATCGCGTTGTAAGTCCTAGAACCTAATACTGCAACGACACTGATCGACTGAAAGTGAAGAGTGAAGGCAAATGTTTGTGATCGTGATAATGTCTGAAATATATTTACAAATTACCATTGTTTCCATTATTGTAGCAATTAATTCGGATAGGTGCAGGATATCCAGGAGGCTGCAATTTCTGGCTACAATATCAGGACACTGGATCAGACTGGTACTTTCAAAGTGTTAAAATGTTAACCAATATTTTAATAAAATTGACAAAAATTGGGGAAAGTTTTTGTGGCGTTTGGTAGGGTTGGGGTGGGGTGCTCCCAATATATTATTTAAATTACTATCGAAGTCCCACCCAGGCTCGATGTTGTAGGAAGTGAAACTACTGATAGAGAGGTAAAGCTCGGAGCCCCAGTCAGCAATGCCAGCAGTTAAATTATTGAGAACACAAAGGTGAAATTCAAAGGAATAACGATTTAATACAATTCAATATTCAAATGATAATTTCCCACTCATTCATCTTCCTCTCGACCAAGTGATATGCTATGGCATCCTGTGATTTATAGTGTAAGATCACTTTTACAGCTGTCCTTGTTTTCTACTCATCTGTATATCTCCTATCCTGCTAATTGCTTCTCTCCTTCCGACCTCGTTCCTAACTACTTCTCCTTGACTGCTCCTTCTCCAATTTCTCCTCTTCGACTCCTTTTCCTTCGACTTTTCAACTAGTCTCTATTCCGTCTCTCACCTAGAGACTCGGGACTAAACCGCACCGGAAGTCTGTCCCAAATAAGCTTCCTGTGAAAACACAAGGACGTTAGCATATTTCCTTAGCCATCTCGACCCACACTAAACCAACAATCAATCATCAGATAAAGGCTATTACATATTTCGGTCACGCATTCGTGTACATCGAAATACCCATACGCTCTTTTATGGTAAAAAACGTCGTAATAAAAGCATGGTATCAACTACAATTCATACAGACATCAATACATTGCGTCACATCCATATATATATATATATATATATATATATATATATATATATATATATATATATATATATATATATGTGTGTGTGTGTGTGTGTGTGTGTGTGTGTGTGTGTGTATGCAGACAAATTCTTAATCTCAGTAAACTGAACATTAGCAGAGCAATCAGACGCATCTCTGTACATTACACTTCTATAAGTGTACAGAATAGTTAGATATTTATATTAACTAATTTTTAACACTGTAACCATTTCCCAAAGTTACAATTCAATTCAACAGTTGCAAAATCTAGATTATCACATGAATAAATGTACTAGCTTACTACAAATTAACTAAATAGCGAATTACAATATTAAGTCTAACTACGAGCTAGCAATCTATATAATTCTTTACATAATCATAGCTCATTTCTGAAATAAGCTTGGAAATTAAACACTACAAAGGTAATTCTACGTATTAACGATTCTAGTAATGAAGTATACACACTGTACATAATTACAATTACAATGCCGTAATATTCTGCAACAATCGAGCAAATAACTCACTGACCTTTGCGAAGATTTGTCTTTGAATAGAAGTTCCTAAGTTACGGCCAATTCACGAGTGGTTTTCTGGAGTTATTGCTACAACTTAGCAGCACGATGTTTCACAATGACGGGGGTTTCTAGTCTACAGTACTCAGTTAAATTAGGGTTGAAATGGTGACCACATCCTCTCTCAATTTCGATTGGGTATCCTGTTCTTTTCAACTTAGCAGACAATGCTCCGGCCGTCTGTCAACGTGGTGAGATTTACAGCGCCAATAAGGGTCCTTTGTTCTTGAACAAAGCTTTCAACATCCACAGGTGGTTTTTGACACCCAAAAAGCTGGGCTCTCGTAACAATTCCGAACTGGACCACTATAGCCGCGGGGTCTAACATATATACATGTCTTCTAACCAATTCCTTTGTTCTTGACTTACGTAATCGCGGCCAGGCAACGTGACAACTCCTCCACGCTTGAGAATAAAATCGGGATTTTATTCCCACAAAATTGCTTTAAATGCAAATGCGCGTTACTACACGTACTAAAAGAACAAAATCATAGCGACGATACTCGCTGATTACGGACACGAATATGCACACAACATACTGTTATCTAGAAAGCGATCTACGTCTTTTCAGCGCTCCTACTCATGAAATCAGCGCCCATGTTCTCGGTTCCTTTCACGTATCTGATCTGTGTCTGGTACTACTGTAATAACAGCGACCATCGCATCAAGCGTCCATTCGACATTTTCGCCTCCACGAGATAGGCGAGTGGTTGGTGGTCAGTTTCCAATATGAACTTCCATCCGTACAAGTACCGCTCGAACCGTGATATCCCGAACACGATTCCGAGGCATTCCCGTTCCTATACGGAGTAGTTGTTCTCGGCAGCAGACAATTTTCAAGTGCCGTTTGAGACAGGAAAAAGAGTCCCCTCTTGCACTTGCAGTAGTACTGCTCCCAGTCCCGTGTCACATGCGTCAGTGCCTTAGGACAGATCCGGTAGACAGACAATCGCGTCGGATATAAGCCTATCATGCAGCGTTTGGAAGGCGTGCTGACATGCATCTGTCCAAATATCTTTACTCGGGGCCCTTTTGTTTCTTAGGTCAGACAACGGCCCCGCAATCGCACTGAAATTGGCCACATACCTCCGGTAATGCCCTGCCAATCCCAGGAATGATCTCACCTCAGTCTTCGTGGTAGGCTGTGCGTTGTTTCTCAGCTGCTTCACCTTCGACCTTTTCGGAGGAGATAGCGCCTTGACTCAGGGTATGTCCCAAATAGTCCAATGTCCAGAACCCAAGGCGACATTTGGAAGGGCGAGTTGTCAATCCAGCGTGACGCAGCCGTTCCAAAACGTCTGCTAGTAGAGTGAGGTGTTCACCTCACTTATCTGTGGCTAGCAAGAGATCATCATGAAGTTGTGGACATCCATATCGCGCAAGGGCTCCAACAAGGTCCACATCATTCTAATGAAGACGTTGGGCGCATTCTGGACTCTGAACGGCATGACCAACCATTGGTAGGTCCCATCGGGAGTAGCAAAAGCGAGCTTTGCCCTATCCTACTTCCTTATAGGAATTTTCCAATAGACTTTGGACAAATCCAACTTCTAGAAATATTTCGCTTTCGAGAAAGAAGCGAAAATATGTTCTGGGTCAGGTAGTATTTCAACTTGAAATTTCGTCACCTGATTCAGCTTCCGGTAGTCGACACAAAACCGTTGTGTGCCATCCTTCTTATGCACTAGAACTACCGGAGAGCTGTACGGAGAGTCGGCGGGCTCGATTTCTCCCAGAGTAATCATCTACTCGATCTCTTCTCTTACGACTTGTCGTTTCGCGTGGGGCAATGGGTAGGGTTTCCGCTGTACTGAAATACCCGACCAGCAACGTCTCTATTTCTTCCCGCTGTACCACAGTCAACATAGGGTCACTCTCCACGTCCGAGGGTATCTCAGCCCTCGTTAACGGACAGCTCGGGACAGTGTTTGCACTTTCCATATTTCCTTCAGCGTCCTCGATGTCGATCGTGGCGATGACAAAATTGCTGACGGTCTCTCTTTCAAGGTATCTCTTATGGAGATTGGCACGGTACAGCTTCTCCTTATTCGGTAGTCGTATCCGATAGGTTTGACCTCCGACCTTGCAGGTGACAACGTACGGACCTCTCCAAGAAACTTGCAAATTGTTGTGTTGTTGGGGCAACAGCAACAACATCTTGTCCCCTACTTCATACTGGCGTGGTTTCGCGCTCTTTTTGTAACTCTTCGCCTGACGCGGATTCGCTCGCTTGAGGTTCTCCTGTGCGATATAACAAAATTTCTGCAGCTTGTTTCGCAAATCCGCGACATACTGATAGGTAGTACGTACCTCTTCGACAGCGTGATCGTCAATCCACAGCTGTCTCAGTACGGCGATTGGGCCACGTACGGTGCTCCCATACAAGAGTTCAAAGGAAGAAAACCCTAAACTAGCTTGTGGTACTTCCCGGTATGCAAAACCCATGGCATGAATATATCGATCCCAATCTTTGGAGCGGCGTTCGAACAGCTTCTTGAGTGTGTTTTTCAGTGTCCCGTTAAACCATTCGACCAGTCCGTTACATTGGGGGTGATACGATGTGGTCGTGAGGTGCTTAATCGACATCAGTCGGTCTACCTCTGCCATCACGCGACTCAGGAATTGTGTCTCTTGATCGGTCAGAATCTCGTCAGGCACTCCGACTCTTGACCAAATCCCAAACAGCGCTCCAGCGATGGTTTCCGAATCAATATTATGCAATGCGACGGCCTCCGGATAGCGTGTAGCGTAATCTACGACCGTTAAAATATACCGATTTCCGTGCGACGAAGCGGGTTATATCGGTTCGATCAAGTCCATCGCAACGCGTCTAAATGGTTCATGGACAAGGGATGTACTCCCAAAGGGGACAGGTCGATGATCCGTTTTTGGTGCCATTCTCTGACACTTGTCACAGGAGAGACAGAACCACTTAACATCTCCCTGGGCCCCTGGCCAGAATACTTTTTTGACAAGACTGTCACGCGTCTTGGAAATTCCCATGTGTCCTCCCATGAGACTTTCATGCGTTAGTTTCAACACTTCAGCTCACTTCTCTTTTGGCACGACGACTTGCTTGAAGTGTTCGTTGCCTTTTCTGGCGTGGCGATACAAGATTCCTTTCTTATATGATAACTTCACCGCGCCATTCGGCGTTTGTTTCTCCGTTCCTTCTGCAGCGTTGTTATGCAATTACACAAGAGTTACGTCTTCCTGATGAAGCTTCATCAATTTGGCCAGAAGAACGTTACTGACTGGTGTCGACCTAATTTCTATCGGCGTCGTTTTCGTCTGTAGACTCTTGGACCTGGTTTCCACAGCACTCACCCGCATCGGTGTGCATATTTCCGGGTTCCGCTGTGGAAACACATCACGACATCCCAATATGACGTCATGTGATAGTCCAGCCAAGCACGCAGCTTCAATTTTCTCCTTCACGTACAATGAATCGAGGTCAATGACTACCACTGGCAAATGAGTAACGCTAGCTGTTCCCGTACTGGACTTAAATTACCCTCCCCGCGTGATCCTCAGGTTTCACGTATTTCTTGTCGACAATGCCTTGAACGCTACACCCAGTGTCATACAAGATGGTAGAAACTTCTCCTTTGACAGTTGCAGGCGCGAGGTTTGCTGGGTTACAGCTTGCCTCTGTCTCGCTCTCTTTCCTAGCGACGGCATTCACCTGGGTCTGCCTGCCCTAGGGACAGTCCCTGGCAAAATGCCCCGTGCGCATGCAGTTGTAACAAATCGACTGCCCTCACCGACCTGCAAGTTCCGTTCTAGTGAGTGAAACCTGTCCTGATCTATGTATGGCATCCTTACCTGCGAATCCCCCTCTGACCTTCCCGTCGCCCAGACGGTTACGAACAGCCGGTTCATCCTCACCCACCCGGTGCGGCTCAGTGGGTCGGGGTCGGTCCGCACCTCCGGAACCTACATTCCATGCTGGCGATCTCTTCGAGCGTCCGTTGTCCTCTCTCTGCCAGAAAGACTGTCAACTCGCAACAGTAAGTACTCAGGACATGCTCCTTGAGTATGTCCTCGCGTAGCCCGTCGTGCGATCGTTCGACGTCGGCTATCTTCATCCAGTTCTCAAATAACCCTCAAACCCGAGTGTGGAATTGAGAGTGGGTTTCCGTTGTCTTTTTCGTCGAATCCCGACAAAGTTTACCGTACGTTTCGACGGCAAGCCGGTAATGGCAAAGGAGGGCCTTCTTGAGCGCGCCTTATTAGTCAACGTCGTCGGCAGGTAAGCTGTGGTAAACTTCGCGTGCTGCACCTTGTAAAAAGGCTGAGACGTTAATCGCTCAATGCTGCGAGAGAATTTTTTGAGCGTTCCTGAGTTTCTCAAATTGCACGAGGAAATCGTATATGGACTATTCTTAACGCGGCATACTTATTTGTATCATTCCGTGATCGATAAATGGTCTTACGCCCCCTCCAGGAATCATACTGGGGTCGTCCCTATCGGTGTTCCTGCTGCTAACCTTGCCTTCTCCATTTCGAGAGCTGGAGCGAGTCTGGCCAGCTCTAGCCATTTATGTGTTTCTCTGTCCGCTGATATCTTGGCCAGCTCTCTGTCCGCTGTTTTTTCTGCCTTCCATTCCTTGATTCTTTCCTCTATAAACACTGCCAGGCTACCTGTCTCGTACCCGAGATCGTCCGAGCCTATGGAACGGTACTCCTTAATCATCTGTCTTTTTATTATAATATCAACAGTAAGTGATTACTTGTCTCGACTTACTAAACAATTGACGGATATTACACGTTTCTGACCAAATATTTACCTGTTGACACCACTTCGCTTAGGTAAGATAATTTGCCAGATATTTGCTTCACAATTACTGCAAGTAATTAAAGATCTACCAAGCATGCAAATATCAAATAAAACATACACAAGATGAAAAATCATAAACATTCAAAATGCACAGGATGAAAAATAGCTCACAACTATCTCACTAATACTTCCTAACAAATAAAACTTTAGGTCGTAAAGATAGTATTAATGTCTAATTCATATCCCGGACGAAGCGCTCACTGTAGCGTTTGGTAGGGTTGAGGTGGAGTGCTCCCAATATATTATTTAAAGTACTATGGAATTCCCACCCAGACTAGATGTTGTAGGAAATGAAATTAGTGATAGAGAGATAAAGCTCCGAGCCCCAGTTAGCAATGCCGACAGTTTAATTATTGAGAACACAAAGGTGAAATACAAAAGAATAACAATGTAATACAATATTCAAATGATAATAATTTCCCAATCACTCTTCTTCATCTCGACCGAGTGATATCCTATTGCATCCTGTGATTTATAGTGTGAGATCGTTTTTCCACCTGTCCTTGTTTTCTACTCATCTGTATCTCTCCTATCCCGCCAAATCCTTCTCTCCTTCCGACTTCCCTCCTACCTCTTCCTTGATTGCTCCTTCTCCAATTTCTACTCCTCGACTCCTTTTCCTCCTCTTCCTTGAATCTGCTCTCCGACTGGCCTTCGATTCACAACAGACTTCTCCACTAGATCTATTCCGTCTCTCTCCTACAGACTCGGGACTAAACCACACCGGAAGTCTGTCCACTAAAAGCTTCCTGTGAACACACAAGGGCGTTAGCATATTTCCTTAGCCATCTCGTCTCACACTAAACCAACAATCAATCATCAGATAAAGGCTGTTACATTTTTTGGTCACTCATTCGTGCACATCGAAATACTCATACGCTCTTTTATGGTAAACAACGTCGTAAGAAAAGCATGGTATCAAATACTTATCATACAGACATCAATCATTGCGTCAAATCCATATATATATATATATATATATATATATATATATATATATATATATATATATATATATATATATATATATATATATATATATATATATATATATATATATATATATATATATATATATATATATTCTTATTCTCAATGTACTTAATATTAGTACAGCAATCAGACGCATCTCTGTACATTACACTCCCACAAGTGTACACAAATATTCAAATATTCATATTAAGTAATTTTACACACTGCAACAATTTTCCAAAGTTACAATTCAATCCAACAGTTGCAAAATCTAGAATATCACATGAATAAATACACTAGCTTACTACCAATTAACCAAGCAGCGAATTACAATATTAATTCTAACTACGAGCAAGCAATATACATAATTCTTTTCATAATCAGAAAGAAGGAAGTCATTTTGGCTCAAGGAATATACGTTTTCGGTTTCTATAACTTTATTTTTAAAATATCACCGGTGACGTTTAATAATCACGTATTCGTTGCTCTCAAAAAACCCGGCAGGTGGAAAGAACAGATAATATATGCCATCAAAGACACATGACAAATATACGGATAAAGAATGGTCCAAAATTATATTCACTGAGCTTACTTGAAAGAAACAATGCACCGGTGATCAGCGGGCTCATTTTGAAGAGCATCGGAATGCATTTATGAGCGAAGAGATTTAAGAAGATGAAACGTTTTGTAGACATTTGATTTAGCGTTCAGTGCCTCAACCAACGATGCAACAATAACTGCATCAATTTTCTAAAGACCCCGGTATTAAATATTTCAGACAAGAAGATGAACAACGCATGGAAGAGGAAATACGTGCAAAATATTAAGACCAATAAAGGCAAGAACGTGAAAGCCATGCCGATTTGTCAAATGTAGCTCATGGACGACGTGATGGACTGAGACACATATCGCGCGTTGAAGCATGAACTTACTGAACATATACATGATGTATACAATACCGATGACGGGCTTGGAGACTGTTTTACGCGACCTATATGCCGCATTGCAGAAGGTTTATCTAAATACAACCCGTAGCTTTAACTATATTAACACAATCTCATCAACGTAACCAGATTTCAGTATGCCTTGTTATGCACCTATTACTGCTGAGGAATCAGGCACTCTTGAGATCGCACTAACATCGCTGATAGTTTATTACAGTCGGCCTAACATCCGATCACAACTGTTTGGTTGTCTACCCTCGGATAACACATTTATATTTTCACAACATCGTGAGACATCTTTTCTTGGTTGAACCTTGTCCAGGCATGTACAACAATACTTAAATCAATGATGACATACGACGAAGAATATCGATGTTGACCGTCAAAGTCTACACAAACATGAGCCCACACTCAACACCGTCATTGGATTGAATATTCACATTGTTCAGATAACCAGAGGTACTCGATGCTGCGACATTTCTTGGTTCGTAAGATTACATTTCCGAAAATGAACAATATTTGCTTGCAGTGTCTGTGTCTAACCTTGTAAGGGTTACCTGTATATCCCAGGTCATTTAACTTGTGGTTGTTATGAAATTAGGTATGAAGCAACAGGATTTCATACGGTTTGGGTTTTCGCCAACCTCGCATCTATGTGATTTGATATCGATTACGCCTGCGGCACCTGTGTGTATTATTATAATCCGCTACTACATATTCATTTTGTTTTCTTTTTTAATCAAGACGGTCACGTTCTATATCTGCTCATTGGAACATTGTCGATACAACTGTACGTTAGAGATGGACATGGCTTCGGTGATGATGTTCGTGGATTGTTTACGGACGCAAAACAAGTTTTCAGACTCTGACCTCGCTCTCAGCATCAGTAGCTAAACAAGTTGCAATACGACTCATTGATATTATCATAAGTACTGATGTGGTTCTGATGAAACAACTCGGATTGCAAGAGGCTTAATCGCTCCGATGTAGACTTTGTTAATTAGTGACACGATCACAAGCAAAGTCAGTTACGCTGCTATTGACAGAAACAATGCACCTGAGGTTAGTAAAATCATTAGTAAAGCCGCTCTTTAAAGATTCCCAGATTCAGTGATTGCAAACCTGGCAATCAGTGGATTACAGTTAAGGATGTGAGTAGCATTAAAATAAATCAATAATGCATACGTGGAACTAAAGTCTCATCATGGCTCATTTCAAAGGTAAATCTGATTCAACGCTTGACATGGGCACACCTGTGTTACTGGATAGATGTAAACGAGATTTTCCGTATTACTCGTACTCGGCTTGAGAACCCAATTAATTAAAAGTAGAATTACGAATGCAGGGTACATCTAGAGTTTTCTACATAGACGAGTTCCATGTGAGACATTTTCGGACGTTAAGGGAAAACGTGTGAGTGAGAACAATGACAATGTCCAATTAGAATTTATCAACAATGCTGTTGTGGCTTTGTTCAACGGTGCTTCTTATTTTATCAATTGAAATCAAATCAAATCAATTTTAAACAACGTTGATGTGGTCTCAACAATTTTTGGACTTGCAATACACGAGAACAGTTGGCCCAAAAATGATGTCTGTTAAAGACAGAACTAGTTTTTACATCATGGACTTTATACAATTGGAGGACTTTGATATACAATTGATATTCAATTAGACGACTTTGATGTCATGCTGGATACAACTGGTGGACTTTGATATCGTGCTGGATACAATTGGACGACTTTTATATCATGCTGGATGCAACTGGACAACTTTGATATCATGCTGGTAACAATTGGACGACTTTGATATAATGCTGGACACAATAACAGATATGCAAGCAGTAATCCTTAATGCCAAAGTTAATTTCAATCCTGGATTTGCACAGCGTTGATCACAACTCATAGGTGCTTCACTGAGATATGCGTGCACGATTCCTTTTTGGGTTCTGTAGAGATGTTCGCAAGGTCATTATAATATATACCATGTACCTTGATTTGTTTTCAGTGAACAACTTTGTTGCCAAATCCATGAGAGTTTATATCCACAGTCCTTGGATAATACCCTATTTTCTACAAATAATGTTTGCACATGCTGAGTTAATGATAAAGAAATATATTTGTAAAGAAAAGAAACTGAAAGCTGATATATGTTAGAAAATTCACTTTCTGTAATAAAAACAAAATCCTAAGAAATGTAAGTTCTCGTTAAACTACCTTTGTATTCGGGACTTATTGAATCCAATTTTCCACCCTGCAAATATACCATACACAGAGTAACATTAAGTATGCTTTGTTTCTTTCATTTGGTTTGACTACTTGCTACAAAATGTTGTACGGATGGTTCATTGGAGTCTAATTAAGTCAATTTTGTTATTGAAGATTAAACAAATTCAGCAAGGAAGGTGAATAACTCTACATACACGAGTCTAAATTAATATGTTCATTTATGTTATTGTAAGGTTTGACAGAAGGTCATATGTGAAAGTTGTTTACTACGAGAAGAATAAATGTTAAATAATTTTACATGAAGCTGCTTAGATTTAGTTGGGCAATGGGTATGGTAAATCTTCAAACATTTTATTGTCATGGAGACATTTTAAGACAGAATTAAGAATTTATGTAATATTCTGCACCGAACTTCATTTACATTAATGGATAAATTCAATACGATTACATTAAGATTTATTTTGATACGGAACGTGTTTTCCATTATTGTATAATGCAGGACATGCTTTTTGTTTTAATTCCTTATACAGTTGCGATGTATTAGCAAAGCCTATAAATGTAAGAAAATGATCAAAATTCAATAAATTTAAAGACCGCATTAGAAAACTTATAGTTTCTTTATCAGATTTAAACATGACCTTAAGTTCTTGTCCTTAATAACATACAACTAAACGTTGGGGTGGACGGCCTCTTAGTGATTATTATGGTTAATATCCTTTCTTTTCTCAGAATGTACAAAGAAAACATGAACGAAATTTACATATTTAGAATCTGTATAATAGCCTAGGTTTTCAAAGGCCCCAAATATCATTTGATTTCCCCATTTATTCGTGCGCCTACCCTTACACGTTTATGCAAAACTCACTGTTTAACATTTGAAACTGATTCACAAATAACAGAATATAGCATATACTACAGAAAGCAAAATATATCAAAACGGTTTAAGTTTCTTTTCATAACGTTGTATCAAAACTATAAAAAGTGCAAGACACGTTGAAATCAAAACGAATTGACACGATTACCTTGTTATCTCAGAGCACAGATAATCCATCGTAAATCATTTGCTTGCCTATGCAAGTCTGTATTGGGGTGATGAAACGGCTTGAGCTGCAGATGAAATATCACCCACTTCAGCAATATATGGTTGGTATTGTATGCACTATGATTTAATAATAAGTAGCATTCCGAGCGAGTAAAACCAAATTTGTATTATAGTAATGATGCCTATCTACCAAAGCTTTGTTCAGTTCAGTAATCAACTGACTAAATGTCTGAGACCGCTCTGGTGGACTAGTGGTTAGAGAGTCCGCCTCGAATGCTGGGGGGGGGGTCGCGGGTTTGATCCCGATCCGAGTCATACCAAAGATTTCTTAACATGGTACTAGCAGCTGCCTCTCTAGGTGCTAATCATTAATAGTCTAGTTTTTTGACTGGTTGGCCTGGTGTCAGGATAATGTGATTGGGTGGGACATCATGCTACATGTCTACGGCATGTTGCCCCAAAGCCAGATGTCACTATAAACTATCACACTGCCGAGATCGAAGCGATATGACTGAACGTTTTTTTAAAGCTACTATCAAAATCCAAATCACACACACACACACACACACACACACACACACACAGACACACGATTCTTGATGGGAGCTATTAATCAACGAATAACGTCATACATAATTGTGTTTTTCACCTCTTTAGACATTTGTCTCAAGCGCGCACAAGGAACACATCTCAGGATGAGGGAAATTTCCACGAATGTCATAATAGCTCAAGTCATCTCTGGGCGTACGTCATTGCAATGTTGTTCTTGGAAGGAAGATATATATATATATATATATATATATATATATATATATATATATATATATATATATATATATATATATATATATATATATATATATATATATATACGTAAGTTTTTCAGCCTTCCGCTAATGATATTTCCACTAGTATATGATTACATTCTATCTTTGCCTTTGCTAAGTCTGAACCAATCGTTCTTGTTCAATTAACGAGGAGATGCGGCCTGATCTGTGAAAGATGAAATTTATAAACATTTATCTATGACGTTTCTACTGAATTTCAAAAATTTGACGATATCATATAACAATTCGCGTGTCTGCGGGTTATTAAGATCTAATCCTAGAATAATATTGGAATGTTAAGGACAAGTATCTCCAACAGGGTATATTTTCAGCAAATCAAGCTGTGGAGATCACTAGTGGACAATATACGCAATATAAATTTTGGTATACTAGTAGCATCTAGGGCTAGAACAAAATATATCATGATAATGTTTTCTTTAGCAGCAAGTGTGTATTCTTTGGTAACAAGTATGTGTAAATTGTATACACAGTTGTGTTAATTTTTGCAGGTTTATATAAGAGAAGCAAAACCAGCATTTTATTTTATTCAAGAAAATAAAATAAAATTTCCGACAAGAACATGTGTATCATGTATACCTCCACACGCCTCGCTCATTTCCTTAGCCTCAGCGATATTGTGTGAATCCCGTGCACAACTATGTACAATAAGGAATTATATTTCTTAGTTTGAAGTGTCTATTAAAATGGTGGACAATCTGTTTTCAGTAAACACGCCCTCTGGCAAGTATAACTTCATATAATAGCAACTTTTTTGCTTTAAGTTTGTTTTGAAATGCAACGACTATGAAAGAAGGAATAAATATGATAGAAACTGTCTTGTTTCACAGTTACATCGTTTATGAAAATCGGATTTAAAAGTATTAAAGCAGTTTAGTATAAATATTTAATTTCTATATTCGTTTTGACCAAACTGAGCATCAAGACTTTTAGTACTGAAAATGTGTCACTCCAGATTGATATATTTTTTTTTATATGGAAGTTTCGACATACACATGCTGGAACAATAGTTGTTGACACCACCAGAACGATCGCTGATGCTTAAAGGTTCAGATACAGGTAACGTTTGGCAGGGCCATATGGTACAAGGCTATAAATCTAGCCTGTACATTTGACATTAAGGATCCGTGTCCTAAAACAAAGGTACATATTGCACATTGACGAACAGGTTTAGAAGGTTCTTAGGTAAAGGGAGATATAGTAATAGGACGAATCTAACTGCAAACAGCGCATACCTTGGTCTGCCTTCCAATAGTACACCGGAATATTAAAGTCTGTGGTGCTTGATCTACTGATTCTTTTGTCAGATTTTTCAACAGTTTCATCAGTGGGAGAGATTGAAAAGTGGACCAAAAGTGAATGTAGTATATGAGAGTTTGAGCCCATATGGTAGGCTAAAATTTATAGTAATGCAGTGCAAGAATTTGTTTTATACTTTTGTCATTACAAATGATCATGTAGTTGATAAAATGTAAATGTGATAATTTTGTTTTCTTTCTTGTGCGCAATAGAGTTATACAAATATTCTAACTGGTCATTTTTGGTTGGTTATATCATGTCCCTTAAATATTTGAAAATTTTAGCGTTCTGTAAATGTTAAGTTATACACGACATTATAAAGTGAAGACAGGTTGTCATGTGATAATTTTACATATGCATACATATCTCCCATACAGCCAATATACATTAATCACATACTAAAATATTTTGTTAACAACGTGTATCGTCCTTCAAGGACCCAAACTATTGACACGAAGTCAATGTGATGTTTCTAGCGTGGTCACGCACGCGTGTAAGGAGAAAGGGTTAGAGGCAGAAAAAAGCGAGACACATGAATTTAAAAATATGTGTATTTTCACTTTGCGAGCGCGTTAGTATGTGTACACTCTAACGTTAAGATGACTGCAGTGGATGGGTGTGTATTAGCTAATTTAAAAAGTCACAAATTTAAAGTGTTAGAAAATGATCAATACATAATATTAAACATCAAATTTAGTTTGGTATGGCGACATGAGATTTTCTTCCAATTGTGGTTAAATTAAAAACAGATTAAGACTTGTCATGTGCAAACAAGTCACACCGTAGGACGTCGTATGGTGCATATATTAGTTGTATTGTTTATTATATTTTATCTATCATTAAATGTTAAAGTGTCATTGTATATTGTGCTTGACCTTAACCAAAATCAATTTCTTGTTGTACCTGACAACGAACATTGACTTTTGTAAACAGAATAACAAATAACTAAAATATTCTCTGTGATTTTTGATTAAATATTCTTCTTATTATTAACGGTAAACATATTTATAGTCTTGATTCTGACCTTAGAAACATCTAGAATGGACATTCTAAGTTGACGTAGTATTTTCAGAAAATGATAAATGTGACTTATTTCAAGTAGGAGTTGTATAAACTTGCTTACCTGCAAAGTGACTGATTCCAGCTTGAACAATGTCAAGCACAATCATTCTTATTTTTGTGTTCATCATTTGATTTGGCTGGAGTTATTTATTCAAATTATTATTCCCTGGAATTGCAAAGTGTTCCATAATACCTTTGGACAGAAACGTTAATTTGGAGTCATAGTGAACTCAGACAAGGCAATCTTTGATTATTTATTCCGATATATTAAAATAATATCAGCACATCATGATACATCAGGCCGATATTAGATTATTGCATTCGAGACTACAGGCAAATCAACTCATTCATTGTTGTATCTTATTTCACATACTACTTTAATTTAATCAGAGCTTTATTGATCATGAATGGTGATATAACGTATTTGGATTATTTTGGGGATTTAAATCACAATTTCGTAAGTTCCCACATAAATTTCCAGCTTGTATTGTAGGTAAATACATTTTTTTGTTAAATTATACACAAACGTGTTGGCTTTCGCTCTTGTCTCTTACGTTAGTTTAGGACCATATATTCGAATAAAAAATGTTGGGACTTTGGCAGGATACGAATTTTTTTGAATATTTCATAAAGCTTTAAAAATTTAAATTCACCTTGTTTTGGATATTTTCGTAAACCTTGATAGTTTGATTTGACATAGTGATACCAACAAGGTCTTACAATATCATCTATAATGGAGAATTATATGTATAATCCTACAAAGGAGCGGTTTAAGTCCTTGAAAAGTGAATTAAGTGCAGGAAAAATGAATTAGTTCAGCTTGCCAGACAGTGTGACTTTTCTGAAGCGGAACATTTAATGGTTCTAGAGTCAGATTTAGTACGGCGAAACTTGAAGTTGAGGCAAGAGCTTATGGTTGAGGGAAAAGAAGAACTGATGGAATGTTCTATTGTGCCGAATTCAAAAAACACTGTTCACATGTGCACTTACTACAGCAAAGTAAACATTGCGACCAATATACATTTATTTCCATTACCAAGAGTCGATAACTGTATTGACAAAATTGGAAGTGCAAAATATACCACCCAGTTTTACATTTTGAAAGGATTCTGCAAATTCCGATGATGGAAAAAGCATAAGAAATTCTGACATTCGTAGCTCCAGATTGACATTATCAATATAGCGTGACTCCAATTGGGATTAAAGGTCTGCCTTGTACTTTTCAGCATTTAGTGAACATGATTGCGTTAGGTTTAGATATAGCTGTGACGCTGACATCGAAGATATCATGATCTAAAACGATCTAAAATGACGCATGGAAAGATCAATTGGATACCATCGGGGAATTATTTAATAGACGGCCTAATGCGAAATTCATTTAAATGAGAATGATTTTTGTCGTGCTTATGTTACTTTTAAAAATACATATTTTGGGAAATGATCAGATTAAACATATGGACGATAAGGTCAAAGCTATATCTGATTTCCGTATTTCTCTCAGTAAAATGTAACAGATGCTTTCTTCGGGTAAGGCTGGCTAATAAATGAAAGGTTTGCTTCACTTTTTCTATAATTGCTGAACCCTGACAAATGTATTGATTAAGAAAACAAAGTTTCATTGGTCTGAAAAATGTCAGGTGATTTTGATACGTTGAAGGCTATACTTGTGAATGTACCAATTCCTTCAGCTCATAATCTTAATCAATCATTTAAATTGTATGCTGATGCAAGTGATGTTGGTGTTGATGGAGTATAGATTCACGCAGACAGATATTGTGTAGATCTTCCAAAATGGTATTTGTTTACAAATGTAAATAAGCATGAGAAAAATTATTCCCTAATCTTTCATACTGGCATTTCAACAGTTTAGGTATATATTTGTTCAGCTCTTTATCCAGTTCTTTCAGCTCCTAATTGAAGTCAATTATTTGAATTGTATGTTGGTACACGTGATGTTGGGGTTAATGGATTAATCATTCAAGAACACAAAAATAGTGTAAATCGTCCAGAATGCTATTTTTTTTTAATAAAAGCTCAAATACGCATCAGATAAATTATTCCCCAATCTAGAAAAAATAGTTTGTTTGATTTTGGCTTTTCAACAATTTGAGATATATATTGGTTCAACTTTTTCTCCAGTTATTGCATTCAGTGTGCTTAACTGCCGTACCTTCATTAGCAAGATAAACAGATCATAGACAGTTTGATGTTCCAGGAATAAAATATTGACACCAGCCTTGTCTAGGGAAAAGATAATCTAATGGCAGAGGCACTATGACTTTTATAATAGTAATACATTGTTTCATGTTAACTTTGAGACATTCAGAAGACTTAATGTCATGCAATTGTAATCATTAGTATATTTGATAAATATTTAAAATAAAGTTTTATTGCATAATTTTTTTCTATACGAGGGGTGGCGTTATATATATTTAATTTGTATTTTTATTAGTTTCTCCCTTGCATTATGTGTTATATACCTATGTTTATTTGTTACCTAAATTTATCTAAAATCAAGTTCATGTTGTACCTGACTCGGTACATTGAATTACGTAACCAACATAATACATGACTAAATATATTTTATGTGAGTGTGGATACAATATTCAGATCATTATTAATGGTAAGCATATTTGCATTCTTGATTTTGACCTTATAAATATTTATCGATAAGAAATGTATATTATGTTGACAACGTATTCTCAGAAAATGATAATTGTTACAAAAATCAAGGATAGGGTTTTGTGATATCGTTTTCCTGAAAAATTACTAATTTTCGTTTTAATATTTTTGCAGGGCTTTTGAGTGTTTGAATTGGGTAGAATTATTGATTAAAATTATCATTCCTTTCAATTATAAAGTGCTCAATAACATTATTGGACAGGAACATGAATTTCGAGTTAATGTGAATTCAGACAAAGGCATCTTCGATTATATTGTACTGATACATCAAAAGACTGTTAGCACTTCATCACACATCAGGCCACTGGTACATGAGTGCATTTGACACATTCATCATTGGATCTTTTTTGAAACACCACTGGAATTTAGTTGGAATTGTACTGATTAGTACTTATGATAAAACATTTTCTACTATTTTGGATTTAATTTAAAATTTATATAGAATGTTTTCTGAATGACCATGTTCTTATATATCTATATATATATATATATATATATATATATATATATATATTTAATTTAATTGTTTTTTTGTTTCTTTGTTCGTTTATATTTCATTACATGATATTGTAATGTAACATCGTATGCTGGATTTGACCTTGTCCGAAATTGTCTTTGTTTGATCTGATCGACTTTTTTAATATCATTTTATGTAAACAAATAACACACCGCTAAATTATTTCCTATGTGTATGGACTCAATATCAAGAACTTTATTAATAGAAGAAGTAAATAGATTTACTAGGGTCAGGGTTTTAGACTTTCATAAGTGAATGTTTTGTTTTTCCTATCATCAGGATCGTTTTAGAAGGTTATTTTCCGTTAGGTAGTTTCTTTTTTTAAAGTTATTTTTTTAACATCTAGCTCTTTCAAGTTGTATATTATATGCTGTGATGTTCTGGGTTGGAATCGTTTTTTTTTTCTTTCTTCAAATTATGTAATTCCAGTGATCATTGGCTCTGGAAATACAAAACGGGCTCCGATAAAATTCTGGGATAGAGAAATTCACTGGAATTTAAAGCATATCCAAACCTGGAATTATATTTCAGTGATTAAACAATAGACTGTTGACACATCAACACTTTAATAGCTACCACTGACACGTCATTGGCTTCAGTTCTGTGATTTGTTCTGGACTTTTACTGAATTTTATTTAGGAATTTAAATTACTAGGACATGTGTCTGTAATTCTTGGATTATTTTGGAGTTTAATTCGCAACACCATAATGTCTTTTCTCCCATTTTCACTTTGTTTTCCAGGGAAATAAATTATTTGTTAAAGATTACAAATCTTGTTACTCTGAACAACAATATCAATCAATTAATCAATCAATCAATTGACAAATCAACCGATCGAATTAAGCACAGGTTGCAAAAGTTATAAAAATTTAATTTATGTTCATAACAGTTGCATTATTTTTTAAGAGCGTAATTTAACATTTAAAAATATTAAAAAATATATATTCTTGGATTCAATTCTGATTTCGTGACGATGTTATTAATGTGTTTTCACCCTTTCATCTGTTTTTATTTCATACATTATTCGTGTCAATGTAATTCCTATGCAACAGGCATAAATTCTAAAGTATCGTATACTCTGTACACCTATCTAGCATTGAACTTACTTTATGACACTGATGCTTTTGCTCTCCTGTCATGAAGCATGTCTATATTGTACACGTAAACACCATTCTAAGGATATTCTAAATTTCGTCAGCAAATAATTGATTAGTACTTTCAGTATAGGTTCATTATATCAGTCACCTTGAATATCGATAGCTTGTCTCTTCATGTTATGCCTTATATGTTTAGTTAAACGACCTTTTCCAAGTCCAAGACCGTTTGCGAATATTTGAGATGTGAAACTAGAGTGGAGTTATTGCAGTGCAACTGGGTAGTAAACTTGTATAATTGTTTAAGCTTTGATGCTGCAGATAGAAGATGAAGTACATGGTAGTTTATATTATATTTCAAGACTAAGCCGCAAACTTGAAAGAAATGAGTACCTTATGCTTACTTTCTGACAAGAACAGCGTTTCAGCATAAGGGAGAAGTGCCGCCAGAAGGTGTAGTTTGGAAATAAGGTAAGACAAATGAGCTCACATCTTGCGAACAACATTAGATTTATTGAATTGGAGGTAAAATATTAAATATCGTTTGGGTTTGGATATGTTTTTACTGTTCTGAAATGTTTTGCCTTTACTCTGATACGTTGTTATGGACACAATTGCATATATTTTTATTTCTAAAATATGTTTGGTTTTAACTTTGAAATTATATATCGAACATCACGACATAGTTATTTGTGTTGCTAACGTACAAGGAACACATTACGTTCAACCGACACGTACTTTTCAGTCGTGAGGTAATTCAAGTCACCTCTGGACCCTTGACTCCTCATGTTGCTGAAAGCAAGCTTACCTTCAGTCCAGAAACAATAATGCATGTTTTATGTTTTATGAGTCATTTTGCAAGTATGTCATACAAAAGTTTGCTATATGAACGACTTCGTATACAGTTTTCATTTTATGTAAAAGAAATCATGTAGTAAGATTTCATGTATATTTCTCACGCAAAGTATGTGAATATCTAAACTAACTAGTATTAATAGCAAGAGAAAGAACTTGTAATGCACGTTGACACCCTACATTATTACTGCTATTCAAGTTATATTTTAATATAGAATTTAAAACATCATTCATAGTTAATAGATACAAAATATATCAAGATATTTACTGAGCTCCGCTGATACCCACCGTCCCAAGATGCCGAAAACGACACCACTACCCCAAGAACATAAGAGCATGTTCCACCAGTTATATTCCAGCTCTCCCCGCTTCGCTGATATACAGAAGAGAGAGCTGTATTAATACAGAAATACACAATGATCTACCATTGATAACGTACCATTCCAAACAAAAGCCAGATCTAAATCAGGCAAAACTAGAAGGAACTTGTCTTGACAATTTAAATATAATCCACGCTCTTTCCAAGCCATTTCGCAAAAAGTGGTTAGGTACAAAAGATTAAAACGCCGTATGGATCAAGTGCTTTGGATTAATTCTACATTACTCAGTTTATTCAACAGCTATTTAGAGAAAGAAGGAGAAAGTATTATACACTGCATTCGTCATTTGGTATAACTGTAGAAGGTTTGATCTTTCTCATGTCTTGTACTTGACTTTGTTACCATCATCATAGTGTATCTCTTTACAATAAATCTGTATCTTAGTTAAACAAAGGAATTCCACATTTTGATAATATCAAGTACAATGCAGTCCGTTTTGATATCTTTGGATATTTATCACACGATGTACAATATCATTTTACAATGGAAAACAGTCCAGGCGAAACGAACGATTTGAGAATCGTCTCTTTTGTTTTCTCCAAAACCAAGTGACCAGCAAGGGCTCAGCTCCATGACCATTTCTCGTAATCTTACATCCACTCGAACCATCACCAGATTGCCATTTCGTCGCAAAATATCATTCTCCCAGAAGAATGCCGTTGGCTTATCAGCCTCTTCACGAGTAGCAGATGACTTTTCTCTAATACTCTGCAGTAAAATATCCGCAACCTGTAGCTTGGACAACAAGTCCGCAATCATTGTTGAAAGTTAGTCAACTTTAGTGTCATCAAGCTGATCAGTATCTTCTGTCTAGAGTCTCGTATCAGCCAATGTGGGTATGTGAGAAAGCTTGCCAGTAGCTTCTCGTGGGTCGGTGGTTCTTTCCGGGGTTTTCCCGGGTTCTTTCTCCACCATTTATACTGGCAGCCATGTAAAGCCTATCGTGTGCTGAAAAATAGCGTTAAAACCCACAACAACTACAGCAACAACAACAACTTATTCTCATGCTCGCATTGGCCGATATTTTCAACAGTCCTCTCATCGTCGAGTCCTTTTACCATCGACCTCGTAAAGACAAAGGACCCTTTCTTGCTAAGTATATTCATCCCCAATAAGGCTTTAGCGGCTAAATTTGAAACAAGACCCACTTGCGCTGGTCCCTTATAATACATAGCATCATATATACAACAGCCAACTGTGCGGTTAATGGCTGACCCACGGCTTTGTATAACGTAAATATGTGCCCCTCCAGCTTGCAACTCTCGTCAACGAAATCTTCGCTTATCAAGGTCATATCTGAGCCAGTGTCCTTCACAACACATCCTGCTTCTGAAATCAACCTTTCTCCTATTGTTGGCTTAATAAAACAAGTTGCTGGGTTGCCACGATGTTTCATGTCATCTGTTGGACAATACCTTGCAATATGTTCCGATTATTTGCATCGATAACACTGCCTATTCCTATGTTTTGACTGGTCATTCGCTGATGTTAGTTTTGCTTGCTGCTGTAAGTTCAGAATATTCGTCTTGGTACAATTTACGTTTATATTTTGACGAAGCTTATCATTCTTCCCCTGCTTTTGTACATTCGTGGGAATATAATCTTCTGTCGCCTCTGTAACCACACTAAATCCCTTGTTCCTCCTAATCCACCTTGCTTGATCTTGTGGCAAGGCTTTCAAGAAGAAAACCTCACGAAGACAAATACTAGTGTCACAATCCTCCAAGAAACGCTTTATATGCTGATCAGTCCTGGTCATCAGACAACGATACGTCTCGGTGCTTTCCTTCTTCATACTCACCAATGCAGTGAAATGTTCATGCAGTCTCTATCCAAAGCGATCAATTAGTCCTTTCTTGAGTTCCAGGTTATTGCCACAAGCTTGAGTTGCAACATATCTAGCATCACCTGTCAAAAGTCTTTTAGATGTAATACCTTCAGACCACTTATCATGTTTTGAAATTGATCCAAAACCTCTGCTAGGAAAGTCACAATATCTTCTACGCGTTCGTGGTCAAATGCCTGAAGCTTTACTTTAAATGGCATTGAAGATTTTTGTCGTCGCGTTTTCTTGACGTTTTACTCTTTCTAATTCAATTTCCAAACATTTCAATATTAATCTTAATTTCTCTCTTTCCATTTCCCATTCAAACACCTTCTGTCTTAACTCCAATTATCTTTCATTCTTCTTTGCGCTAGGTTTTCGCTTTGTTTTCTAGGTGGATTCATGTACTCAAGGTTAAGTTCATCTTCACACTCCGTATTCTCATTATCTGTAAATCCCATCAAATCCTTTGTTGTTTTTTTTCTTCCTGGTCGTCCTGAAACAATGGTGGCTCCCTCAACTTCGACGTCATTAGCAAATGACATAATAGCAATCTATATGTACGTATTGTAAGTTCTGTCACTGTATTAACAGCCACCGGACTAGCTTTTCTTATCTATGAATTTCTGGGCTTACACGTCTACACTCGTTACAGTGATACACATTTTGCACTTAGCTATCAACAACTTTATACGCTCTGTACTTCCAGGTAATGCTAATATATGACAGCATCGGTGAATTCACAGCTTCAATAATTATCAAACACAATTCCAAAGTATGGAACAAGTCCAAATAATTCACACAGAACTATTGGAATCCGTACCGCTGACACTAAAATGTTACCTTCGGGTTCCAACGACACACAGACACCAAGTAAGGGTTCTACAACATTATATAAAATAGCTAAAATCTTCACAAAAACTAAAACCAGTGTTGCTTACAGTACCAAATCCATTTAAAAACTGCTTGCTCTACCACTCTGCTTTTGTTTTTGTAAGGGTTAAAGAAAATGGATCTTAATTAATTTAGCATTTGTGTCTTATCAGAAGGCATGACTAGTCCAGGTTCAATTAGAAAAGATGAACAACATAATGGAACCTGTTTACACTCTCTGGTATAAAATATCCAGAATACTGGGATTAAAGTTCTGCTCAACTGCCTTTGTTAACAGCTAGAATCTGATAAAGCACTTAGGGTGAAATCATACTTATAACAATAACACAATCCGAACTTGTCTAGCATCCATCCTTATATTAGCTACTTTGATGGACGCTCCATTTGACAAAGACTAACGCGCATGTTGCAGCACACTCGGCTACGTTAGTAACGTATATTTGTGTGTTTCAAAAATGTACCCATTTCTGAATCTCATATGGCAGCGTGATTTAGACCCGTTTTCATGCTTATTTGGAAATTTTAAAAACGATAGTACTAAAACCATAGTATTAATTGCAAAAAACATAAAGAACTAGTAGCAACGGTTGTCTTGGTATACTAAAAAAGAATCAAGGCTATGTTTAATAGACAAATGAGACTCAAATAAAACAAACATGTAATGTGTACTGACAAAAAATACCAAAATATTTCACTGATATGCACCATCCCAAGAAACCGAAAATGAAACCCCTGGCTTCACCTACAATACTTAACAATGTTGTTAACCGCATCTGATCCCCCTCGCCCTCCACGCATTCCTATCTAATATAAGGCTGTGTTAATAAATAAATGCTCACTGACCTGTTACGAATCAAGTACCACTACAGATATAAGACATATTTATATATGGTAGAACTAGAAGGAACTTGTTCTGAACGTTGATAAATAAATCACTCTCTATGTAAGCCAATTAGCATTAGACGTCAGATGCAAAACAAAGGGATGTTGGTCAACAGATTTGAACAGTACAGGTTTTATTCCCGCCATTTAGTTAGAAAACGTTCGAAAGATATCTCCGGCACTATCTCTATCGATTTGTCTATTTGTCCCTCTGTTATTATGGTGAGATAGTTTGGAATATTTAGAACAATTAAAATTAGTGATCAAACCTGGCAAGTCAAATCCTGTCCAACGCAAATCTAGAACAAGGATAAATACTTTTACACTGCATTCATCATTTGGTATTACTGTACCTTTAGATCTTTTCTTGCTTTCTGCGTCTTTGTGGCTACATTCATAACTGACCTCTTTTCATCTATCTTGTCCTCCTTTTTTTGTTTATTTTTATTGCCCCTGTTTCTAAATGTGTGCAATAATTTGTATCAACACTTATAAATATTACTTCAATTCCTACATCATATCAGTAGCCGCTGTTGTGATGCCTTGGTGTATCCTTTTCGTCCATTTCATCTGCATGGCATAGCTCATAATGTTGCAAGTGTCGATATAAACCAACCAACCAACGAGAATTTTCGTCATCATTGACGATGTTGCACGAGTCCTCGTTGTTGGAGACAACAACGAGGATTTGAGCAACAATGTCAACGATGACATCACTGCGATTGCCACCAAGAATGGGGCGACTACCACCAGCAATGCAACCACTGGGACCACAATCATCACATTTATCATCTTCAAGATCATTATTATCTGTCACCCTATCTTCGCTATTTTCTGTCCCAGATACTCTAATTCATAACTAAAAAGAAATTCCTAGTTGAATTTAATGTATTACATGTAGCATGCATGACATACCTGTTCTATGATCTCTACAACATAATAAAAATAACTTATATTCCTACGAAATGCACCATTCGAAAGTAGCGAACATCCATCCATTACCAAGCCTTCGTTTTGTAAAGGTACAAGTTTTGAAACCTTTTAAAATATTTCTATGAAACGTCTTGTCTTTTTTAATATACTGGGTTGTCTTATTAACAAATGTGACTGAATATTTAATGAAAATATTTATATTGTTTGATTTGTTTTTCTGTAGTTTTGGCGAGTTGGTCTTAGAACAAAAGCTGTGTTTGGGCGGGGTTTTACTTTAAATATACATTCTCCGTCATGGGGAAAGTGAAGCTACCGATTTGCCTAATAAAAATATCCATTTCATATACTTGTTAAGATGATGGCAAATTTAATGATTGTCTTTCTCCTCTGTGTGTCACTGTGTGTCTTCGTAGCTGAGATGGACTGACGGCAGTGCTGGTATCGGTTTGACCGTTGTTATGACAAGAGTGACCAAAACGGAAAATGATGTGATAGGGGAGGTAATTGTGTCCAAGTTCCAGGCAGTTCTAAGACATTTGCCTTCAGACGGCTTACAAAAGTTCCACAAGTCCAGAATTACAAGAGAAATGGCGCTATAATATGATGTTTATACGTACTAAATTTTTGTTTTCTTTCTTGAAGCAATGACATTGTCAGAATCAAAAGAAAGGTAGATGATATTTATATATGATACGTATTTCTTGCTACAGAAATTTGGAACTTTTCAGAGATTCACTGACATAGTCAGCACATAAATATAACATTATAGGTTTAACTGACCGTAGTTAGAACAGTATAGGACTATTTACCGTAGTTGTAGGTTCATTGACCATACAGTTTTCTTTGTTCAATGTTTTTGTTTGATGGAAATTATGGCAGCATTTAGTTTTGTTTCACATCCAAATAAACTGCATGGATCGCAACTATCACTTCGAGTTTGCTTTTATGAAATTTTCATTTGCTCTTGTTTCTTTCACTTTATCGGCTATTAGTCACTCAGTCAACGGTTGGTAACAAAAATACTACGTACCGATTCTTCAGATCTCAACATGGTATCTAGGTGCATTCACAAACACACCTATATATACATACTACACTCAACAGCGTACATCCCAACAAACATCTATGCATGTAAACTGCACACAAAACACAAAGCCTAACCAGAATAGACCACACATACACTCCATAAGATACAGTGATATAGGAGTCAAGAGTTAACACACACACCCAAAAGATATTGAAAATGATCATAATATTTTGCATGAAGAAACGGCTTTTACGTTTCCGATTACCGTCCATCAGTAAGGACTTAAATCAATACGAAGACGTTGAATGTCTGATGGAGGATACAATTGTATTCCACATTTGTGGTCAATAACATTTGTGAGCTTGACAAAGTCAGTATGTGTCAGAAAGTGACATATAGCGTTTATTATATTTAATTGTGCTTCTTTACTCGCCGGTAAATCTCACAACTGAGATTACTCAGTCACTATTAAAACAGTTGCTATCAAAGGGAATAGCTTCTGACATTTCCCGTTGATTTAAATTGTATTGTTGGCATTGCACTTTTAAATGTAAATAAATGTGGTATTTCCCGTTGAGTACATATATCGTCAACGGTAAACATCTTGTTGTTACATAAGACTTGTAGATCCTTTTGTATATGTTAGCATCAATCTGTCAACTGTTTTGCGGATATAACGCAATTTCTCACTCTCAATATCTATCCATCCTTTTTCTTTACTTTCTTTAGTTCTTATGCTCATCCATCTGTTTTATCTTCTTCCTCTGCTATTTTACTAACAAAAATAGTTCAGGATGAAGTTTTCAGTGTCGGCAAATTACATCCTTGGACTAAGCATCGACTTGACGGAAAAGTCTGACGACGTTCCAGTTGATATAAAGCTTTGTATCGTACCCCCATCCCCCCAAATCCAGACCTAAGCATGGATCAAACGGCCAAACACATATTTATCAACATTCATCGACGCTCATTACGCTCATCCACAGATTGTGTTCTTATTATACCTGAAATCTTTTAGTAGCTAGACGTCCTATATCTATTTGTACAGCAGAGAGGGCGAATCCCACAAATTATTTCGCTTAACAGAGCCTTCTATCGAGAACATTTTAGATAGAGTGATTCTTTTCGCAAAATAAACCCTCCATTCAGTAAACATGACAAAATAGGCTTTCTCTGCTGACTTGAAGGGTTAGCTCATGAAAATATCTACCTATACAACTATTTCTGCTAATACAAGTGTCTATCTTGCGACAACACTCGGTATTATTCCGCCCTCTCTGCTGCTCTGTGTTACATAAATCACGTCTGTGTTTTTGTGTCTGCCCCTGGAAAATATCCTGGCAGGGTTTGCCTGTCGTCGCCCCTCTCTGCTGCTCTCTAGTTAAAAATTGTATCTAACCGAACTCGATACCGTGTTCGAGGATCATGTTAATTTATCGTTACAAATCCGTGTGGTTTTGCCTGAGCACGACTAAAGAAATGTTTAAACTTATTTATATCCATATCGCCGCTGCACCAAGTCTGATGTATATTTCGTAACGTGTGTGTGTGTCAACGCCGTTGAACAGCACAAGAATGTTACAGTTGTCTCTGATCACTTTTGGGATTTGTTTATATCGTTGAGTCACATAAATCACATCTACGTTTTTATGTCTGCCGCGTGAAAATATCCTGGCAGGATTTGATTGTTTGTCCAACATCGCATCGTTGTACACGACTAAATTGTTAATTCTCCTGTCAATATCATCGATACTTGGTGATTCATCAATACTAGTAATAAATTCAACAACATCATCACCGTCGTTTAGAGACTTTACACTTTCATTAAAATCTTTTTACACGCTGTAGCATCGCTGATCGTCCACAGATGGAGCTACCAAATACAACTTATCCCACTTCATCCACTTCATTATTAAATTAAGTAACAAATGCGTCTTACCACTCCCAGATGGGCCTATAATTATCATTCGAATTGAATTTGGTAGCACCGAGTTATGCTTGATTGGCTCTCGTCGTTTTGTAGCAGAAAAGTCAGTGATCTCCATTAGATATATTATAAAATAATATGGATTTATATTGTGTGAAATGTAGAACACGTATCCCAAATGCGGACATAACAACCGCTACAACAACAAATAATCGATCTGCGCTTACAGGCAAGTGTGAACGATGCGGTACAGCGAAGTTCAAATTTATTCCGTCAGGTAAAAAAGAAAAAGAGGTGATATTGCAGCCAAGTTATCAAAGTTACCAGGAGCTTCGTGGGCTAAACACCCAGGAGAAAAACACCTTCCAGGATATAATTACTGTGGTCCTGGAACCCGACTTGAGATCAGACGTGATGCCTTAGATCAGCCCAACCCAGGTGAGTATCCGATAAACGCTATTGATAAGGCGTGTCATGCGCATAATGTAGCTTACCGAAGTAAGGATTTGCAACAGCGCCATCTCGCGGATGTGAAATTAAATCACGCGTTAAATACCATCATTGATAAATCTTTCAAAGAAAAGTTAGCTAGTTTGTTAATATAATCTGCAATGAAAAAATCTAAACTTGTAATAGGTGCTGGTAATTTGTTATAATGGAGTCGATTTATTATTCCCCAAAAGGATATTGAATAGGTAGCGCAGCAATTAGTAAACTTGCTGAAGCAGCAAAAGTTACGCAAGTTACTCCTAAAAATTGGTTTTCCAAACAAGCAATATGGCAAATTTATCTACCGCGTCCCAAACAAATTCACTTTGCAGATTTTAATGTCAGTGTACCAAATGAAGTTCACCAAGCCGATATATTATTTCTGCCACACGATACTATTAAAATCCGAAGACGTCAAAACACATACAAGTACGCGATAACTGTAGTTGATGTTGCAAGTAGATATAAAGATGCAGAACCGTTAACGGCTAAAACAGCATCCGAGGTTGCTTCTACGTTTGAACGAATTTATCAACGAGGTGGTGGACCACAAAGTGGTCTGCGATGGCCACAGCTGCTGCAAGTTGATCCTGGCTAAGAATTTCAAAGTGCAGTATCGTCCTTGATGAAGCAACATAACGTTACCATCAGACGAGGGCATACTGAAATTCATCGTGATCAGGCAATTGTTGAGCGATTTAATCGAACACTTGCTGAGCGATTAGTTGGATATCAGTATGCGAAGAAATTCATTCAGGATAAGAGATCGCGTGAATGGGTTGCAAGATTACCAAGTGTGATAGCTCCGCTAAATAAAGAAATTACTTGAACAACCAACATGAAACCTATCGCGATCACAAAAAAAAAAAAAAAACATATACCTGTGCAACGGCGTGGTATTTCAACGCAGCCAATATTAGTTGCTGTCACTGTGAGATATTTATATGAACCAGGTGAACTTCAAGGTGGTAAAGCGAGAGCGACTGATCCTATCTGGAGTGTTACTACACATAAGATATCTAACATAACAAGATCCACTGGTAGACCAGCAATCTACAGGTTGGATTCAACTGCTCTTCAACGTGGATTCACACGTGAGTAATTACAAGTAATTCCCGAGAACACACAATTACCACGCCGATCACTTAACTAGCGCTGGCACCAAGGGTGCCAGCACCCCGACGTCGATTACACTCAAGACAGGTCAGCATCACATTATCGCGTGTATGACCGCGACTGTTATCTTTTCTATATACGGTGAATTGTCTTGGATTATTAATTGAATACTGCCATAGCATTATACAATTACAGCTCGCACAGTGATTATTCTGTTGTTGTTTTAGCGCAATGACGAAGTCGTTGTCGAGGTCGAAATCGCGATTATTTCTTTTTTGTCACTCTGTTTGTAGCCGGCTAATTTTTTTCTTATTATGTCGCTGTTGTTTTTATTGTCCGCGTTTGCCTCATCCAAGATAATTCTTCGCAGTTGAGATATTCTTCTGACACTGGACACTGCTAAGTAAACTAAGTTTGACCACTCGATTCGATCATCAACGATCCAGACAGTTGTATCACTGATAGTTAGTCCCTGAGATGAATTAATTGTCATTGCGTATCCTAGCGTCCACGGGGATTAATTTATTTTTAGTGCGTCTTTGACAGCATCAATGTCAACTAGCACAATATCATTCAATACTAAATTATGTTTCCTTGACTCTGTCAAGTTTCCAGGAATATTAACATCTATATTCTGTAACCGCGTCTCAGCTGGTCTATAACATAACGGCACTGGCAGCATTGGAAACTTTTCTTGTTGTAATTGAAATAGCTGCTGTTGAAGTGTGTCTCTAACTATCTTTCTACTTGCCACTATCAAATCGTCTGGTTTCCATCTTTTCCAAAAGTTGCTCATTGAAATTTCAGGAGTCATCTCGCGCATGATTTCGCATTGAATTTTATTCGGTTGTAATCAGATTAATGTTTTAAATTCCTTTAACGTTCCATCAACTGCTCTATGATCATCAGACACTTCTTCATAATAATCAACAAAATCTTTTAACCAATCATGTGGAGATGGACCAACAAGCGGAGGTGGCTGACCGTGATCGCCGCACATTATCACTGCAGTATTCGCTGTTAGCAGCCAATCCAGGAACAATTTTATTATATCTAACGACACTGTGCATATCTCATCCCAAATTATTTTCCCGGGAATATATTTTGTTCCCTTTCGATCTGGAGTCCATACACCACAGCTGTATTTGAAAAAGCTATGATAAGTACAAGAATTAATTCCTCGTTGTTTCATCTCCCTGGCGAGTCTGTGTGTAGGTGTTAGCATAATCATATCCGAAGATTTTCCAGGAAATAACTCAATCGCTCGAGTTGTCCTACCAGACCCATCCGGTCCGTTCAAATAAACGGTTTTGTGTCTAGTGATTGGATCATACACAGATGGTGCATTCGACATTTCTGATAATTCTGATTTACAATAATTATTTTTGATAGCAACATCAGCGGATTCACAATATCCATGTAACATTTCCGCTTTTATTCTCCACGAACTCCATGATTCATCATTGCTTGTGAAACGAGCCAGTAATTCTAAATATCTTTTATCGATATAAAATGAATCCGTTGCAACTCTAACTGCAGTGTCAGGAAATCGATTTATCATTCATAGCAAATTTATAGAAACATGAGCCAGCATCGAAGATCTTAAATGTGTGTATTGAGGAGATTCTCCGCTAATATAACTTACATTTGTGCCCAACTTTTCACCGTCGGACAAGCGCGCGTCCTCCCGATTGCAAAGTATATTTTTCGCAGTGGCATCAGCAATTATAAAATCCAATTCAGCATCATCGATAATCAATCGTGAGTGATGTAGTTTATGATCATATGCACCACCTTGAGTAAATTTACCGATTATTCTTCGTTCGAGATCTTTAGCTCTTTTTTCACTATTGCTAAGTTTAATCTTAAGAACTTTAGGAGCTTCTTTAATAATGACATCCATGGGAGTATTTGGACTCTCTCGTGCATACTCTTCAATGACTTCATCGAGACTGATACGCTCCGGTGTTGGTAACCAAACTGAAGTCTGCGGTCAATATGATATGATTGCTTCACCGACCGTCAACGATGCCAGTATTCGGCTGTCAAGCATATATCGCAATAACACTATTGGCGCCCAACGCTTTTCACTAAAATGTCTGCCAAACCAAACATAACAGCACGGATGAAGTTTTTCGGCAAATTCAAACGAAGTCACACGAGCAAATCATGTCAGGGGAAAATCGGGTAAAGGACCGTTTATAGCAAGTCGTGTCATCGAGTTCGTGGAATGTCCAAATCGCTTAAAATACTAGCGGCGCTCGCCCATCCCGAGAAAGCTCCCCGGATAGCATGCAATCATATCTACAGAAATCATATCCCGGTAGTCATACCAGGTATTCCACAGCCCGCCATGTCCATACTCGACACAACTCAATTGTATATCCCAGAGAAACTCACTTCGGATTGGTCTCCACGAATTTCTTTCTCTTGCGGTGTGGGCGACAACACTCGGAACTGTAAAATAATTAGTTAAAAACTGCACAGTGTTTTCTTCGATTTTCACATATTTCTCTGCGAGTTTTTTCATTTGTTGTTGCAGAGACTCCGTCCGGTATAAGTCGCCGTTAGGTTTTACAAATTGATCATACTCGCCATCTTCGAAACTTTTAAACAACCACATCGACACAGGATCGGTTTTACTTATCTGTTTAATAAAATCAAATATATTTCCCTGATAATATTTCACAACACGATCCCGCGGAAATATCGTAATTGCGTTAGTCCAAGCGTGAGCGTTATGATCAATGATATTTATTGGAGCTCCGTATCGATTATATTTCGATTTGTATAACACTTCCTCTGTTATCGTTGTTACGGTTATGGGAAATCTTAATGCTTTTTCTAGCTCGGCAACTTCGTTTATTGACGCTCCTGTGTGCTTGACTCGCTCCGCCCACGCTACTATCTTGGACTGTCTTAACACAATCAGACCGTTTCACCGCATTGCATTTTTAAAATGTTCCATTACTCGCTCGGCTACACAATTCAGCCCCGATGACGTAGTCATTGAAGAAGTCGTCAACGACGTAATCGTCCTCATCGGGGTGAGTTTATCAATTTTTATTTTTTTTATCGGATAGATTCCATAAATGACCACGGTCACAAGATATGCTCGAGCGTAATATGGTTTATCAATCCGAGTCAGCTCTCCTGGTTTGGAATCTTTACTTAAAAGGACAGTCTTTCCGCTAGCATATATAAATAAATAAATAAATATATATATATATATATATATATATATATATATATATATATATATATATATATATATATATATATATATATATATATATATATATATATATATATATATATATATATATATATATATATATATGTATATATATATGTATATATATATGTATATATATATGTATATATATACATATATATATATATACATATATATATATATATATATATATATATATATATATATATATATATATATATATATATATATATATATATATATATATATATATATATATATATATATATATATATATATATATATATATATATGAATTGCGAAAATATCAATAATGTGATTGCTGCTATTAAAACATTAGAAGAGCGCGGATTTAATATATTACTAAATCCTGAAACAATTATGTCTGATTTTGAATCATTACATGAAGCTAAATACGCAGGGCGTTATATTCTTCCTGCTAAATGTCGATTCATAAAAAGAAATCAAAATAATTTGTATAAATCGCTGGCTACGGTAGAAGAAGCACAAATAAATGAATTTGTTTCATTATCTCGCGCAATTAAAAAGATTAGGCTGAAATTAGCTCAAGAGTATGAAATGAAAAAGATAATAAATACTCGTGTAGGAAAGTTGAAAAATTGTATGTCCCTTGATGAAATCAAGGACGAAGTCAAGGATGACAAAGTCAACGACGAAGTCAACGCTGACGAGGATGTAAATATCTCACCTTGATTTACTTGGAAATCACCTTGATTTCGTCAAGTACTTGGAAATGAAATCGAAAGTAAAAAAATATGTCACTGTTTTTTACTTCCTTGATGAAATCACCTTGATGAAATCAAGGCGATAGTAGTTTTATTAGTCGATGGGGTTTAATGCAGGAATGTGCATAATTGAGAATTTGATCTCTGTCACATACAATTGAAATAATATGCACTCGTCTGAGACTATCTAACTGTTGCTGTGTTAGTAAGAAATCTTCTTCTCCGTATTCGTCAATAATGAATTTAACGTTAATTGCTTCTTGTGCAAATGCAGCCCTAACTGCTTGCTCGAGCGCTTGTTTGTCATACACAAAAACGTTTATGTGGTGGTACATATAAATCTAATCTAAGATCTAAATACGCATATATATTCGAGGATTTGATGTATACTGCAATGCGCAATCACAACATGATCTTTTGTTAGTCGCTGTAGCTGCACATCAGTCAGTATAAAACCGTCATTACCGTATTTATCAACAATTATTTTTTTCGGGGTAACTTTTCCGGTTTTGACAGCTTCATCAAGAAGTTACTTAGTATGTATGAAACATTTCACGCGGTGATACATTATGTAATACTTGCTTGATTAATTGTGAAATCGTGGAAGTCTTCGACTTCTAGGATTGAAAATCTTAAGACTTGGAAATCCCGAAAACCGAAGACTTTTAGGATTGAAAGTCTTTAAGACTTTACTAGGAGAATAATATGTAGTGTTTCATTCCGTAAATCAAGAGGATTCCCACGGTGGTCTGTGAGCGCGAAATTTATTCTGGTCAGCCACGGATTATGACATCGCAGATAGACCGGATTGATCGGCTCTTGCACAATCAGAAATCCAGGTGGTTCTTTCAGAGTTAATGAATAAAGAATAAATCCTTGCTGGGTTTGATTTGATACTGTCGTGTCCGTGCTGTAACTGCCATCAATGACATCACACACAAGATTGGCCGCGACAACTTCAGTTATGTTTACGATGCCCGGGGATACATGCCAGCCTTGCCCTTCCAGGTTATTGTCGTGTCTGAGGATAGTCGACTCCGGTAGTGTTTTTCTGTATTGTGCGAGTATGTCGTCGAAGGACTGATTGATGAAGTCGGTGACGGATTTTTTCAACTCGGGAACATTATACCCAGGAAGTCTAAAATTTGGCAGTGTAGCTTCCGTCAGTGAATAATGGGTTAGAAATTTTTGTTTATAAAGATTTATGTCATCAATGTAATCAATTGTTGCCTGATTTACTCGCTGGTTAAAACATTCCATGTCGGCGGCAAGTTGATTTAATATTTCAATCCGCGTAATAATTTCGCTGCGTGAACTTGTTATATCAAAAAGATGCTCTTGGAAGCTCTGCCGTAGCCGCTTTAGTTGTGTTTTATGTAACTCCTTAATTTCTCTAAAACATTCAATAATACCGTATAGGGTAATAGGATAGGCGCTAGTAACTCCTGTGGGATATCGTGCATAAATAAACCACCACTGAATATGGTCCTTGCTGAAGAAGGCAAATCTGCTACCCAACGTTGAATTTTTTTTTATATTATCCAGACGTTGTTTATATGACGGGGTAATTTCATGATATTATTGTGTGTTTGTTGTATAATCAGACTTTTTAGGCGTTGGTGGTATTGGTGGCGTCGGTGGAGCGACTTCGGGCCATCCTAACACTGTTCTGATCGAACTCTGATATATATCCACGGCGTAGTCTGGAGTGTTTTTTTCGATCGCGGAAGACAGCGTTGGCTCATGAACAGTTATTTCTATTTTGGATTCCCTTGTTGTAATATTTTTTATTCGACGTTGTAATTCCTCATTGATTTCTTCGATTTGATAAGACCCGGTTTGTAACCCAATGACGTTCCAGTCTGGCGTGCAATCGGGTTTCTTTTAATATGCAAACACAAACGAATTATTTGCTGGTAATCCACCAAACGATTTTGATGTGATATTGGGCCAACTGTGATATACTCGTAATTGTGCTAACGCGATTTCGCTTACTGGAATCGCAGTTGGAAAATTAATATTGAATTTTGGTTTAGTTGAGGTTACTGTTAACAAAGATATTCGCGCCGGGCTTGTATTTGCGACTATCTGCTGAAGTAATTCCGTTGACATTGTAATTAAATCGAGATGCTCTAACGAGAAGTAATAGATTGGATATTGAGATATAAAATCCAATTGTGATATTTGCAAACCAGTATCGATATTTAGATCACGTGCTAGATATTTTGTCAATCGTTGATATGCACGTGCAACATGATCATTACCAAAATCTAACAGTATGTTCTCAGATGGTTCTTGATGCCCATTTATTCTCAGAGAAACGTCAGTGATACCAAGTTCATCAAATATCATATGCGAACGTGTTTCCTTACCCACCAATGCAGCATCCTGAAGAGCAATAACAATATGTCGCGGCGCGGAAACTCCCTGCTGTGATCCTATATGCCATGTAAATATACCGTTATTGGCATTTTGAATACTATCTGTGGTTGTTGCAAGCCACGATAACAACACTTTACCGCCTTGATCCATAAAAGAAAGCAGTCGCTGTTCTTCAGTAATTGCAGGAGTTATTACCGGCATCCACAGTGAGAGTTTTGTTATGTTTACCTTACCCTCGTCACCTAGAGGTCGCCATATAGCATCATAGTCGTCGACTTTTCTAACAAGCACGACCGTATGTTTTGCTCCAAAAATTACCTTTCTGACATCTCTGCAAAATCCAAAGATGTGCGACAGCGGAATGGCACATGAAAAATTTCTACGATTGCCTTTCAACATTTGTCTACGTGCAGCGAAACCTAAATTAAATTCTGTATTACCGCTAATAATCATGTTTTCCACGTCGATATCAGCAGGATTAGGGGCAGCATGGTGTTTTGGTCGTCTAATAATGAACTGATCACTGTTAGGATAATTAGAAGCGTCCTTGGCAAACATCATTGATGGGCCAGCTGATCTTGTATAATCATCAGAATATCTTGATAGACCAATTATTGTTGTAGCAACATCGACATCCTTCTGAATCGATTCAATATTTTTCCATCAATCATGTAGATAGCACTATCAAACAAGGCCATAATTCCTTTATTGACAAAACCGATTTTAACCGTATCCCCGTGCTCTGTATCATCTGCTTTTATAATTTCTCCTTCTACTTCAATAAATGCTTCAGCGGGCAGGAAATATCTACTTGTATCCTGAACTTGCAATTCAATTCGTCCTCGTTTATTTGGCTCTCGTGCGTGATAAGAATAATTCTGATATTCACGCACTGATTCATTTTTAAGAACCGGTTCGTCTATGTCAAATGCTGGGTAGGATTCCCGTTTAAACATTTTATTATAGAAGTTATCGTCTAAAAGGAAGACCACTTCCCGCCACCAAACTTGCTTTTATTTGTTCAGGATTTATCAGCGCTGATAGTTTTTGATTTCCTGCTTCATTTATTACTTTACAAACATTTGCGAGCATGTCTGCGGTGGCTGGAATTTTACCGGTGGAGGTTTTCTGCGTATTAATCGTGCTAGTCTATCCTTGATTGCCAAGAATGCTTTGCTAGCAACGCTATCAACAGCGCCAGTAGCTTTATCTTTGATAACGTCAATAGCTTTCATTGATAATTGTTTTGCGATCGGTATTGCTTTAGGTGCCATCCTCGCGAATAAACCCCGAACAACATCACCACGTCCATTTCCATAAGTCATCCTATATACGGGTACTCGTGAATTTACAACCCTGACCATGACTGGTCTACGATGAGAATTGTGTACAATCATTTTATTTAATCAGTTATTTCTCTAATCGCTGCCCGCGAGTTCATCAATAAGTTCTCGGTATATACTAGCATCCATGATGCCGCCGCGAAATAATCTCAGACAGATATCAGCCGCTTCATTAATTATTTCTGGTGAGTTGTTTCCGGCACGTCTTCTTCCTAAGAGAACTTCTAACCGCGATACGTCATTGATGATATTATCAGGGCAGGGAATAAAATCATCCCCCAGACCATTGCCAGTTGCGCCAATGTCGTAAAATACTTCTGGAGATCTTGGTCGTTTTTTGGTTTCTACATCTTTTGCAAAATTTTTATACCCGGAATCATCTGCATCAATAGGCAAATTTTAGAAGCAAAATATAATAAAGGAGTCCAGTCTTCGGGTTTTATTGTTTTAATGTGTTGGGGTTTTAGATAATTTTTTCTAGAATCATAACCATGTGCAGCAATATCGAGTAATTTATCCCGGTTAGTAAAAGTATTAAGAGCTTTACTGGTAAAAAATCCTACAGGTGTGGGCCGTTGACGCATCGATGAAGTTTGCTCAGGTGGTGAATAGGGAGGTGGAGGCCCTTGTGGTTGTTTATCTTTGTCAATCTCCTGCATTGCCTTTATAAGTTTTGCAAATTTTAGATCGTTAGATTTGACCGTTTTTTTTTTTTTTTTTTTTTTTTTTTTGTAGTATACACGATACGCCCATCTAACAAAATTGTCATCATTCACGGAAATATATTTCGGGTTTAAAACTTTATCTTTGTTATATAAACCCGCTAATATCAATTCAGGTAATTTTTCGTCTGGTTTGCTCTTAAGGATTCTAATAAAACCCGGATCAAATTTTGCAGTCAGTTCAACACTTTTTTTTGCTGCTTTGGGCGCAGCAGCTTCGGCGACTCCAGTGCCTTCTTCAGCGGTGGGTGGAGGTTGAGCTGGAGGTTGAGCTGCAGCTATATCAGTTGGAAGATCTCGTAAAAGTTTTTTGGTTTGTTTGGTTCTTCTAGCAATTTTTTTCAGTTTGCTCAGCGGTTTCTTTTAGCACTGGAAGAATACCCTTTTCATCTCCCAATAAAGCTCTTTCTGGAATCTCTGCAGCTTTTTTAGTAGCTGTTGTAACGGGTTTAAATAATTCTTATGCACCTGTTGCAAACTCAACTTGTGCTTGCTGACGTTCTTGAAGTTTTTGTCTTACAGAATCTCTCACAGGAAGAAATTTTTTTATTGGTTCTAGCTGCCCTCGAGCTAGTCTAGTGGAATGTGTTTCTCCAATGTTGGCCATTATTGTTAACTTAAATTTTTAATTCACAGCAGCAGAGAAGGCGACTACAACAGCGACAATTGCGCTTACAAAACTCACTATTTCGGCGACAATAGTCACTGATAATTCTTCAGAGAGCGGCAGAGAGGGCGGAATAATACCGAGTGTTGTCGCAAGATAGACCCTTGTATTAGCAGAAATAGTTGTATAGGTAGATATTTTCATGAGATAACCCTTCAAGTCAGCAGAGAAATCCTATTTTGTCATGTTTACTGAATGGATGGTATATTTTGTGAAAAGAATCACTCTATCAAAAATGTTCTCGATATAAGGCTCTATTAAGCGAAATAGTTTGTGGGATTCGCCCTCTCTGCGGCTATTTGAAACTCATTGCATACTCTGTACATGCAATGAAGGCATGCCCTTGTTATAAATGCAGGTAAACATACTAAAGACACGTAATAAAGGCATGTAAACGTAATAAACCGACTGAGTGTTACAAAACAAAGGCCTATAAATGTCACGGGCCATTAAGTATCCAAAAGGCAGTGACCGTCACAAAAACCACTAAATCTTATACAAGCCTACAAACTTCACAGGAGGTGGAGTGCCTCAGACGTTATATTTAATGGTGACTGCATGCAGATTCGTACATTCTCACAATGTAGCATTTACTGGAGGCATTACCGCCGATAAACGTCGTAAACATTGGTAATAGTCATTTCTAGAAATTGTACCATTTACTCGCAGCAATGAGACTATTCCATGATAATGGTGTCAGTCTCTCAAACGCACTTGAAATTCACAGCCGACATTGAGTCTGACGATAAACGTTTTTAAGACGAGCTTGCCCGCCCGACTAAAACACATTTGGCTTTCATTCGTTCATCCGTTCAATAGTTTCGAAATCACTTGTTTCCTATAAACCTTTGTAGTTTCAATATAATTTCATGGTTGTTGCAAATCTACAAGAATTGCTTCAGCGTGAAATTTAGTAATTCCTTCAGACCATCAAAATCATCTTTTAGGTCTAATTGGATCGTTTCTTATAGGCAATTTGTTTTTCATAAACCGTTTTATCCCCCTTTATCGAAATAATAAACAGTACATTCTTGAATAGGGATGTTTTTTGTATTAGTAGGTAATTACTAATCCGACGTGAGCATTTGCCACCAAGTTGTTAGAAGCAACTCTAGGAAGAACATCAAAGATAAAATTGCATCAAGATACAGGCAGTTCGACAGAAAATAGGTAAGCTGGCAAGTAGAGAAACATGTCTTTCGATATTAGTAAAAAGACGCTTTGGTAAATCTTCGAGCCAAATTATCTGAAAGGAAAACAAACAACCTCTTGAAATTTATGAAGATCTTAATATTTATATAGTTGGAGTCAGTAAAATTGTTTTAAGGCTGTTTTTACAGAACACCATGGTAATCGCGGAAATGAATTAATATCCCAAACGGGTAACACATATCGAGATATAAGCGCTCTGCGTTACTTTTGTGATATCAAAGGAATAAATATAGTTTATATTTCATTGCAAGCATTCTGTTAACCACCAAGCAGCAAACATTTGATAAAGACTGGTATATAAAACATTTAATTTGTTCACGTCCTCAAAGCCTGCTTGACGTTTCGGCGGGAATCTCGGAAATTAAAATACTGCAAACAGAAATACAAAAGAAATTACATAAATGTTAATAACAATGCATACAAATACCATGTTTATACTGTTTAAATTGTTCTTTAAACAGACAAAAGTCATAGGAGTTGTACTGGGGCTATGGAACGACACCCACCCACCCCAAGTTATTGACTTGAGAATATACAAAGAGTAATGACAAGCTCTAACAAAAGAAGTTAACATTATGAAGGCGCCTTCCTTCGACAAGTGAAATTGAAGTGGGATTTCAGCTTCATTTCCTGGTCGCCATATCCACAACGGTCTGAGAGTTTTAATTCTACTGCTCATAAAACAATAGTTTATGTGATGGCCTGTTGTCGGTCGTCCTTTGTCTAAATGAACAAATGTGTTATCCATCCACCTCGCATACTGTTTCGGCAGATCTCGGTCTTTGCAGTTTGTTAGCAGTACTCAACCGAACAAGCAGCATGTACCATAATTATGCGATAAGTGATCAGGATATGTTTCGTGTAGTTTGACTTGATGCATACACGATTACAGACTGTTTACAAAGATGACATTAATATACTGAAACTTTAGTTTCAGCGTTGATAAGTCAATAACTACATAAGCCATCTCTGTAAATAGTATGGACTGAATTTTCTCCTTCCTTCACATAAATTTATAATTCCTTACAATCGATTTCTGGACACATAAACAACAGCTTTAGCTTATAATGTTGTTTAAAGATTTTAATTTGACCTAAACCAAATTACAAGGCATGTGCTGTTTGTGTGTGTTTGTATGTCTACCTTACATAAACATTCACTTAGTCCAAGTACATTTTCATATATGCAGTCGATTAAATATACGTCGGTCTTGATCTTAGGCCACTTCATTAGGCATTTATTTTTGTTTCGAAAAGATCAGCAGCAACACAAACTGTATGGTTTCTTTATTAAGAAACGATTGTTCATTGATACGAATTGCAATGTAATTTCCCACACACGTCCTTCTTTAGCTTCATACAATTTTGGTATAAACTTTTCATGAACCAGAATTGATTTCTTTTGTAATGTTTATAAAGTCATGCATTCATGCAGTATATACACAGTAGTGATATTTTGTGTGTGTCTGTTTTCTTTTCCCTTTCAAGTGGATTTAAATAATTAACAAATATAACATAACATTGCTTTTTTATCAACTATAGATTTAATTTTTGGTAGGTCTAATTTGACTACATGGCACTTCTTACCATAATGTAATGACCAGTGGTCAGTTCAGTGTTGCTAGAGAATTGGTTTCCTGATTGGCTGCAAATATATTAATATAATTTGGCATATAATGGCGTAGAATACGATTTTAACTTATTGGACTATTTCATATATTTTGTGCGGAGGTGTCTTTCATTTGTTATTAATAGATGTAAACTTTAATTATAATAATTTACCATCTTTATTTATTTCATTGAAGTGTGATTCCAATGAAAGAAAGAAACGATAAACAAAAACGTAAAACTGTGTGATTGATGGTTTGCATTGCGTTTTCTTTCTCCGGTTTAGACTGTTGGGGAGCTTCGAAAATATAAATGTTTGAACCTAAAATAATGAAATCATAAGTTCACTTAATGGCTTTTAGCAATCTGATTGGCTTCCGCTTGTTGAATTTTAAATTTTGTTTGATTCCTAGCTATGATAATTGAAAGAAAAAACACCAAATGCCACTTTTCATGCATTTCATTAAGAATCACTGGTAAAATAAATTGTTAGATTAGACGTTGTGACGGACTGCCAAGATCGTCATCTGCATCGTAGATTATTGGCAGATATAAATTTGGGGGATGTATCCCACATTGCGAATCGTTTACGTCAGGGGGATAATAATTTCCCTCTTCCTTTGTCCAAACATTGGCCATCATAGAGAATATAAAGTTATAAAGTACATAACGCCATAGATTACGCTAACCAAAGAAACAACTAAATTGATTTTAAAGTATTCTTCCTGACTGACATATATTTGACTGTGTTTACCTTGAAAATGTGAAATGATATTCTTTGTTTTTACTATTAAGTTTCTCCTTTGTCAACCTTCATAGCGCGTTTAGACGAAAACAAATCGAGTACTTCTTTTCCATTTGACTTAGTTTTTCTTCCCCATGCTATCACGGTTGAAAGAGCAGGTTGAACCAAGCAAGCTAAAATGACATTATATATTGTTTTTTTAGTTCGACAGTCTGTCATAGGAATCTCGAAACTTTCCGTTAACAAAGAAAATCCATGGGTTGTATAGGGTTGATTGATTCCGTAGCCGTTGGGATGGATCATTGGTTCGATTGAATGCAGATAGATTGCAACTCCAGAATAAAAGTTGATCCTGGCCACAAATACAGGAAAGGTAGGGCTTTGCCCCTGCGTTTCAGCAATTTGTTCCAAACTCTAATCTCCTAGTCGTCCGTGTCAGACTCGATGCGGTGTACGGTTTAGAAAATAACACATATTTGTATCCTGTATGTGCACAGGAATGACACGTATAGTCTGACTTGCGCTCGCCCGATGTACAAATTACCTTTCCTTGGGAAAAAAGCCGTCGGTGGGCAGCGTAGGAGAGGTGCGGCCCACAAGGATGTGTGACGAGGTTGCGAAAGCATACATGCACACTAGTTTAGTACTAGAATATATTTGTGCTACCAAAACCTCTAACTGGATGATTTATATTTGCTAAGCACCAACACCCGTCGAACCTATGTGTCAGATGCCAATGAATATGTTCGTTTATGCCACGAGGAGGACATTGAAGCACGTAGCTAGGTGTGCAAAAATGGTGCCATAAAAACAGTATCTACGACCCATAATGCTATAGTGTAACAAGAGTCACGCGGGAACAGAGCGCCGGGAGCTAACATTGGTCCAAACGACCTAGATCAGACGTGTATAAGCTACTACCTGTGACCTGGTTTTATTCGGTTACAAGTACATCATATGGCATGGCTTCAAATACCATTATCGGGCCCGCGCTCTGGAGGACGTTGCACATTCCTGACCAAGACTGCCCCTCCCTCTCTGTTTCTAGAATTTCACTTTTACACCTACTCAAGCGGATTTTTAGAAACAACAAGTCAAACCATTGTTATTTAACGAGTTTTCCAACTGCAAATCTCCACCCCACCCCCCATAGAGGGTGATAAATTAGACACACACCTGGTTATTTGGGGTCTGATAGTGCCTATTCTTAAAAAACCTGCAAAACTCTGCAAACAATTTTGTCTGCACACTTTGGAGTAAATTTTATGCACTTACTTTATTTCTCAGGCTGTTGAGCCACCGTCGGCTGAAAGGTTCTTTTGGCGATATGTAAATAAGATTTTCCGATTAAACCATGTTTGGTGACTTGTAAATCCACGCGTCATAACTCAACCATCTTTCCGTGACCATTTTGAATTTCGCGACATATACGGACGTTACCAAATACTGGTATTTGTCTGAACTGTACGCAGGTTTACGAAGGTTTTCCCGCAGCTAAATATCACTCTTTAATAAACCGGTGAGAACAATCAATATCAAGACAGATTTGAAAGTTTGCTTTATCAGACTAACATACATACAGACAGACACACATATCTCCATTGATGCTGGTGGTCAAATTATATTTAATAAGTAATTTTGATTTATATGCGCTCCCTTGATTGGCCATATCCTGAAGTTATTCATGTCTGAATTTCTGAAAACCAACAGTGATGTTCTCTAAGGAAACATTATTTATTTTTATCACAGGAACTCTTCCTTTGCCTTTTATAGAGATTTGCCATCAATTTGATCAAAAACAATTAGTTTTGTTTATTACATCGCAATTCAATTAAGTAAATTATAATCTTTATTTCTTCCCTGTCTTCTGTGTCTCTGCAGTGATGTGTAAGAATATGTTTCTGTTAATTATGTTCCATTTTCACACACAAACATGCACACACGGACACACACAGAGACACACACACAGACACACACACACACACACACAAAACCGTTGTTTATAAGGAAGGTAAGTTGTTTACTTCTGTGGTTCGCAATACTCTTAAATTTTGTTATATGGATGCATTACTACATTCCTATACGAATTTATAAAAATTGTTTGCTTTTTAGCTATTTGTGTATGATTCACAAAGGATTTTATTTGGTTAAAATGGCTTAATTATTCTATCAGGGTACATTTTTGGCAGGTTGCCATGAAACTGCTAGACGTTTCACGATTGATTGCATATAGACTACATATAATGATTTCCATGTGTTCGTGCACAGTTAAAGAAATAAGAGGGAAATAATTCAGCGGTTAGAAAGTAGCTATCTAGTAGAATTTCTTATAGTTTCCACATTTTTTTTTACAGATGTATAATTAAATTGTACGGCTTGACTAGCTTCTTTGCTATTTTGATTCATACATTGAAAATCAAAACAATAAATAAATATAATGAACGAGTTCAATCCTTGAGAAATATTGCAGATAATACAACGTTTACCCTTTATTTGCACATAATATCACATTTCCCTTGAACTATATTTATCGAACGGCCATACTAATATTTAACTGAGAACTTTGCTATTTTCCTGCCTGCTGCCAAATTTGGAATCTGGACATATTTGTATAATAGGGCCACTGCAATTAAGCGGTATTTAACATTCCTTTGTGCGGTCTGAATTCATATTCCTCATAGAGCTTTGATTGGCAGATAACTTCATTCTATAATTTCTTATTTAGAGGCAAACTGAAATATCAGGACTGAAGCAAAGATAATAAGATAAATGCTTACACCCGGAGTCTCTTATGCTTAAGAAAATCATTTACAGATGATAGCCGATGCTCTCTCTCTCTCTGTCTCTCCGCAGTGATGAAAACTCAAAAAAAAATGATGGGATAATTAACGTATGACTGAGCTTTTAAATGAAACAAACAGCCCCAAAGCAAGTGTAATTAGATAATTAGTGTTGTGTCAGTGTATTTATTATAAGTATATCGAGTCTGTTGTTTTAAACTATCACTGACTGCTTGTCGAAGGGAACCTACAAAGATAAACAGATAATTGTAAGAGTACGCTTTCTCTCTTTGTCTGTCTCTCTGTCTCTCTGGTACAAATATTGAAAAAAGTTTGATTTGAAAAGTAATTTTCAAAGGAATTAAAATATTGCAGATATTGTATATTTTACAGTTTCAAGAAGAAAGAATATCTTATATACATGCTAGAATCCATTAACAACTGATTATACTTGTAACACATGCAAATTGTTTTACAGTCTTAAGATATATCATTTACGTTGCTATAATGAATGAAAAAAACAGTTACCTTTTTAGACCTGGTTACAAATTACATTTTGAATCAAACATTCGGATGTTCATGAATTTTATTTTCTGCAAGCAACAAAACACGTATCATTTATTAACATTGGGTTGTCAGCATGTTTGTACAAGCTTTAACTACTAATTCAAACAAGATTTTTCTCACTAAATATGTAATCGAGGTGGGATATATTTTCCCATTACACCTGTATTTTTAAACAATTGATGCAATAATTCTGTCCGCTATGAACTTGTGTCAGTTGATTCAAGATTAATATATGAAAATATCACTTTATAAATATATATATATATATATATATATATATATATATATATATATATACAAACACACACGGACACACACACACACACACACACACACACATATATATATATATATATATATATATATATATATATATATATATATATATATATATATATATATATATATATATATATATATATATATATATATATATATATATATATATATATATATATATGTATGTATGTATATCAGAAATTTATATATAAATTTGCATGGAACCAAGGATTTTGTTTTATCCTTCTGATAGATTTTTAAATGAATATTTCACAAATTACTGAAATAGATTCATTACCATATTTATTATGGTGGCCATTTTTTATTTAGATTTTATCTAAAATGCACTAGATAACTTATTGTCTCGATTGTTATAACTGCTACCTTCATTTCATATTTGTTAGCTGCAAGGCGGTGACACGATTGCCTTCAAGCTGACTAACTATGTATATATATATATATATATATATATATATATATATATATATATATACACACACACACGCACACAAAAAGAATACCTCCAGTGTGCGGCTGTTTGTAACGGTGTTTTTAACTCATTCGTTGGGTATAACATGTCCCTGAATTGGAAACAGTGTCGTATAAAGAGACTTGAGGTACTGCTAGACCTACCGATTGTAAATCGATCAACTTTAGAGAGGAGAAGATCAAACTCTATTTTCTTTTCGCCCAACAAGCATACGAAATATGCTGAGTATAATCAACAATATCAATGAACATTTATTTGACCATTTATTTACATAGCAAATTTGAATAGTAGGTAAGAAGAAGTATAAGAAAGATGTTTGATAGGATTGAAACCTGTGAGACTACATCGAAGGAAAGGCGAGCAAATCTTTTGCATAGAGAACAAATATTTTTCGGAATTATTCTACCGGGGGGTAACAAGATGGCGGCTGTCAGCCATTGTTTTGATATTGAGGTATGTCATGGTAAAAACGTATGAAAACATGTAACGTTAAGAGGCATCACGTCAGACACTGCATTGAAAATATTAGGTGTACAATATGTTGACTTCAACCGAAGATGGCAAAGCCTGATGGTGTCAATGATATCGACATTGATATTGATGACGGCATTCATATTGATCACGTCATATCGTGTGCCTTTCTTGATTTGTCCGAGAATGATAATTATTTTATAAAATCGTTCAAACACCGTGTATAAGATAGCAAATAAAAACATTTGAAAAGAAGGTAAAACACCTTACCTTAGAGGACAAAGACATGATAACACAATAAAGATGTTAAAACAAGCAATATATCCAATTACATTGGAGTTATTTTCCGATTAGAGAGAAAAGTCATATCCTTCTTTCCTAATGCATAACTTATTTATTCAGAGCGATTGACCCAACAATGCATATAAAGTGGATTTTCCAAATATTCTCCTTCACAGCGACTGGTGTGGAGTCTTGTTAAAAAATCCTTGTAGTTTCACGTAATTACCTATCAAACAGTGTTTTCTTTGTTCTTCAAAACTAGTAGATACATCAAAATGTATATTTATTGACTGATCGTAAATGTTGGTTCTCTTCCGAGAAGCTAAAACATCATGAGGTTTACATCAGCTGAGAGGAATCGCAATGACGAATTTGAATTTACTGATTTTTCTAATAAATATGTCCATTTCAGATCCCAGTCAACATGATGTCCACTTTCGTGACTGTCCTCGTTTGTGTAACACTGAGTATTATCATAGCTGAGACGGACGGACGGCAGTGCTGGTATCGGTTTGGCCGTTGTTATGACAAGGGGGACATGCGTGGCAAATGTGGTGATTCAGGCGGCACTTGCCTTGTCCTTCCAAGCATGCTGGAATGCAGATGCAGTTCCTCTAAGCATCCCTTTGACCGGACCCCTAAAATTCATGGAAGCAAAGGGTACTTCAGACAAGGAGAAAAATAGTGATACAGTCGTGACTATATGCATAGTCGACTTTTATTTTCCTTCCGGAAATGAAGACATTCGTCAACATGAGTAGAAAACATTAGATGATGCTGATACATTTGTTATATCTGCTTACTTTCTTTTGCTATACAAAATTAAATTTTTTATGGTACGAAGTATTGCCAAATTTAGTACAGAAATAGAACATTATATGATGGCAGACCGTATATTTTAACGAAAGGTACGATATCACTGTATTTAGTTTGAAAACCAAAATAATCTTTGTGCAGTCAAATGTCATTTCGAATACGACAGTCAAAATAAATTGATAATAATGAAAGCAGCGTAAAAGATATCAGGTTCATTTTCAATTTGTTTATTTGTTTTGGTGATATGTATTAAGGTGATACAGTGGGAAATGTACCATTATATAACGTCGACTTCGACATATTTCACTTGAATTGCATATTGGTCACAATTAGAAATATCATGCTCGTGAAAATGCAGTTGTATGCCATACAACTATAGGCGTACACTCTCACAACACAATGTATACATAAATACATAGGATGCACACACAATAGAAATCATAACCCAATACATAAAAATAAAACATATCTGATACAAATGCTGGATCATACAGGAAAATAGATAAGTAAAACGTCGAAAAGAAGAAACTTTTGCGTACAGGGGAGTAACATTGTATATTTCACTCCATATTACCCTCTGAATGTTACAAAAAGGATAAAGGTTGTATGTTGAACAATGGAAATAATTATATTCCACGTGTTGACCTTATGGCATACCTAAGATCGCAAACACAAGTAAATGCCACGAAGTGGCATTTGCATTCGTTTGCTACATTTATTTTAATTTTCGCTTGTAAAACCCAAACTGAAACCATTCTTGCCAATAAATTGTGACATTTGTCGTCGTTGAGGCATGTAGTGCTGATACTTTGCCTGAAGACATATTTTTTTTTAATATCAAAATTACAAGTCTGATTTAAAGCTTTGTGTCAGTATAGTTACTCTTATATTAATATATTGCGGTCGATTATGTGCATTTTCTGTCCGTCTTTGTGTGTGGTCTCTAACGGTATTGCGTACGCTTAAAGACATCGAAATAAATATGCACTTTGTAAAGTTTGATATATCTGTAGAATTATTTTTGTACGGGAAATGGCGTATCGTTGAAAACATATAATGATACTCTCTCTCTCTCTCTCTCTCTCTCTATATATATATATATATATATATATATATATATATATATATATATATATTTATATATATATATATATATATATATATATATATATATATATATATATATATATATATATATATAAATTTAAACATCAATCAGGTTTAATGTGCTTTGTGAGTTTAATGGCATTTTCCAGCAAATGATAGGCTATACATGGCGGCCAGTATAACTGTTGGGGGAAGAATCTGGGTAAAACCCTGAAGAACCAGTGACCCACGAGAAGCTACTGGCAAGCTTTCTCACATATATACATTGGCAGAGCCCGAAGACTCAAACCAACACAAAGGTGAGATAACAGTAATAATTACAGGCGTGCTCCTTAGACTACTCATCCACCTAGGGCCCCCTAATCAGGTTTAAATATGAAATGCACATATTTGTAACATAACATATATCATATTATTTTCTCATGCTTTATCATCAATTGGGTCATCTACATATAAACATAACTACGGAATTTCCATTGACTATTTTCAGTGATTTTGGCCCGTTTGTGCTAACAAGGTTTTCTTGACAAGGTTCAAATAAAACAATGTACTTAAATGAATGATTTTTTTTTATTATACGAACTGAAAATTGAATTAGGTCATCTTCAATTGTAAACCAATATGCCTTCTAAATTTCTCTGTTTTAAGATGCTTTGACGCAATCTTGCTCAATAGCGTACACGAACAATAGACAGGCATGAGAAAATCAAGTTCTTCTGCAGTAGCAGTATAAAAGATATGTTATATATATTTTTTTCTTATAAAAACTAATGTAATTAACAAAGTAGCAAGGGCAATGCAAGTGCAGTGGAAGGAAACTGGTAGAACAGCTACATGCACGTTTTTGAAATGGAATGGAAATTAGTAGACATTCTAAATGCAGTGCTATATTCTAATGATGTTTCAAGAATTTGTCTCCAGCATATTTACCTATTTTTGGCAAACTGCCATGCCATACCCCTGTCAAGTCCACTGGCATATGCCTCGTGGACTTCATTCTAAAAAAGAAATCAAAATTAAGATAAGTATAAGGAACTCTTATGGCTTGCTATTACAAATTCCAAACTACTATTTATCGCATGTTCAACTTGAGCTCTTACCAGCATTTTTTAAATTTAGCCTATTCCAAGTTATTACTTTGCGAACAGATTGTTCTGCTGCATTAACAATACAAGTATGTTAAATTTTAATAAATGTCAAATATTCAGGTTATCCTAGCTAGATCTGATGCTGTACATAATTTGTCATTTGTACTTTATATATTTAATCCTAACTCGCTTGAATGTGATAGAAGCTTCATTCATTATTTAAACGGTGTGTAAATCTTTAAAGAAAATTATGATGTTGATATTTACACATATGCTACAAGCATGTTACAACAATAAGAAAATCTTAAAGACCAATATTTCCGTCAGACAGGTGACCAACATGTGGGTAGGTGTCCATGTTTTATGCATAATTAAACATCACTGATTTCACAGGTGTTGTTTCATTATCACGCCAAGAAAATAACATGTGAAAAACCTAATTAAATCTCAATCATGATGTGTTTGAGATCATATGCTAACTGACATGTCAAACGTTTTCAGTAACTGCTAATGGCTGATCGTAGGCACCACAGACTAATTATATTGCAAATCACACCTGAATTGCCCTTTTATTTCTCAAGCTGCACTTGTCAATATATCTTGAAAGAACAACAAAAGTGCAACAATGAATCATATAGTGAAAAGTGATAACTCCACAGTAGAATGAGAGAGAATGATACCAAATGCAATAATCTGGCTTTTATAATGTGGACCCAGCCTTTAATTTGTAGTCAGGTTCTGCACCGACTGTATAGTATATAGGGTTTAAACAGTACAACTGTGCCACGTATCGATAAGATTAACGATATGATACATATCGGTTATCAGTTTAAAGAATAAGAAGACAAATGATTAATTAATATTCATGACTGCTGAACATTAAAATAACTTATAAAAGTTAAGATATTGTTTTGTATCGATTCTTCACCTCTTGTATTGGTAAGGAAAAAGTATCAATACATCGATATATCGATGAATCGTGTCACCCCTAGTAGTATATAAACCCTGCAAGTACATGTACAGGGGTATTACATGCAGATATCCTTTGTGCAGGCAATGATGTCCTGAGCTTCAGAGACTGATTGTGAATAGAGTTGATGAGAAAAATAATATCATGATAAAGTTACTCTACAACTGACACCTTTATTAAATCTGACATAAGACAGAAATGTATTGTTACTGGTTTCATTAGATATTACAACCAATAACATTAGCTCTGAGGAGCTATTAATCCGGCAAGAAATCAAGCATATACTGAGACAGGAACAGGGGTGCTTTAGGAAAACAAATATACATCTAAATCACACACAGAGTCATTTCCATACACATAGAATTAAAGAAAGATTTAAACAGACATCAAAACATAATATGCAAAAAGAATGCATACACAGCCTTCTCATTATCAACCGGCCACCAGCTAAATTAATGCAATTTATTACTTGTTTCTTTCCTTTTAAAAGTACATGACTCTTTTGTCGACTACAAAAGGGAACTTTGCTAATGGGAAGTCAGTTTACTGTTCAAGAGGAAACACGTTTTTATTTTTCCTTACGGTGAACATTGTTAGAGAAAAATCTGATATGGTGATGAAATCCAAAGGTGAAAATTCCGTATGAAAACGCTAAAAATAAAAAATAAATGCTGAAAGATAGTTGGGGAAGAGAAAAGGAGTTGGGGATGGGATCCAATTACATTCTAATAATAATGCCCGCTTTTTTTTCCTCTCAAAATGTACCATATATATATATATATATATATATATATATATATATATATATATATATATATATATATATATATATATATATGTATATATATGGTAAATTGTATTCTAACCTTTCTTTCAAATGTTACAACAAAAATTTTATGCGTCAATATATTATCTCACCTCATCCAAATCGATTTTGGACTCCGACGAATGAATTAACACGAGGCTTGTTCGTGAATAACTCGTTGCCCTTCCAGTTGCAGCTTCTGGTCTTTTGTTTTCAATATCAACGTCCGATTGCTGATACTGGCTCATGAAAAGATGCAAATCGTTGTCGCTCAGATCATCGGTCAGTCTGTTTTTTTATGGCGAGGCTGTTTGAAATGGCGGTTGAAATCTGCGCCAAATACCGTACTAATTGCACGAGGAGGATTGACTGGCTGGATTACAATCATGTGTTGCGGATTCTGCGCTGCGCATGAGCTAGATATTGCCTCGCTGCTGTTCAGTTACGATAGAGTAAAATGATGAAATACGCTTCACCAGAATCACGTTTATTCGCATCGTTACGAATGTTTGTTTACAACGTTGTTGCCAAAACAAAAGCAGAACACAGTTCAACGTTCAGATGCTGCATACAACATAGCCAGGTAACCGGACATTATGTATCCTTACCAAAATATAATCTTTCACAAGTTAGGAAGGGTGGGGTGAGAGTGAGAGAAATCTGGCTCATTAGGCCCAAATTACGGACTTATTTGGTTCTAATGCCAGGCTGATTCGGACCATTTGAAATATTAACTGGCTTCATCATGGATTTAAAAGTGATATTTACATTTGTTTAAACTATGATATTTCTCATTATTTGCCAGGTATCCAGTCCATTTAGTACCTGCGCATGGAGGGGGAAGGGGGGTTAACCCAGATCCGTATGTTTGCGTAAGGGGGGGAGTCTATTGATAATGTACGTACGCTAAGGAAACGGGTGTGTCTGTGAAACCACGATAATAATTTGTCAGATATGTAACCTATTCGACAGAAGTCAGCATTTGAATTTTAGCGGACACAAGACAAACTTTTTAAAGTTGCGCAGCTTATTTATTTCATGCAGCCAGACAGTCAACGTCGGTGGAGTATCTCTTTTATCAAACACGCTAATATTATTAATCCTTGATGTGGAATAAATATTGGTCATTCCATAGAATTGGGAGGGTGGAGGGTCAAGCGTACATACGCAGGTGGGGGGTGGTATGCAAAAAATTATGCATGTGCACGGGGGGTGATGAGAGCTCAGATGAGAAGATGAGAGCTCAGTTATTTTGAGCAGATAAATTAACGTCAGTTACAGTAGAAGCGTGAAATGTATGGCAGACGATGATAGGTGCTAAAACAATGCATTTTGAAAGTCATTGTGGGTAAAATTCAGGAATGCATTACGAGTTTGACTGGTATTATGTTCTCCTTTCTTAAAAAATTGAATTGTGTAAGGGGTGGATAAGACAACAGTATAACTTTGTACTAGTATCACACACAATGCGTTGCAGAAAATTACCCACAGTGACTTGCAAAAATGGCGGAGTTGTACAGGAATTTCCGTGCCTGTTGCCATGTGTTATAAATTCTAAATGCAATTTAATTTGTTTAGCGGCTCAAAATATATCAAGTTTTGTAGTAATAATTTTTAATTGAAGTATTCAGGAACCTTGAACGGTATACATACTAGGCTGTGTTGTAGACTTTTGGAAAAGTAAAAAGATGACTGGCAACTGCTGCAGACACTTCATCTTGCTGTTTTAACAATTTAACCACCATAAGTGTCATTTTCTTAGGTATAATTAGCATTTATTGTAAATTTATGAAAATATATGGTTTAACTGCTTTTCTCTTATAGGGATGAATGCACATGAAGACATGCCCCTTGAAAACAAGCACAGAAAGAGAATTGCATCATCATTCAAATCAAGGAGCAAAAGAAGAAGACTGTTAAAGAAGAAACGCTTTGAGCAGCACATTAGTGAATTAAAATCAGCATCCATTTCAAACTTTACACCACCACATGATGAGGTAAAAGATAAATCTAAATCTAGACACGAACCGTCAAAAACAGATCGTGGGTCACAGACTTGCGATGAGGACAATACAACCTGTCCTGTCACAGATGAAATAGAGCAGGATCCAGTTGTGATTAGCTTGCGAAAATGGCAGAAATATAGAAAAGATGTCCGAAAATACAGTGGTATTGGAGTAATTGAAACATATAGGCATGCAGTATAGATCACGAAGATCTGGCATTTTCATCATGTGAGAGATTTGAAAGGCTATACGGGGAAGACAGAGTAACACCTAACATGCATATGCATGCACACTTAGATCAATGTATTATTGGTTTTGGGCCCATATATTCCTTTGGTTGATCAGTTTTGAGAGAGAAAATTGTGTATTGGGCTCAATGCCCACAGACAGAAGAAATATTGAAATTCAATTAATGAGAAAATTCATCAAAAACTTGCATACAGTGGATATTGTTTGCAATTTGAATACATTGAATGACTTTGGATCAGAATTTAATAAACTGTTTGGCTTAGATGAGTCACTAGTTTGTGGAACTCTAAATTGGGTTGAAAACCAGATGTTGAATATATAAAAATGTCGTCAAGGAATGCATACTTTCAGAATGCAGATTGGAGATTAAATGATGCAATTGTCTATCCCTCTATTAAGATTATGGATTTGACTGAGGAGGAAGTTAAGTATATATTAATAATGTATGGTGTACTGTATCCAAATAGTGTGATTTCTGCACAGTCTGTGTGCAGTTCATACAGATCTCTTAGACAGGTATCGATATATGGCAGTATATTATGTGCTAAAGATGGAAGGAGTTATAGATCATCAATGATACAGGATCATTGGTCTCTTTGTGTGAAACCATACGCATGCATTACTTTTATGGAACTGGCACACACAAAACTTGAGTGAAACCATGCACATGTATAACTTACATGAAGATGGTACACACAAAGCTTGCGTGAAATCATGCACGTGTATAACTTACATGAAGCTGGTACACACCGAACTTGTGTGAAACCATGCACATGTATGACTTACATAAAGCTGGTACACACAAATCTTGTGTGAAACTATGCACGTGTATAACTTGCATGACGCTGGTACACACAGACATTGTGTGAAACCGTGCACGTGTTTGACTGCATGAAGCTGGTATACACAAAGCTTATGTGAAACTATGCACATGTATGACTTACATGAAGCTGGTACACACAGAACTTGTGTGAAACCATGCATGTGTATAACTTGCTTGGAGTTGGTACACAAACTTCTATGAAACCGTGCACATTTATTGCTTACATGGCACATAGCGATGGGCCAATCATTGATCATAATAAAAACAATTATTTGTTAGCAATGAAAACTAAGCCCTCTAACTCAAAAATAAATGTTCAGTTAATCGGAAACAAGAATGAGAAAATCAGAGAATAGTTTTTAGAAGCCAGTTATTCACTTAATTTGCCATTTTTGATAAGCTAACATTTTCAGAACATTTGTAGATTTGTATTATGTCAAGCAATGAGTTTTGATAATTTTCTTTCGTTTGTTTGAGACATTTTTGAAAGAGTTCAGATCGGTCAGACAGGTATCGATATATGGTAGTATAGTGGGTACTAAACATGGAAGGAGTTATAGATCATCAATGATATTGACACATTGGTCTGATGAAGATGGTAAGATTGCTGGTTGTAATACGGTTGTTTTGACCCCACGGCCAGGTCGGATTTAAAAAGTGTTGTTACACAGTCTGTTTCTGGATGGGAAATTGTGTTTGCCTTTAACAGCAAAAGTTATTTGGCTTGCAGAATTAGATGGGTCACTTAAAAATATGCATGGGAAGCCAGCTGAAGTTTGGAGAAGTGATACATTTGAAAGAGCGGAACCAGCAATATTTTTACCTGTGCAAAGAATTAAGTCAAAGTTTGTTTATGCATACAAAACAATCAAAAGCAAGAAAGTCATAATTGTCTGCCGTCGTGATAGATATCTTGTGTAAGATAAAGGGATTTTTAGGTATGCAAATTAACAGGACATTAATACCATTGATATGTTTAATGGAATAGTGATCAGTTTCTAAGTGTTTACATTTTTCTTTTAATTGTGGCCAGATAAACTGATAAGTGCCATGAATTAAAACATTGTGATGTCAGTGACTAAACATGTCTGACTTTAATAGTCAGGTACTGATTAGTAAATGAAGTATTATTCAGCTGTAAATTTGCTGATGTAGATAATATGCGTATTGTTGGTTTCTTAAAGGCAAATTGTGCTTTTGATGTCCACTTTTGATGGAAATACATTTTTATATCTGGTTTTCAAATACCTAGAGCCGTTGAAGAGTTAATTTAAATGTTAATTGTTCCAAGCAAATTATTTTAAAATTGCGCCCACACAATATTTGTGTGAAACCATGTGCATGCATTACTTTTATGAAACTGGTACACACACAAAACTTATCTGAAACCACGCACATGTATAACTTACACGAAGCTGGTACACAGAGAACTTGTGTGAAACTATGCACATGAATAACGCACATGAAGCTGGTAAACAGATAACTTCTGTAAAACCATGGATGTGTATAACTTACATGAAGCTGGTACACACAGAACTTGTGTGAAACTATGCACATGTATGACTTCCATGAAGATGATAAACACAGAACTTGTGTGAAACCATGCATGTTAATGACTTACACGCAGCTGGTACACACATAACCTGTGTGAAACTATGCACATGTATGACTTCCATGAAGCTGGTACATACAGAACTTGTGTGAAACCATGCACATGTATAACTTGCATGAAGATGATACACACATAACTTGTGTGAAACCGTGCAAATGTATAACTTACATGAAGCTGGTACACACCGAACTTGTGTCAAACTATGCACATGTATAACTTACATGAAACTGGTACACACCGAACTTGTGGAAAACCATGGACGTGTATAACTTCCATGAAGCTGGTGCACACAGAACCTGTGTAAAACCATGCATATGTATGACTTACATGAAGCTGGTACACACAGACGTTTTGTGAAACTGTGCACAGGTATGACTTACATGAAGCTGGTACACACAGAACCTGCCTGAAAATATACATATGTATGACTTGCATGAAGCTGGTACACACAGAACTTGTGAAAAACCATGGACGTGTATAACTTACACGTAGCTGACACACACAGAACTTGTGTGAAACTATGCAATGTATAACTTATATGAAGCTGGTACACACAAAGGTTGTGGAAAACATTGCACATGTATAACTTGCATGAACGTGTTACACACAGAACTTGTGTGAAACCATGGACGTGTATAACTTACATGAACCTGGTACACACATAAACTGGGTGAAAATATGCACATGTATGACCTACATGAAGCTGGTACACACATAACTTGTGTGAAACAATGCATGTTAATGACTTACACGAAGCTGGTCCACACATAACTTGTGTGAAACTGCACATGTATGACTTACATGAAGCTGGTACACACAAAACTTGTGTGAAACCATGCACGTGTATAGTTTGCATGAAGCTGATACACACAGAACTTGTGTGAAACCATAGACATGTATAACTTACATGAAGCTGGTACGCACAGAACCTGTGTGAAAATATGCACATGTATGACTTACATGAAGCTGGTACACACATAACTTTTGTGAAATCATGGACGTGTATAACCTACATGAAGCTGGTACACACAGAACTTGTGTGAAACTATGCACATGTATAACTGGCATGACGCTGATACACACAAAACTTGTATGAAACCATAGATGTGTATAACTTCCATGAAGGTGGTACACATAGAACATGTGTGAAACTATGCACATGTATGACTTACATGAAGCTGGTAACACTGAACTTGTGGAAAACCATCCACATATATAACTTGCATGAAGCTGGTACACACAGAACTTGTGTGAAACCATGGACGTGTATAACTTACATGAACCTGGTACACACATAACCTGTGTGAAAATATGCACATGTATGACCTATATGAAGCTGGCACACACAGAACTTGTGTGAAGCCATGGACGTGTATAACTTACATGAAGCTGGTACACACAGAATCTGTGTGAAACCATGCATGTTAATGACTTACACGAAGCTGGTACACACATAACCTGTGTGAAACTATGCACATGTATGACCTACATGAAGCTGGTACACACAAAACTTGTGGAAAACCATGCACATATATTGCTTGCATGAAGATGATGCACACATAACTTGTGTGAAACCATGGACGTGTATAAGCTACATGAAGCTGGCACACACAGAACTTGTGTGAAACTATGCACATGTATAACTTGCATGAAGATGATACACACAGAACTTGCGTGAAACAATGGACGTGTATAACCTACGTGAAGCTGGTACACGCAGAACTTGTGTGAAACTATGCACATGTATAACTTGCATGACGCTGAAACACACAAAACTTGTATGAAACCATGGACGTCTATAAATTACATGAAGGTGGTACACATAGAACCTGTGTGAAACCATGCACATATATAACTTGCATGAAGATGATACACACAGAACTTGCGTGAAACCATGGACGTGTATAACATACATGAAGGAGGTACACACAAAAGTTGTGGAAAACCATGCACATGTATAACTTGCATGAAGGTGATACACACAGATCTTGTGGGAAACCATGGACGTGTATAACTTACATGAAGCTGGTACACACATAACCTGTGTGAAAATATGCACATGTATGACCTACATGAAGCTGATACACACAGAACTTGTGTGACAGATAACTTCGTTCTGTAATTTCTCATTTAGAGGCAAACTGAAATGTCAGGATTGAAGCAACGATAATCAGATAAAATTTTACACCCGAAGTCTCTTGTGCTTAAGAAAATCATGTACAGATGATAACCGATGCTCTCTCTCTCTCAGCAGTGATGAAAACTCAACCAAAATGACAGGATAATTAACGTATGACTGAGCTTTTTTAATTTTGCAAAAAGCCCCCAAACAAGTATAATTATATAATTAAATGTTCCTGTGTCAGTGTGTTTATTATAAGTATTTCGAACCTGTTTTAAACTATCACTGATTGTTTCTCGTAGGGAACCTAAAAAGGTAAGCAGATACTGGTAAGAGTACGCTTTCTCTCTTTGTCTGTCGCTTTGTCTGTCTGGTACAAATATTTAAAACAACTTTGATTTGAAAAGGAATTTTTAACGGAATTGAAATATTGCAGATACTGTATATTTTACAGTTTTAAGAAGAATTACTTTATTATATGCATGCTAGGATCCATTAACAACTGATTATACTTGTAACACATGCAAATTGTTATACAGTCTTAAGATATATCGTTTTCGTTGCTATACTGAATGAAAATACCAGTTACATTTTTATACCTGGTTACAAATTCTATTTTGAGTCAAACATAATTAGGATGTTTATGAGTTCTATTTTCTGCAAGCAACAAAACACGTTCCATTTATTCGCATTGGGTTTTCTGCATGTTTGTACTAACTTTAGTTCCTAACTCAATCAAGGTTTTTCTCACTAAAGATGTATACTAACTGGGATATATATTCCCATTGCACCTGTATTTTTAAACACTCGATGCACTAATTCTGTCCGCTATGAACTTGTGCCAGTTGACTCAAGATTAATACCTGCAAAGATCACTTTATATATATATATATATATATATATATATATATATATATATATATATATATATATATATATATATATATATATATATATATATATATCCGGAATTTGTATATAAATTTGCATGGAACCAAGCATTTTATTTCATCTTCCTGATAGGTATTAAAAATCAATATATCAAAAATTACGAACTATATTTATTATCATTGTTACTATGCTGACCATTTGGTTGATGCAATATTTTGTACGTGCAGGTCTCTTTCAGTCATTTTTTTATTTATATTTTATCTAAAATGTACTAGATAAATTATTGCCTCGATTGTTAGAACTGCTCCTACCATTTTATATATGTTTTTCTGCCAAATTAAACTTATTTTTTTGAAACAAGGCTGTGTCACAATTTCCTTCAAGCAAACTAACTAGCTATATATATATATATATATATATATATATATATATATATATATATATATATATATATATATATATATACCACAACATTTTAAGGCAGTGTGTTAACAATGTATATACGTTATGTTTTGTAATTGTGAGAAAAACATATATAGTACTAAACAAAACCGAACAAGCATACGATGTATGCTGAATAGAATCAAAATGAACAATATCACTGAACATTTATTTGACCATTTTTTTACATAGCAAATTTGAATAGTAGGTAAGAAAAAGTATTAGAAGGATGTTAGATAGGATTGAAACCTGTGAACTACATCGACGAAAAGGCGAGCAAATTTTTTGTATAGAGAACAAATACTTTTTGGAATTATTTTATCGAGAGGTAGCAAGATGGCGGGTGTCAGCCATTGTTTTGGTATTGAGGTATGTCATGGTAAAAACGTAAGAAAACATTTAACGTTAAGAGACATCACATCAGGCACTGAAAATATTAGGCACACTATCCGTTGACTGCTACAGAAGATGGCAATGACTGATGGCTTCATTGATGTCGACATTGCTACTGATGACGGCATCCATATTAATCACGTCATATCTTGTGCCTTTCTTGATTTGTCTGAAAATGATAAATATTTAATAAAAATCTTCAAGCACCGTGTATAAGATAGCAAATGAAAACATTTGAAAAGAAGGTAAAATGCCTTACCTTGGAGGACAGAGATATAATAACACAATAAATATGTTAAAACAAGCAAGATATTCAACTTCATTGGAGTTACGTTTTCCGATTAGAAAAATAAGTCATATCCTTCTTCCCTAATGCATAACGTATTCATTCAGATCGATAGACCCAACAATGCATGTAAAGTTGACTTTCCAATCATTCTCCTTGACAGCGACTGGTGAGAATTATTGTTAAAAATCTTTGTAATTTCACGTAATTACCTTTCATACAGTGTTTGCTTTGTTTTCAGAACAAATAGATACGACAAAATGTCTATTTGGTGATTGATCGTAAATGTTGGTTCTCTTCTAAGAAGCTAAACACATCATGAGGTTTGCATCAGCTGAGAGAAAGCTCAATGACGAAAATGAATTTACTGATTTTTCTAATAAATATGTTCATTTCAGATCCCAATCAAAACGATGTCCACTTCCGTGACTGTCCTTGTTTGTGTTACACTGTGTAATATCATAGCTCAGACGGACGGACGGCAGTGCTGGTATCAGTTTGGGCGTTGTTATGACAAAGGGGACATGAGGGGAAAATGTGGTGATTCAGGCCGCACTTGCCGTCTTCTTCCAGACAAGTTCAAATGCAGATGCAGTTTGTCTCTGTATGCCTTTGACCAGACTCATAAACTTCATGGACGCAAAGGGTCCTTAAGACTAGAAAATAATAGTGACACGTGATAACTATATGCATAGTCGACTTTAATTTTCCTTCCGGAAATGAAGACATTCGTCAACATGAATAGAAAACATTAGATGATGCTGACATATTTGTTATATCTGTTTGCTTTCTTTTGCTATTAAAATTAAAATTGTATGGCACGAAGTATTCACAAATTTAATACAGAAATATAACATTATATGATGGCAGACCGTATTTTTTAACGAAAGGTACGATATCACTTTGTTTAGTTTTAAAACCAAAATAATCTTTGTGCAGTCAAATGTCATTTCGAATAAGATTTGTATTTAATGCATCTTCATTCCCCTTTTTATATTCTTGCTTCTTGTTACTTAGTCAAGAGTACTAAAAATAAATATAATTAAAATTAATGATCTTTTTTTGTATGGTGGTACAATGAAATTTCACTTTGGAAATAATTAATGCATACTTGTTTTGAATGGCAGCCAAAATAAATTGATAATAATGAAAGCTGTGTCAAACTTTTTAGGTTCATTTTAAATTTATTTATTTGTTTAGATGATATTTATACAGGCGATACAGTGGGAAATATACCATTATATAACGTCGGCTTCGACATATTTCACTTTAATTGCATATTGGTCATACTTAGAAACATCACGCTCATGAAAATGCAGTTGTGTGTCATACGTCTATAGACATAAACTCTTACAACACTAAGTATACACAAATACATAGCATGCACACACAATGCAAAACATAACCATATACGTAACATTAAAACATATCTCTTACAAATGCTGGATCATACGGGAAAAGAGATAAGTAAAAAAATCGAAAAGAAGAAACTTTTGCGTACAAGGGAGTAACATTGTATATTTCAATCCATATTACCCTCTTCAAGTAGGAAAGTTAAAAAATAAGGCTCAAGGTAGTATATTGACCAATGGAAGGAATTATATTCCACGTGTTGACCTTTAACATGCCTAAGATCGCAAAACAAGTAAATGACACGAAGTGACATTTGCTGGCGTTTGCTACATTTACTGGCTAAATTGTAGCTAGTAAAACCAAAACTGAAATCATTGCTGCCAATGAAAGGAATACATTGTGACATTTGTCATCGTTGCGGAATGTAGTGCTGAGACTTCACCTGAAGACACATATTTTTTATATTAAAACTGGAAGTCAGTTTCAAACCTTTGTGTCAGTATAGTTACTCTTATATGAATATATTGCGGTTGATTATGGACATGTTCTGTCCGTCTTTGTGTGTGGTATCTAATGGTATTGCGCACGCTTAAAGACATCGAAAGAAATATGTACTTTTTGAAGCTTGATAGATCTGTAGAATCATCTTGGTACCGGAAATGGCGTATCGTTTATAGCATCGTATCGTTGCAAAGATATCATGATAACATGATACTCTCTCTCTCTCTCTCCCTCTCTCTCTCTCTCTCTCTCTCTCTCTCTCTCTCTCTCTCTCTCTCTCTCTATATATATATATATATATATATATATATATATATTCTGTTTATCTGGCTTATTTGTAGGAATGATCATAACGATCTAAGCAACTGCAGCGAGGATCATGTTTAACAGTAATAGTCAAATTTGTTACGTTAATTTTGCAAATAAAAGTATAATGAAAAATAGGCACGGCAAGTCCTGTTTCTAGCCTTTGCAAATAAAAGTCCACCTGTTCCGACATCCATTAAATTTTTCCTTAGCTCTATTGCGTGTGAGTTATGATAGGTATATTTCTAACCATATTCAATGACATAACGAAATCGTTGATGTTTAAATAATTGACAGGTAATGCAAGCAATGAAAATTAGACTCTGATATTAGAGACGCAAACGTTTCAATACACATTTGTAATGGTGCAAAACGTTTTGTCGCTGTCAGCTTGACATGTAATCATTACGCCAGACGAATGGGATTTGCTCGCAATAAATTGGTAGCTTGCGATATTTAAACTCTATTGTTTGGGGGCGTGATTAAATTTTAGTTTAGAGTTTGTTCGGATAAATGTAAGAGAGAAGATGTTACCGTAAGGTCAATGAGCGAAAAATGACAAAGTTAAGTCAAGCCAGAAATAATATTGGTCCATTGGAAATAGTTGTCATAAAATAAAATTATTATGAAATAGTTGTTGATAATGGCGGATTAGAGAGAATAATTTTGACTTCGATTGAAATTAGAGAATGTTTATCCTGATTATCAAAGCAAACAGAGAGGGTAGCGTTTCTCAGACGAAATTCAAAACTCTATGTAAATTTATTTACGATATTTGGCAGTCCCATTTCATCTACTGGAGAGAAGTCTGAGGGACTCTAAGGAAATTAAAAAGTATTTGTTTTCGTTAAATAAATCGTCGAAGGGACGGGAATCTGTAAGTATTTGAGAGTCCCGGAACCAGCTAGATTCGGCAGCTTAGAACAAACAAGCCTCGAAAAGGCACAGAGGTATTGTATCAATTCCGTACCAGATGTACGCTGAGTACGTTTGTAATCACTTGTTGAATATATTCGTTTTAAATTCATACTTCAACAATACTTGAGTTCAGAATTTAATCGTGAAGACACTGTCTTCAATGTTATAAGCTTCATGTATTGTTACAAGGTCATATAATAAATCATTGATATGAATGTGTTTAGTGGTTAGTATTCAATATAAACCATTTATTGGAGGAATTTAATGCATTACCCTGACATGAAATGTGAGAATTACTTTATGTGTCTTAAATTATATATACCGTTGAGCTAGAAATGGATAGCCCACCGTAGGATGAAGGAGTTTATCTGAAAGGTATCATTTTGTCATAGTTCCAGTTATGAATGTGGCTAGCAGCAAGGAAAAATACATTAATTTCATGACAATATGATTGCCTGTCAATACTAGGTTGCGAGCGGACCTCATTTGCTTAGTTATGTTGAATTACGATCAGGCAAAACAAAAGTTGGAATATTCTTCGACGCCAGAAAATAATAAAATACTGACAAATATTTAGTTTGCATGTTATTTATTTGAAGGTGGAAATCTCCATACCTGTGCTACACAGTGGGAAGAAGTGAAACGATTCAGTGTGCCAGTATTACTTTCGTGAATTCTTCAAATGTGTTTTTATTTCATCTATATGTTAGCTGCTTTATCGTTTCAAAATTTGTTTGCTTGTTTTCTAAGTTGCTTTATAAGTGCAACTCAAGGTCTGATTTTATTTTGTAAGTTTCATTTTTGGTTGAAAACTCTTCAGTTTGTCTCTCTCCACATTCCATTCTCTAGGCCAAACTATCTACAGTTAAAGAAATTCCTGTTTTACAGCTAATTGAAATAGTTCATTGCCACCTTTTATTCAGGCTTTCTTTTAAACTTGAACCCATCATACACTCGTGTTGAAAAGTAAAATTAGAACCTTGTTAGTTGTACAATAAAATTAATAAAGGGCCAAAATAGATGAGAGCATGATATGCGATAATATATGATAAAGAAAGGTAATTAGATATTTTGGAAGAAGAGCGAGAGCAAGACTTATTATAAGTACTATTTTAAACAAATGGAATGGAATAATAAACACTATTGTATACATTAGAAAACAAAGTATAGAAATCATGTAAACTAACTACTTAACCGGAAGTTACAACCAAAATTAAATCAACAAAACATCGCATCTAATCTTATACAAGTTTAAAAATTGGTTGGTGTTCCATAAATTGAATTTTACGAAATTTATTCACATTATACAAATGTTTACGAAACATATTTTCATTTCGAAAATGATGTAACGTTTGTATCTAACATTTAGATATACATCGTGTTATTCTGTATGCCACCTTTAATTTTTCTCATCCAGAACAGTTCACTTGGGAAACAAGAAATGTATGTATGTATGTATGTATGTATGTATGTATGTATGTATGTATGTATGTATTAGCGTTGAAAGACATTTCAACACAGTATCTCTATGGATGAGTCAGGTATATGTGTTGATATGCGATTTACACGATATGCGTTTTGCTCTAAAAGGGGGATGCCACATTCTAATAGGGGTTTACTTTTTAAGGAATGTTTGTCGAAGTTTTCAATCAATTGAATTTCGACATGACTGCTGCTCGAATGCTTGGATCCTATATGGTCATCACTAATCGATGTCATCCATACTTCTATCTCATCCGGGTAAGTCCCATAATTTTTTCAAACTGACTTTATAAAGCCTCTATTAAAACAACTGACACCTGACTTTTAAAGACCTACCGCCTGTTTCCATCCTCTCATTCATTAAAAAGCTTAGTAAAAGTTGTTCTATCCCAGTTTGTATCATTTGAATTAAAATAGTCTTTTAGCAATGTACAATCTGCTTATAATCCTCGCCATAGTACTGAAACTGCCGTTCTGAGATTAGTTAAATACATCCAGTCTGCTTTGTATAGTGAAGTGTTAACAGTTCTCTCCTTCCTTGACTTGTCTGCGACATTTGACACAATAGACCATGATATATTATTTCTTCATCTCCAGCTTGTATTTCGTATTCCTACTTAGTGAAATTGTGTCAGTAAATGGAAAATATTCCAGCCCAAATGATCCACTTTTTTTTATTCCACATGTTTCTGTTCTCGGCCCCGTTCTTTTGATAATATAGACTCAGTCGCTTAGAGGCGTCATTGATCAGCATCCGGTGTCTTACCAGTTGTACGCTGATGACACTCGTAAACTTTAATTTAGCGGCCTAACTGAAATTGATGCTATCACCTGAGGCATAGAAATGTGCATTTCCGACGTGAAGTTATTGATAGCATGTAAAAACGTTGTAACTGAATGATGATAATGAACTGAAGCCATCGCGATCATCATCGAAGACTTCCTCATTCACATTCCTGACCTCAAGCAATAACGATTATAGATATCAAAAATACATTTACAGTCAGTACGAAACCTAGGTGTCATTATCTTTAGAGTACGAAGGACCAGGTACACATCTCATCTGCTTTGTAACCTTCACTGTCAACCTTTTCGATCCAGAATCAAACACAAAAATCTGTTCACTATGCCACATTTCATCGGTTGGCTGCAGTCCAGTATACCTACCTGACGTTATGCTTGTGTACATCTTATCACGAAACTTATGCTCCACTTCTGACACTCGCATTCTCATTTTTCCACTGTTGAAAAGTAGTCATACGGACACCATTCTTGAATGTACCAGGGCACAGCTACGAGGAAAGAATTACAAATAAATCTTAGATACAAGGACACAGGTCTTATCCAAGAGAACTCTTAAAACGCACATATTTCTACTGCTACAACGGAAGTTTAGACTTAATAATGTATATGTCATAATCATTGTGAGCATCTTTTTGTTTTGTAATTTCAGGTTGTTTGTTTTCTCAGTCTTGTCATTGGTATATTTTTATGATATTTAATATTGTAATGCGTCTAGAGATTTTAAAGATAAGGCGCTGTACTAAATATACTGTATTATTATTATTATTATTATTATTATTACGTCAATGATTTTTCTCCTCCAGTGTCCAGTTAGGAGCATACGGTATTTAGTCAGATTTTCAGTTTCTGGATTGACATTGAATTGTTAAATGACCTTTCTTCGTTTACTGATGCTGTCTTTGATAGGATGATACTACTAGGGTTTCTTGATACGTTTAGGAAGCTTTGTGGTATCCTTTTCCCATGATCATCAGGGATTAATTTGCAAGTATGGGTACTTGATCAGCTACGTTGTCAAGCCTCAGCTCTCGAATTGGATTCGTAGAGGGACTGTAAACTTATCCAATCTGTCTTTTTTTAGCTTCAATGTCTGTTCTGGCCCTTGAGGTTTGGTATCATAGGTTTATTGAAGAGCGATGACCAACACATAGATCGTAGTCAGCTTCTAAAAAGAAGTACAGGGAAGGAGATCGATTACATATGATCATCTCTAAGACAGAACTGGATCATGTAGATTTACGAAGTACAATTAAGAAGGCAATGATTGTCGTTTAAAACAGTCTTAAGATTCCTTGGCTTACAGCACCAAGAAGTATGGTAGTCGTTTAAGTCAAGTGAAACAAATGTTATTGGAAACGCTTCAATATTAATTAGTTTAACAGATTTATAATATACGTTAAGAGTATACATTAATAACAATTAATATATTCGTTAGTAAGACGGAAAGCGCTGTTTCAAAAAAGCGGTGTAGCAATATATTTTGTGTTACTGCTACATATATCATAAAAACAACTCTTGAAATAATAGTAGAAAATTCTGAGAAAGGCGTGGCAAGAGATAGACCTAAAAACTTCTGATCCTTATATGAAAACTTATAATCTCAGAGCTGGTGGCATATACATCCTGCCAGTTACTATAGTTGATGGTTTTAATCATAAGCAGAGCTTTGTGGTATTCGTGGCATCCGTCCAGGTGTGGCGGCATGTGAAGCTTAGTACTTTATATAGTACGAGTTATAAGTCTTGTATTTATTCTTTTTTTCTTGCTTACAAACAGTGATGTGGTGCGCTTGGCTAGGTTGCATACGACCGAATTTGAGTTTATCATCCTTAGCTGTTTTCTTGTGTAACAACAGGTAAAGAATGGTTTGATACTGGTCTGATATACAAGTGTTTAAAACACTATACCTGTTTTGTGGAGTGTAGGCTGTTGGTTTATGGAGAATAGAAGAAAATATGTCGATTAATGCCTGGTCTATGACGCATATAATCGGCACGACGTATAAATACAATGTTTATAATTGATGCCTGTGGAATTCTTGACGACGATTACATACCAGTCTTCCGTACATCTAGAATTTCTAATTACGTTAAATATGAGTGGTCCAGAAGTGAAATTAAAAATAGCAAAATGGCTAAGACTTAATGATGTAGTGATACATTGTGGTGGTGGCTGTGGCGGGTGAATATTTGTTTTAAAAAACATCAACGATTGCATATGACAGTACAAAAGTGACAGCCTGGTTTCAGACAGGATCATATCAGTTTGAACTGATTTGTCTCGGATCGAAATAGCTATCTACTAATCTGCTAGAGTTTCATTAGGGAATGTTAACGAAGAACATTATTATACAATATTGTTCCTAGACGAAGCCCTGTGAAATATTCACGTAAACTGTTGCCATACACTAATCAAGTCAAAATTGTAAACTGTAAATCAAGACAAATAAAAAATCAGTTACTGAATGAACATTATAGGAACAGAGTATCATAACTGATGTATAAACCGAACTATAAGCCAATTAGCATATAATATCAGAACAAACACATGAAATGGATTGATAGGTACCGAGCTTTGGAAGTGTTCCTAAGTACAGAGTTTATATTGCTACCATTTAGGAGGTAAACTACTTCGAAGATATCTCCGGTAATATCTGTGTCGGACTGTATATCGGTATGTATTATGTCTGTGTATAACGTTTGAACGTTTTTGTATCTGTACAATGCGAAACAATGCAATAAGTGCAGGCAACCAAATTTAATGTTAAACATTTCTTGCGCTTTCGAGAAATAATTCCAAGATTTTAGAACTGAATCATTCTTTTCTGGCATGCTTGTAGAATACGTCTTCTTATTTTATATTAACTGTTATGCGGCAATCATAGTTGATTTCTGTGCATTCATATTTGTCTTACATTGGACCATTATTTTCTGTGTTAATTTCTCCTTTCTTTTTGTCAAACCTTTTTTTAATATTACATTGAATACCGAACTATAATTTAAGCCAATTAGCATTAATATCAGAAAAAACACATGAAATGGATTGTTACTTAACGAGCTTTGGAAGTGTTGCTCAGTACAGAGTTTATGTTGCTATCATTCAGGAGGAAAACGACTTCGAAGATATCTCCGGTAATTTCTGTGTCGGACTGTATATCTGTATGTATTCTATCTGTCAATAACGTGTGAACGTTTTTGTATCTGTACAATGCGAAACAATGCGATAAGTGCAGACAACCAATTTTAATCTTAGACATTTCTTGCGCTTTCGAGAAATAATTCCGAAGATTTTAGAACTGAATCTTTTTTTTCTGGCATGATAGAAAACCATTATCTTGTTAAAGCCACACACAATTCTCAATTGCAAATGAGGCCACATTTTTAGTTACAAAATCGAAATCAATATTTTTATCATAGAAATCATCGCCCATAAAGACTGTGTTGTTTTGTTTTCTCAGGCAAACACTATTTTATTTTTAATTCTCGTCAGTGTTTAGGACTGCATACAAATCACTGTGGAAAAATGAGATTTCCCAGTATACGCGTCGTGTCGTCATATCAAAGATATGTAACCAGACGCTGTTTATTTATTCATTTAAAATGCTTCTCATTTGCAGCATTATCAAATATATCTCATTCATGTGAAAAAGAGGCGAGGTATTTGGTTCATGAATATAAATCTTACGCTAAAAGACTATATAGGCTTTTTATACATTATATTAAACTTTATATGTCAGACGTTTTGCTGAGCCCATAATGGTTAAATCGTTGCACTTCTAACGCGAAGGTTGTAAGTTCGAATCCACCTGTGGCCACAAAGTGTTTATCTCTTTTCTTACATTTATATTTTTTTTCTTCTACAAAACAAATTTAAGATCTCCATATTGCAACAGTATATACATTTGATATCAGGCATTAATACATAAACACACTGATGACCTGCTTACGGTATCGTCATGTCTTTCACATCAATAAATAAAGGCAGACCATGCTTATTTATTCATTTAAAGTGTATTTTACTTGTAGCATTAGCAAACAAAAATAGCTCAGTATATCGTTTATCTAGGAAAAGGTCCAGTATTTGGTTCATATTTAAATATAGCTTAATATGTCTGAGTTTGAGTGATCTTTTATTCTAAATATAATAGTCAACGTGTATTATGTTCAGAAAAGTAGAGCAGGTAGGAGTGACTTTGAAAAGATTGGGTTCATACAGGTATGAACCCAGAAATTTAAAATGGCCATGCCAATCCGATTGGTTTAAATCGTAATGACAAAACAAAAAATCAGTTATTTAGAGATTTATATGCACAAATCATGCACGATAACCATTATCAGATGGCGAGCTGCTTTTGAAGGCAGGAGTTTGGAAACACCCAACGTCATTGAGGAACACAATTTCTTAGTCATCTTTAGCTTAGTATCCTTAGTTTTGTTTCCGATTTTAGCACATTTTTGGTGGCACTTCGAATCTAGTCCGAAATATAACCATCATTGTATTCGTCGCGCACCAAAGATTACGTATGTTATTATATTAAATGCATAGTTTGCTATGCGTCTTAATGCCTGCAAATGAGAGTGGATACTCCGTGGTGCATAAATATCGTATTTGACTTCCTGAAAAAGAGGGAAATAACAGTTTGAAAACTCATCCTATAAAATAACGTTGGCGCGCAGTTGATACATGCCGCACATCATATTATGGACCGCTCATATTTATTACTTGACGGGAAATATAGTCAGATGTTAAAAAATAATTCCAAGACAGAAAGCTCATCTTGAGACTTGGGACCCTTTACCTGTAGTGGTATAATCACTAATATCTAGTAAATGGCAATTGCAAATGTAGGCTCTTTGAAAGTTAAATCATTTTAGATGAGAGGTCTGGAAAGGGAGGGGAAGGTTATGGGTGTGCTTTTATTTACAGGATTATACACTATAGTAAATTTCTATGAGATGGAAATTGCAAAATATATTCATTTCAGATCAAAGTCAAGATGAGGTTTGCTTCCATTACTGTCATTCTCATCTGTATCCTTATGGCTCGAACGGACGGGCGACAGTGCTGGTACAGGTTTGGCCGTTGTTATGACAAGGGGGACCTAAGGGGGAAATGTAGCGATTGGGGCGGCACGTGCTATCGAGTTAGTGGCACCCTGGAATGCAGGTGCAGTTCTTTTCCGGATTCGTTCGGCCTCGACGAATCACCAAGTATTTAAAGAAGAATGGATAGGTGTATCAGGATTGAAATGATACGAACGATGACGTTTAAATAATACAGTTATACATAATCAATCTTTGTATTTCTTCCACTCCCTCCTGCAACGACGTATTGAGTGACTATAATGTATACAATGCCTTCGGCCTGGACCAGGTTCCAAATACACGAAGCAAACATGGAGTAGAATGATAAGAACGGTAATGTGTTATGCAGATGCTTCTGTGTAATCAATCTTCTTTTATGCATTCTTTCTTGAAATGACGACTTCCGTTATTAATATAAAGGGATATAAATGATGTATTACACATTTATCATTTTTATTATATAAGCACAGTTTGTTGCTAGGAAACAATTTGAATATGTCCGAGAAATGTTTAGACATTTGATACAAAAATAAAATGTTCTCTAACCATTAATTTTATTTTGCTATTTAATATACATGCAAGCAAGTATATAATGGTTTGTATTACTTATAAATATCTACATTATTAGTTACGCACTCATTTTTGTTTTCTTGAACATTCTATGCTACCTTAAACTTTAAAACGATTCAAAGTCTATATTCAGGATGATCTTGAATTATATTTCTACCAAATAATTTTTAAGATGGATATATTGATTGCAAAACGTTCGTAAATGAAGTATAGAAGACGACGAATAGTAATGTCAAAACTTCTCAAAGCACACATTTCTTTTTCATTTGGAAACTAATGGTGGATATATTTGGGAAGTAGTTTAGTCGGGGTATTTGATTCTTTTCTGTTTGATACTCGTTGAACTCAGTTATAACTTATGTTCAATCAGTATTCTTCTCAACCTATATCTGTCCTTAAATCAATCAATCGTATCCTTCTAGTCACATATCAATCTATTTATATCTATCCTCACAGCATATCATTTACCAAGATATACATGATTGTGTTCTTTATTTTTTCATATAAATGTAATTGCTTTACACTAACTCATTGGTCAATGTTTGTCATGTTTTGGAAAGTAAACTTAAATAAAGGTGTCAATATGTGGATCAATATATTGGCCATATACTCTATGTCACCTAGAAACGCATAGATAAATTATCGACTTGATTTTGAAATTTATTGACCATATCTATAAAACGGCTTTGTCGCTTTTGTATACAATCTTTTGGTATGCGGGGCTTATTTACCTACTATATCCAGACAATATATATATACAAGTCTTTTTAATTTCAGTTCTTCTTCATATGCCTTTTACCCGACCCCAATAAACGTCATGGACGCAAAGGGTCCGAAGACTAGGGGAACAATATTGATAACGTCGTAACTATATGCATATTCGTCGTTTATTTTCCTTCCTGAAATGAAGACATTCGTCAACATGATTAGAACACATTAGATGATGCTGTCTAATTGGTTATATCTGTTTGCTTTCTTTTGCAATTCAAAATTAGAATTTTTATGGCACGATGTTTTGACAAATTTAACAAAGAAATAGATTATTACAAGATGGCGTATAGGTTGCTTTGTTCAACGAAAAGTATGACAGGACTTGGTTTAGTTTTGAAACCTAAATAAACATTGTACAATCAACTTTCATTTTGATTATGACTTGCATTTAATGCATATTCATTTCCCTTTTTACATTCTTGTTTCTAGGTACTTATTCAAAAATGCTAGAAATAAACACCAATCAAAAGTATTAATACTGCTTCAAAAGAATTTCACTTATGAAGTATTTAAAGCAGACTTGTATTGAATAATTTAACAACTTGTTAATAATGAAAGCTGTGGCAGCTTTTTTCCTCCTCGTTAATTTATTTGTTTAAATGATTTTTATTGACGCGATATACTGGGTAATGTACCATTATATAACGTAGACTTCGACATATTTACATGAATTGAATATTGCAAGATAATAAGAAATATCATGCTCATGAAAATGCAATTTGTGTCAGACAACTATACAGTCCTATCAGAGGCATATAAACTCACAACATAAAGTATACACACATACCGCGCACACGCACACAATACAAAACAGAATCAGGTACGTAAAATAAAACATACATTCGTTACAGATACGGTATCACACGCGGCAAGAGATAAGATGAATGTTGAAAATAAGAAAATTCTGCCTACAGGGGAGGTAACACTTTAGATTTCACTACGTATTGCCGTCTCCTGGTCGGAACGTTAAAACATAATTGATAACGGTTGAATGATTGACAATGGAAGGAATTATATTCGACGTGCTGACATATAGCGTACCTAACATCGCAAACACAAGTAAATGCCACAAAATGACATTTGCTTGCGTTTGCTACATTTACCGACTCTATTTCCACTAGTAAAACCCAATCTGAAATCATTGTTGCCAATGAAAGGAATAAATTGTGACATTTGTCATCGTTGTGTCATTTAGTGCTAATACTGCAACTGAACACATATTATTTTTAATATTAAAATTTCAAGTCTGATTTATATTTCTGTGTCCGTATAGATGCTCTTGTGTGAATATATTGCGGTCGATCATACATCCTGTCTGTCCGTCTTTTTGTGTGCTCTCTAATGGTTTTGCGTTCGCTTAAAGACATCGACCTATAAATGCACATTGTGAAGTTTTGTATATGTGTTGAATCATCTTGGTACTGTAATGGCGTATCGTATCGTTGTCAAAATGTCGTGATTATTGGTGCGTCTATGAATCGTCACAGTCCCGTTGTTTTCTGTAACATAGATATGACTTTAGTGTGATATATTAAACGAAACTGGTTATGTCATATCAGCGTCTGCATGTGGATCTGTCACATTGTTTTGTTTGTTCAATAACTTCTTAAACTTTCACACATATTCATGAAACTGTGCACATTTTTGTATCGTGTCTTGTATAGTCTATGCGATGTGCATTTGAAGACAAAAGGTTGCTTGGGATCTCGAGATAGGCAACCTACCTCGCTGGTTCTTTCCGTTCCTTCGTCTCCCTCATCTGTTTCTTTTGATAAAGTCATGTTCAGTCACGTACCTCTTTTAATCAACTCGAAGATCACAAAATCATTAATCTAAACGCCTTGTCACATTTGTCTGCCATTTTGTATTTCTGTCATTAATATATAAAAATACTATAAGTTTTCACAAACATACACACACTATTATTTGAATATTTATGTTATTTATATATTTGTGTACCAGTATGTAAAACTAGTACACATGGACATGTATTTCTCTCTCCCTCTCTCTCTCTCGCACACACACACACACTATCTATATATATATATATCTATATATATATATATATATATATATATATATATATATATATATATATATATATATATATATATCGATTATTTAGCTTAATTATGGGAAATAATATCGGTCTATGCTACTGCATGCGAGATTAAGTTTGACATTAAACGTCAAATATGTTCAAATTAATTATGCAAAAAAAAGATAATGATAACTAGGCACGGCAAATTATGTTTACTTTTTCTATTTGTGCGAACGAAAATCCCCCCTAAATCGATTCCCATTATTGTTTCCCTTAGCTTTATTTCACAGTCGTCTGAAAATATGCATAAAGGTATATATCTCTGCCTTTAAATGCACATACAATACACTCTTCTGTATTTATTGATGTAAAACTGGTTAAATATGCAAAATATAAGTATGGTTTAGAACGTTTAGGCAGTGTTGGGCTCGTTATTAACGGTGGCGCTTCACACCAACCCCCTTCTCTCATGAGTGAGGCAAATTTAGAATTGGGTATATTGCATATTAATTTGACATTTAGCTGAAAACTAAATGTTGCTTCTTCCTTTCTTGCAGTACAACAATACCTTATTAATCTCAGTTTATTTAAAGTGGTAACTGAACAGCCATTATTAATTGTAAATCTCTCTTCTCTCTCTCCCCGCCTATCCCTTTCGTATACAGTAAATTCAATAAGTACCAAATGGTTCCATAAGATTGATTACTATCTGCTGATTTTGAACCTTTCCACTCTGAGAATAGGATGGGAATGTTATAATTGTTTCGGTTAGAGTAAATTAATCATGATTGGCAAAGCTAACCGTGATGGTTCGTTTTCAAGATGAAATCCAAAGATTTAAGTAATTCCCCTTGCGAAATTTGGCAGCCCAGTTTTATCTGCGGGAAGGTAAGTCTGAGGGACTTCGTGGAAATTAAGAAGACATTTGTCTCGTTAAACAAGATATGCAGTCTGGAAGAATTTGAGAGACCGGGAACCAGGGCCCAGCTTTGAGGAAAGAATTGCAAATAGATGTTAAACACAAGGTAAATGTGATCTCATTAAAGAGTGCACTTAAAAAGCGTATATTTCGTCTCCTTTGATTATTATCAGTTTGGTAATTTGATGGTGTTTGTTGTCATAATATTGTCCTTATCTATATTTTATTTGTTATCTAATATAGGCGCTGTACTCAATTATTATTATTATTGTTATTATTATCATTATTATTATTATTATTATTATTATTATTATTATTATTATTATATCCTAGTTTTCCTCCCGATGTGTTTGGTTCGGTATATAAGGTATTTATTGAGATTTTTCAGTTACTGGATCGACACTGAAATATTACAGGACCTTTCTCCGTTTCCTGGTGCCGACTTTGCAAGGATGATCAAATAATGGTTGTTGACATGTCTAGGAATAGACGAAACTTGCTGGCATTGTATACCCAGGATCATCAAGGATTTAGTTGTAAATAAGGGTGTTTGATCAGCTACGTTGTAAAACTATCAGCTATCGAATTTGATTCTTAAGGAACTGAAACATTTTCCAGTCTGTCTTGTTTAACTTCCGTCTCTGCTCTGGTCCTAGAAGTTTTGTAGTATATCTTCTTATGTATACTGTGTAGTGATGACTAACATATTGATTGATGGGTTGTAGTCGTCGTCCAAACAGGTCCCGGATAGGAGATCGATCGCATGTAATCCGATCTAAGAACGAGTACGGCTATTTAGATGTACGAAGTATCATTCAAAAGGCAATGCTTGTGTTTTAAAACAGTTTCCTTGACTCATAGCAACTATAGATTTGGTAGCTGTCAAAGTTGTGACGTTCAATAAAAGGTGTTGGTAACTGTTTAAAATTAATTAGTTGGACGTTTAATAGATTTGCATGTTGAGATTATATATTTATAACCTTGAATCAGTCGTTAGTATGGCTGAAAGGGCTGATTATTAAGAGCGGTGTAACAATATATGTTGTGTTACAGCTATAAGTATCATAAAATACATCTCTTGATTTAACGGTAGAAAATACGGAGAAAGGGTTGGCAAGAGGTACTACTTAACAACTTTTGATCCTTATATTTCAACTCATAACCCCAGAGCTGGTGGCAAATACAATCTGTCAATTGCTCTAGTTCATGGTTTTAATCATAAACAGATCTGTGTGGTATTCGTGGCATACTTCCAGGTGAGACGGCTGTAGAGCTTGATACTTTATACAGCGTTACAGCCTCTTGTATTAATGTTTTTTAATTTATTTGTTTTAAAACACAGATGTGGTGGCTTGAGCTTAATTGCATACGGCCTGAGATTATATTTTCGTCTTTAGCTGTTTGTTTTTTTAAAAAAATAAAATATGGTTTGGTACTGGTCGGTTACACAAGTGTATACTAAGCTATAATTGTTTCGTGGAGTTTAGGTCATTGGTTTATGAAAAAAACCTCCAAACAAAACGAAAAAACACCACAAAAAAATAAAAAACACCACAAAAAATATCTAATCGATACTACTTATAAATAAGTGTTTGATTTATGCCTGTGGTATTCTTAAATGCCAGGCTTGGCGAAGACTGGTTATATATATATATATATATATATATATATATATATATATATATATATATATATATATATATATATATATATATACGTATCGCGAATTATTTTAAATATGAGTGGTCCACAAGTGTTCTCGTATAGAGGATAAGCTAATGGTGGTCTTAACAACTCTAACACATTCTCAGAAAAGAGATTACAAGTTGCAAAATGACAAAGACGGCAGTGATTTATAGATAAATCCAGATAGTTTTGGGGGAGGGAGCATGTTTGTTTTAAATGACTTTAACTCTTGCATGGAACAATGCGAACGTGATAGTCTGGCTACAAAGGGAATCATATAAGTTTAAAGTGAGTTGTCTTGGATCCAAATAACTACCTACTAACATTTTAGATTTCCCTTACCGCTCTGTTGGCCTCATTGGTTAGAGCGTCCGCCTAGGATGCGACAGGTCTCCTGTCGAACCCGGGCCGAGTCATGCCTAAGACTTATACAAATTGGTACAAATAGCTTCCAAACATGGCACTCAGCATTAAGAGGTTAGTTTTAGGACTGGTCGGCCTGGTGTCAGGATAATGTGACTGGGTGGGACATCACGCTACATGTCTGAGGCATGATGCCTCAGTGGTAGACATCACTGTAAACTGCCACACTGCAGAACTTGGGTATGAGGGAGAAAGTTTAAGGGAAATTATTAAGGAAGAACAAGCCCGGGAGAGGAATGAAAAGGTAAAGGCGAGGGAATTGGAAAAGGAAGAACAAGCCCGGGAGAGGGATGAAAGGGTAAGGGCGAGGAAACTAGAAAGGGAAGAACAGGCCCGGGTGAGGGATGGAAGGGTAAAGGAGATGGAAATGACCAAACAACTTGAACGGGAAAAAGGGAAACAGAGGAAAGGCAAACAGAATTAGAGAAGGATAAGATAGAACTAGAAAAACAGGCCGAAAAGAAAATGATAGAATGGGAAAGTGGAGCTGAGAGGGAGAAGATAGAGTTAGAAAAACAAGCAAGGTTAGAAGGTTTGGAGGTAGAAGAAAGATTGAGGCAACGAGATCATGAACGTAAGGTAGAGTTAGCAACAGCTAGAAAAGGAGAACACGATTCTGTCTCTAGTAAATTCAAGGGTCCCAAATTAACCCCCTTTGACGATGAAAAATATAACATGAATAGTTATCTTCATCGGTTTGAGCGGTATGCCGAGAATCAGAAGAGGAGTCGAAATGACTGGGCACTGCATCTCAGTGCTTTATTAAAAGGTAAAGCGCTGGATGTGTACTCGCGACTTCCTAGAGAGGATGTGTTCAAATACGACGTCCTGAAGGAAGCACTTCTAAAAAGGTACGAGCTGACTGAACAGGGTTTCCGTAAAATGTTCAGGTATAGCAAGCGCCAAAAGGGAGAAACCTTTGATCAGTTCATCGCTAGAATAGCGAGCTATTTTCAGCGGTTGATTGAATGTAGCAAAGCGGTGAAAACGTTTGAAGGGTTGACTGATTTCTTGCTCAGAGGTCAATTGTTGAACAAAGTTGGGCGGGAACTAAGTCAGTTTCTGAAAGAGAAAGTCTATTCAAACGTACAGGATATGGCTAAACAAGCCTATTTCTATACCGAGGCTCATGGGGGAACCCAGAACATGGTTTCAAAAGATTTTAAGTCTGGAAACCAGTCTACGAGACCGATGCCTAGGGAGCTTGCGAAATCAGCTGAGGCTAGTAGGTCAGTTAGGGATACAGGTCGTCAGGGTATACAATGTTACTTGTGTGAGGAATGGGGTCATGTTCAAGGAAAATGTCCTAAAAGAAAGGGACTCGTGCATAAGGTAGCAGTGGCTATACGGAGAAAAATTATATCTGATAATCTGGGGCAGGTAGAACCAGGTATTCATACACTTGGCACGTGTCTTTTCCCCGATGCGCGAGTACCAACCCCGAGAGGTTTCGTGAACGGTCGAGAAGTCGTAGCATTACGTGACACTGGTTGCACGGGTGTAGTGATTAAACATAGTCTCGTGCAGGATAACCAAATGCTCGGGTCAGAGTCCCCATGTATGCTTCTCGATCAGACGATCGGTCGCATTCCCGTAGCAAGGATCACGGTAGAAACACCTTTCCTAACCGGAACTGTAGATGCCCTTTGTATGGAAAACCCTATTTAAGATCTGACTATCGGTAATGTTGAAGGTTCCCGTCTTCCATTCATGGCAGATTTCAGGATACCTTTGGCCCAGGCAGTCGAAACGCGAGCGCAAACCAGACGAGAGAAAAACGCGTTTCAGAAATTAATAATGAATAGATCTCCGAAATTTCGTGTGATGAATTCAAACGAGAACAAGAACTTGACGAATCCATCAAAACTGTTATTGAGAAAATAGCGTCCGGTGCAATTAGACACTGCAAGGTTGGGGGCAGCTCTAGATTCGTTCATAGGAACTTGCTAAGTCATAGGGAGTTTATCACTCCGGAGGGTAAGAGGTATTGGCAAGTGGTCGTACCCCAGAGATACAGATCTCAAGTACTTAAGGTGGCCCATGAGTCTAGCATGGCATGTCACCTAGGCAAGGCGAAGACCACCAGCAGTGTAGTCGATGAATTTTACTGGCCTGGTGTTAATGGCGATGTCACACGGTTCTGTAGGTCTTGTGACGTATGCCAGAAAACCGTATGTAAGGGAAGAGTCACAAGGGTTCCCTTAGGACAGATGCCATTAATAGATACACCGTTTAAAAGAGTGGCGGTGGATATTGTAGGTCCAATACAACCAGTTACCGAAAGGAAGAACCGGTATATTCTTACTCTTATGGATTATCCAACCAGATATCCCGAATCCGTAGCGTTACCAACTATTGAAACGGAACGGGTGGCTGAAGCATTGGTTGACATCTTCAATAGGGTAGGGGTGCAAGAAGAAATCCTTACGGACTGTGGTGCCCAATTCACTTCTGACCTCATGGGTGAAATAAGTGTGCTGTTATCAATCAAACAGCTAAATACTACCCCATACCATCCGATGTGCAATGGACTGGTGGATATATTTAATGGTACCCTAAAGCATATGCTACGAAAGATGTGCGCGGAACGTCGACAGGACTGAGACCGCTATTTGAACGTGGTTCTGTTCGCGTAACGTGAAGTACCGCAATAAAGTTTAGGGTTTTCACCCTTCGAATTGCTGTACGGAAGAACAGTTCGAGGCCCGATGCGGATACTACGCCAACTATGGACAGGTGACGTCGCGAGCGAGGAAATAAAAACTACCTACCAGTACGTATTAGATCTGCGAGAGAAACTGGAAAGTGCATGCCAGATGGCACGTGACGAATTAATGAAAGCGGGACGCAGCTATGCCAAGTATTATAACCGCAGAGCACGAAATGGGACATTTCTTGTAGGAGATCAGGTTGTATTGCTTCTTCCTACTAGCACAAATACGTTACTAGTCCAGTGGAAAGATCCCTACGAAGTTAGAGAGGCCAAGAATGACATGGACTATACAATTGACATAGACGGTAATTTAAAGACATTCCATGCTAACATGCTTAAGTTGTACCTCAAGAGACAGAGCGACAATGTAGAAAAAGGGGTCTTGAATGTCGTTTATACGGCAGTCATCGACGACGACGTGGGAGAATCAGAACACGAGGTTTTCATTGAGTGTTCCTTGGGTGTTGCAAGGGAAGGGGGAGATCAAGTCGATTGAGTGCAGAGTTGACCAAAGACCAAATTAATGCACTTTTGGTTAAATACTCGGATGTATTCACCGACAGACCCGGTTGTACAACCTTGGTAGACCTCAAAATTACACCTGACCCCATTAGAATCAAAGGTTATCCGGTACTATACAACACACAAGAAGCTGTGGACGAAGAGGTGAGTAAAATGTTAGATCTGGGGGGTGATTGAACCTTCCAACTCGCCAAATTCTTCTCCCTTAGTGCTAGTCACAAAAAATATGGGACGAACCGATTCTGTATCGACTTTCGACAGTTAAATAAAATCACGGTGTTCGATGCAGAACCAATGCCAGATATGGAGGGTCTATTTGCGAAGTTGTCGGGCATCCGATGGATTTCCAAATTAGATCTGTCCAAGGGATATTGGCAGGTTCCCATTGTTCAAGAGTCCCGTACATTAACAGCATTTGCGACCCAGAAAGGATTATATCAATTCATGGTAATGCCATTCGGGTTAGTAGGTGCCAGTGCCACTTGCTGTCGTTTGATGCGCAAGTTGATAAGAGTTTTAGCAAGCGTTGATAGCTTTGCAGATGACATATTTGTGTACACCAATACTTGGAGTGAGCACGTGTCCGTGATGGACGGAACTCTTCGACAGACACCGCAGAGCCAACCTCACAGTGAGACCCACTAAATGCAGTATTGGTTGTACAGATTTAGATTGTTTGGGTCATAGGGTCAGTGGTTCGGGTCAGTTGAAACCTCACCCCAAGCAAGTGGAAGCGATTAGGAACGCACCTAAGCCGGATAACAAAACGCAAGTTCATTCATTTATAGGTCTAGTAGGGTTCTATAGAAAGTTTATACCAAACTTTGCAGCCATTGCTATCCCACTGTCTGATCTGACAAAGAAGGGGCAACCCAACAAAGCAGAGTAGGGACCGCCAGAAGATAGAGCTTTTTGCGCGCTGAAAGAGAAACAAAAAGTGCACCTTATTAAAGTTACCAGATGTTAGCAAACCCTTTATTTTAAGAACAGATGCCTTTGAAACTGGGTTGGGAGCAGTTTTACTGCAAGAGCAAGATAACAATAAATTACCCGTAGCTTACTCGAGTAGGAAATTGCTACCCAGGGAGAAAAACTATTCCTTCATTGAGAAAGTGTGTTTGGCCGTAGTGTGGGGAATTGGGAAGTATCATGCGTATCTTTTTGGGAGAGACTTCGTTCTCGAGACTGATCACCAACCCTTATTGTGTTTAAACAAGGTCAATGTCGCTAACGCTCGATTGATGCGTTGGGTGCTGACACTACATCCTTATCGCTTCCATGTAGAGGCAATAAGAGGAGATGAAAATATAGAGGCGACTACTTGAGTAGGGCATGATTTGAAATTTTGATTTTTTTTTTACCTAGCATAGAAAATCCAGATTGCAGTATAACCGGTGTAAATATTGTAACATATCATTAGTAGTTATTTTTATTTTATTCTGTGAGGGTTTTTAAAAAAGGAAATGTGTACATTTGTTTTTCTCTTGGGGAGAGGTATTGTCACATAATTAGGCAACGAAATAACTTGGTTTTGCCTTAGAATTATTTGACTATTTCTCGTTGTACATGCGTACAACGTTATCTAGGGTGAATACCTGTTTTTCCAGGTAAGCGACTGTATTAACATGTACCTCGCCAGAAATTACTTGTGACGCAGGAACATTAATAACATGATATACACGGATATTTTACCCTGACTTTTGCTCACTTTCCTATGGATTTAAGTAAGATCAATTTCTAAAACCGACACTGGTCGTTTTGGATCACGTCAAGGAGTGTACACTCTCCATTGTTCTCCAGCCATAGGGGTAAGTGTTAAATTTACATTTCATTTGATATGCGAAGCTTATTCGGTTTGTAATGTCTTATAGCGTAATAATGCATTTATTACAACGCAGATTTGAACTTTGAATTACAAGTCACTATTAGATCTAGAGATTATACAGAAACTATTATTATGACCAATTTGGTTTAATTGTAGCTGATTGTGACTGTCGTTCTGATTGTGACTGTCACTGTGATTGTGACTGTGAATATGACTAGAGCTGTCTGAAGCTGTCTTAAGCTGTCTAAAGTTGTTTAGAGCTGTCTGGAGTTTCCAGAGTATTTGGCTGCGTGCTATCGATACTTATGTATGTATGTACGTATGTCTGTGCCACGGACGTAGACGTAGCAAATTCAAAAGGGTGCTGTATGCTGTCTGTACGTGTATACGTACGACTGTAAATGTGGTGGATCCATAAAGGATGTGATCGGCCGATAAAAGTGTGGGCCAACCCAAGCAATCGGGCGACTTAACAAGGGGTCTAGAAGCTTACGTTTCGTTCAATTATTGTTCCAATGGCATTTTTCGGTTCATAAGATTATTTTGAATCTTAGTTGTTTTCATAGGATTATTTTGAGTGTTAGTTGTGTTCATAAGGTCATTTTGAATCTTAGTTGTGTTCATAAGATTATTTTGAATCTTAAAAGGAGTTCATATTCGAGATTATGCGAATCTCTCTTGTAGTGTAAAATATTGTTTGAAGCGTATCTACAGTCCATGAGGTTTCTTGGATCTGTACTTCTTATTGATTTAATATTTTGGTTTATTTTAAATGTGTGAATGTTGTGTAGAGTGATTTGGGTCAGTCTTATATTGAGAGCGCGAGAGAATCATAATATTTTTACATCATATATCTTTTTTATTATTAATTCATTTAATAAATTTCCATCTTGCTCACACTGTGTTTGTGTTATTCATTTAGTCCAAAAACCCAAAGTATGCATCTAACCACCATAAACAAGGAACGTCAGATATGCTTCTGACCACCATATACACATAACGTCAAGTATGCTTCTAACCGTCATAGACACGGAACGTCAAGTATACATCTAACCGTCATAGACACGGAACGTCAAGTATGCTTCTAACCGCCATATATACGGAACGTCAAGTATGCATCTAACCGCAATAGAAACAGAACATCAGTCATGATTCTAACCACCATAGATACGGAAATTCAAGTATGCATCTAACCGCCATAGACACGGATCGTCAATTATGCTTCTAACCACCATATATACGGAACGTCAGTTATGATTCTAACCACCATATACACGGAACTTCAAGTATGCTTCTATCCGCCATAGACACGGAACGTTAAGTATGCATCTAATCGCCATAGACACTGAACGTCCAGTATGCATCTAACCACCATAGACACGGAACGTCAAGTATGCTTCCAACCACCCTAGACACGGAACTTCAAGTATGTTTCTAACCACCATAGACACATAACGTCAGGTATGCTTCTAACCGCCATAGACACGGAACGTCAATTATGCTTCTAACCACCATATACAGGGAACGTTAAGTACACACAATCTAATTTTGTTTTTGTTATGTGAAAAATAGCTGCTCCTTTTAAAACTTAACAGAGAATATTGGATTATAGCAAATTTAGCAATTCTGATTGGTGTACCCATGGGTATTCTGAGAAAAGAATGCCCTGCAAAATTAGAAACGTTAACTTCAAACACTAAATATCCTAAAAGATCCGAAATCGTGTTTGAATAAATTAATGTCTATTTCCGTTAGTGAAATTTATAGCAGAAAGTGTCAGAAGCCAACATTCCTGTACAAATCACTATTTTTAAATCACTGTTTGTAATTTTTTTCAGAGCATGGCTACTGATGATTCATTCGTATCAGCACTCTTTCAATGAATGATTTCTCACGTTCTTTCCTGCAATCGTCATATCTGTAAATTCTTCAATTGTAAATACAGCAGATAATATGAACTATTTGAAAAATTATAATAACATTATTAGGCATTGATGGTGGCGTGACATTATTTACTATATTACCATCTTTAGCAAATTATGTACAAAGTTTAGGAGGGGGTGGGGGTGATCCAAGAGGACGAAGGACTTCATTAGGAGACGAAAATGATCAGCAAGATGATAATATAAAAAGGTCTAACAAATATTGGTAATCATTTTGTTCGGTTAGCCTAATGTAGATGAAGTGGTGTTGCAGTGGAAACGCTGTCTTTTAAAAAACAACTGGATCTTGGGCATGTCATACATTGACCATGTTACCAACAAAGACATCCACAACATGAGCCAACTAGCCATCGGATCCTGTGAAGACCTCTTGGCCACTGTAAAAAGGCGTAAATTGAAGTGGTACGGTCATGTCTAAAGATCATCTGGACTTTTGAAAACAATCTTGCTAGGCACAATGTGAGGGTACAAAAGAAGAGGCAGACATGAAAAGAGGTGGAAAGGGAACATTAAGAAGTGGACAGGCATAGTATTTGGAGATTTCCAAAGGGCAGGAAGGAACAGGGAAAGATTGAGTGAATTGGTTGCAAAGTCAACTGTGGTGCCCAACGACGTCTTGGGTTAAAGGTTTGATGACGATGATGACGATGACGATGACGACGACGACGATGACGATGATGATGAGTAATAGCGTAAAGAAAGTATATACCAGAACTTAATTTTTTGCGAAGCTTGTCACTGCAGGTCAGGTATTTCTTCAAAAGTTCGTCGTCGAAAAAGAATTCATAACGTGTTTTTGCAAAACGTGAAAGAGGGAAGTTCATCGCCTCTGATACAGTTAAATCAAATATATAGTATCGTTTCCTTATATTAAAATGTATTGGCAACATTGTTGCTGACATGTTATAAATTATGGCGCATTTTTTGAATGTCTAAGCATCGGATCGCACTGCTGGATCTGACAGTAGGAACTTAATGAGCATAATCCTTCTTCTTTGCATACATATGTACACACATATTTATTTTGTTCTCTACAGTATCTTTTTTTTACAACATCAGAGATTATCAAACAGGCTTCGAACTGCAGCTATTGACTACATTGACGTGATGATTTTCGATACACTTTCTTATTTTTTTTTAGACCATTGTACTAAAAATAAAATCGGATGTTTGGACAGTTTCTTGCTATAATTCGTTGTTATTTCCCCACATTTTTCACGTCCAATAAATTCGTTATTTTTCAAACGCTCGAAATATGTTATACATCTTTTTACTTCCATCTTTGTAACATACCTCCGCCACTTCGGTTGCAGAGATGTTATATTGGCAGATTACTTACTTGAGTGTCGTAATGTTTTACCCGTTTCTTTACTGCTCAATGATTCATCATATATTTTCCGTTTCTCGCGTACATGCTATGTATCTTTCGACAGTTTAAAAAAATCATTGTGTGGATGTTATTCCATTAGTCAAAGACAACTCTTTTTGAAACATGTCCGCTTTATGTCATGCACGGCACTTTGCAAGTTTAGCTTATTTGACAGGTATTATATTTAATTATTACAAATAATACCTTCACATAATAGGGTGGCTCATAACATTGGAATGTATTTTTTGCCTTTCTTGCTCTAATCGGAGTCGAATCTAATCAACGACGATGTGCATTACTCTAGGCATCAATAAAATTTAACCAAACGTAAACCGAAATTTTGGCTTAATTTTAAACGAAGTACCTGTACGCTATATTATATAACGTTCCGTTTCCTGCATCAACTAATCCTTTCTGGATTTGAATCATGGAAATTATTTCCAATGAGGATGGATACCAATGCAATAGCTATCACATTTTAGCTCAGGAATAAATAAATCAAATATATATCACTGCCTAACTATTTTTATATCAGTCATTGTGCTTATATGGTTGCTTGGGAACAACATCTGTTTGCCACGGATCATCAAGGTGACTGACATGGACTGTTCTATATGGAAATCGTTTCTCGCTGGTTTCTGTAACAAGTAGGTAGTCTGTTCAATTAATTAGTATTTACAATTCAATGCACTTTAGTTGCTTTATGTCTTGTTTATTTCCCTGCTTGTTCCTGAACACAGAATAGGCCCGATAGCTCATCCAGCTTGTCAATAGCTTGTCGACTACTGCATTTGACCTTTTTTTGCATTGGGACATACCCTTTAATGATGTTGCAGCTATGAAGGTTTTATATCAACAAATTAGTATATCAATAATTCTTAATGGTGTTTTCAAACATAATTAGGTTTGACCACACCCGTATCCTGTCCAAACTTGTAAGAAAAGGTTTTGTTACAGAGGCTGTTGCTTTCATTTTATAAACCTGAACTGTTTCTATCACTCCAATGATATTACGTAAATTCAATGCAATACAGGTCTGTGATATTATATATGGTTCTTTAAAAGTTAATATGAAAAAATAGCAAAATGTTTGAAAGTTCACAACTAATTATCTTGTGCTCTCACCGTCACTGTGTTTCTCTAAATGTCTTCACTGTTTAACTGGTAAAGTGAACTTTTAAACATTTTATAAAATACGAGTGTATGACGGCTCTGATATTTTCTTTGATTTGTATTATTCTGAATACGTATAAAAGTGTATGATAAACAAGAATATATGTGATCAATTGATTATTTGTATCCCCAAACCGGATGTAAAAACTGAAGCATATGAGCGCTCTAATGATTTTTATTGTTTCATGGTGTTTATGTATCCCTTTACGTGGTGTTACAACAATGATAGGAGGTGTTCGGTAACGGGACTATGTATACTACTCGCAATCGCTTGTAGTTTGCAAAATGTGTTACTTTCGATTATTTTATGAGGAGGAGGTGCGTTCTTCGTGGATATGAACATTTTTCCGTAGCAACAATCGCATGGCAACCAAGTACTAACTCTAATCGAATGTGCAAGGGTTGTAGCTACTGGTCTTCTAAAGCTCTTCTCGACTTGATGTCATATGCTACTACTTCACCGCGATTTAAGTCTGATGGAGTTATCTCTCTTCATTGATATGCTTGTTTGAATTGTGCATATTTGTAATTAAAGAAATGAACGTCTGTATGGTCTGATTTAAGTCAAAATATTTTGTAGAAACTATGTATGATATGACAGTGCATTACCGTGTAGAGGTGTATGTATGCTACGTACGAAGGCTCATGTCCACGAGAAATGACCGATACTGTGTGTTTGAGAGAGAGAGAGAGAGAGAGAGAGAGAGAGAGAGAGAGAGAGAGAGACTAATACAAAATTTGATTATGTGCCATTGACCTGTATTAGGCTACCCATTGCACTACCATGTAGGGAATTCAAGACGTAAAATCATGGTGTTAAATTAATAATGGTTTAATGCTTCTAATATTGCAAGCCGCGCTACCTGCGCCATTTACGTTTGTCATTTATAAACTGTGTGATAGGGCTGTAGCATGTATGTTATTCATTAACAACTACATATTTCGCTGCATTGATTGTTCGCAAATAACAACTGGAAATATTCATTGAGCTCCATTGTTGTGAAATTATCAATATCGCTACAATCATACTGCTTATGCCATTCATATATTTCACTGTATGTTATTTCTTAACCCGGCAGATACACAGGCGCTGCGGGCGTAATTGATGTCAAACCTCCTTGTTCAATAATTGGCGAAAATCCGAAGAGAAAATAACACTGTACAACTTAAACATCTTTCTCGGACGTGCTCTCGTAGCTTCCAGTGACAAGTTATATTAATGCGATTTGCTGCAGTAATTCTGTTCTGAATTGTATCCATTTTATTTATTACTAATACTAAGATGAGAATATATTTCACTATATGTTATTTCATAACTCCGTTACTTGTCCGGAAGAGTTATCACTCTTCAATTATGTGGAGCACGACAGTTACGAGGTCCCAGTTTTGATAGTGAATGCTTCATCATTTGACGATATATAAAGCAGAGATCAAGGTATATTTATTAAGCAAAGTAGTTAGTGCAAAGCTCTCTGGAGCAAATTAATACTTAATTAATAATACCCTATAGTCATGAAGTTCTATAATTGTCAGGAAGAGTCCAACAGTTTATTTTTCTGATGCAATTTTCAACGTAACATTTCCCACCGATTTTTGTCCGCTGACTTCTGTAAGGCTGGATTCGTCTTACCTTTCAAAAATCGTTTTAATCAGTCCCTCTAAAACACCAAATTCAGATTTTAGTTTACCAAAGCATTCATTGTAGACTAAAAAGCCCGCAAAGAGGGTCAATGATGACAGTCATATACTAATATTACTCTACTCTGGAGAAATTGTAGAAACGACAAAACTATCCCGCAGAGCGATGTTCTCAGATAGACATGCCCATTGTAGCGATCAATATACGCAAGCGTCAGAAAGATTGTTCTTTAGTTTATTTTGTCTGCCTGTAAATTTCCGTTGTTTCGTACTTGTGCTCGTAACATTCTGTGATTTTGTTTTTCGGTAGCACAATCTCAAACTCAGTCTCTCTGACTGTTTTATCGTCGATTGCTACCATTTACATTTCACTGATTGTGTTGAGGTTGCTCTGTGCAGCACCAAGCAGTTCGGATCAGTCGCATCAAAATAATTTACATATACATCAAGGACAACATTTACTATCGATATAGCTCCAACAACACTACCGATATGTGCACCTAAAATAGTTAATGTCGTTTTTCCAGTCACACTGAGACCGAGATTTGCGACCGAAGCAAGATATCAAATAACAGCTACGACAACACTTTGTTCTGCACTTACGATTAGCGAGGTTCTCTTGGTATTTTGATCTCGCAGTTGTTGATCCGCTTCGATTTTGTTTTCATGTTTCCAAGACTGGGGTCCGTCATTGTTCTTCTGTAAAAAAAATAAAATCTCATATTTCAGTTGCACGACAGACAGGCTTTGTACGGTCTCATCAGCACCCTTAGGCGCAAGACTAACGCTCATTTCTAGCCAATTATTCCTTTTTACTGGCGAAATTATCATGCAGCTATAAAAACCTCTTCCTCGGGTATACTTAAGTAGCATGTGATTGTGCGTTCTGGTGGTTTGGAGCCCTCTCGTTCAAAACACGTTAATAACGCCAGCATCTTTTCATCTATCGTGTTTGCCCAATACCGTTTACTCGAACACGTGCGGCCTTGTTCGATTACAGTCGAGATCTGTATTTTCTCAGCTGAATCAATGTTGGTTTAATGTATTCTATGGTGAACTTAAATAGGGTGGATATATCATTGGATTCCACTTTGCCATTGAAGAAACGATACAGGTCAGGTTTATAATCTGGCACTGCAGTAAACGCGTGAACATTTTCGAATAATAATACGATTATTCCAAACTGGCCTTGAGGTGTTGTGATACATCAGGTTGATTACAAATTGGAATTTATACTCTTTCATTACCAATATTACATGACAATTCATACCAGGGTTTAGTAACACCACGTTTGATCAGATATTCATTGACAAGTCGAACTAAATTGTTACCTGTGTTAACATCCGCTGCTAGCTGACCCGACAGCCCGTAGGTAAATTCTTTTGTGAGTTCCGAAGTATTGCAAAATAAATTGGGTTCGGATGCCGTTCTTATACTTATGGTCCAAGTCATTGTCTAATTACACTGCTCTTGAACATCTTTGTAACTGACCGCATGAAAAACGTCAATCGCTTTTGACACAGTGGGCGAATTATTATGTTGCTTTTGAGGGTATACCTTTTTCAAGCTCTATCTTACTCAGATTCTTTTTAGTTTTATTCTTTCAAAATTCATGTACGTGTATTGCAAGAGATTAAAGAATGCTGAGACTATCTGGGTGTTCACAAAAATACAAACTAGTAAGTTTCAATATGAGAGAGAGAGAGAGAGAGAGAGAGAGAGAGAGAGATTTTGCTGTAATACCCACCCCCATATCCAATAGGCAAATAATGCTACGCCAGCCTGTTTCATACTTGCGACCCAAAAAACATGCATATCCTTTTTCTTAGGAACTAGAACTAACCACATGTTTTATTTTACCATTGACCAACTGTTTTTACGCCGGCTGTACGAAGCACACGATGCCACATTCTACAACCAATATCTTAAAATATATACTTTGAATTGCTGGTTTTAGTCTACATGTAACATTGCATAATGGACGGTTAAAGTGATGAAAAAATGTAATTAACGTAAATATTTTTAAGGGGACATAAACTTGTATGTATTTTTTAAAGTTAATGCAGATGAAAATGTGATACATTATATTATTTTAATCTACACGTCAATTACTGCAGTAGCAGTTAGTTTCTCCATTGCACACATACACATCATATCATAAAGTTTGGCAATGTCTAATATTGTGCGACCCTAATTGTGAAATCTGCGTTAGATACGATCACACGTACCGTACACAAATAACTTTCAGTGGTGTACCTCAGTTTCTTTATAGCTTTATCTAAGTGGAATTTGTTCTTGCGTATTTCATTTCTCACCTTGTTTTACTTGTACGATGTACACGTCACATCTATCAATAATGCCTTGCATATTGCAAGAAATCGCCAAACCACGTGTTTACAAAGACTATACAATATATCTATAATTTCACCCATTGCCAATAATGTGGCTTCTTATGTTGCACGGTCTTAAGCATGCATCTCTTGTGCAAAACGTTTTGGCTTCAAAGGTTTTTAAATTCCTATTATTTCCAGTTTATCTCGATTCGTTCGTATTAATTTTAAGGTCGTCGCGAAACTGTTTTTTACAGCAATGCTCACTCATTCGACTTTCCGTCTATTACATTTCTGAAGCATTAAGTTCATACATGTTAATTATGACAATACATAATAAGAAAAAAGAAAAATTCACCTCCATTTTGGAGTGCAAAATCATGAATTGGTACCCTCCAAAAATTTGGAGCTGAAACCCGAGTCTTCAAGAAAACCCTTTATCTTGCATGTCCCTATACCACTTAATCAATCCGCCTTTACATTTTTATTACCATTAATATAACTTTCCTGGACCTGGTACTTCTGAACAAAACATGATCATCTCATGAACCGTTCAATTGTTAATTTAGCTTAGGCTAAATAGGCAAGTGGTCGGTTTTCAGTTTAGAAAATAATATTTTTTTCTCCATACAAGCATCGTTGGAATTTCGATATTCCCAAAATAATTTCCAAGCATTCTTTCGCAGAGACTAACAATAATTACTTTCTGCAGTCGACAATATGTTACTACTTTATGCAACCGGAAATAAATTTGCATCATGCTCTTGAAATAGCACCTCCTCTAAACTTCTTTCAGAAGCGTGAGTAGGCAAGATAAAGTCCTTTGTCACCTTTGGTAATTTTAATACTGCATCTGACGTCAACCTGTCCTTTAACATCTGAAATTCACATTACATGCGTCTGTCCAAATTACTTTCGGAGAAGCCTTCTTCCTAGTCAAGATGGTAAATGGGCTAGCAGTAGCACTAAAGTTAGCAACATAACGACAATATTTCCCTGCCTGTTCCAAAACAGATCGAACTTCCGTCTTAGTGGTCTAATGTACCGCTTCCTACGTTGGTTAATTTTAGAGATCTCTGGGAATAATGTGTCTCCACTGAGTGTGTGACCATGGAAGGTTAATTTCGTAAAACGTACATGAATTTAGATGGTTGTACGGTACCTCCATTCTGTATAAGTTGCATGGCGTGACTACTCATTGGTACTTTGCATATGGAGTTGCAAAGACAAGTCTTGCTCTATGTTCAGTTCGGTCTGGAATTTGCCAGTAGACTTTCGACAGGTCAATTTTCGAAAACAATTTCGCGTTTGTCACTCCGGCAATAAGGTCACTGGATCCAATACAATTTTACCTGAATGTCTGTTTTCAGTTTATTTTCCTTTAAACGACACAAACTCGAGGAATGTCATGCCTTTTCTGCATAATAAATAGGAGAGCTATACACAGATTCAACTGGTTCTACGACTCCTAAATCTATCATAGCCTGAATGTCATTTCGGACAGTTTCTAATTTTGCATTTCATATCGTCGTTTCGAATGTGTGCGAGGTCTGGCCTGACGTCCTGCTCGCCAAACAAAGTGAAGCGTCTCTTACAGCCTCTGTTTTCCACGTGTCGGGATCGCCGCGTGACCACTGTCTGGCTCTGCTGGAAAGGAGGTTACTTGCTTATGGCCTTGTATACACCTTTGTGTCCACAGCAACACCTTAATGCGGGGCCTTCTACTCGTCCACGGATAGTGTATATGTCTGCACATCAGATCCGACGAAAGGCTCTTCAGCCTAGCACGACTGCGCTCGAAGACCAAAATGATGTCTGTGCAAATTAGACAGATGCTCTTTTCTTATGACTCGGATCTGGTGACCCACACCGAAGACGTCCTCCAGACTGTTTTGCTGATGCCAGCAAGCAGTTAGGGCTCGTCATCAGCCTGAGAAAGACAAACGTCAATGCACAAGATGGTACCACTGCTCTCTCCATTAAAACTGACGGTGTCACCCTGGAAGCAGTCAACAACTTTATTTACCTGGAATCAACCATCAGCAACACTCATCCGCTCGATGTGGAGCTCGACAGAAGGCTTGCAAAGGCAAACACCATCATGGCCCGACGAATGAAGAGGGTATGGGAAAACAACGCTATGACGAGGCACACCAAGATCCAAGTCTACCAGGTGCGCGTTTTCAGCTACCTCCTATATGGAAGTGAGACCTAGAATACCTACACGAGGAAAGAGAGCCGGCTCAACTCCTTTTATATACGGTGCCTAAAATACATCTTGAAAATCAGCTGGCAAGACCTCTCCCCACACAGCGATATCCTGTAGCGTGTACTCCATGCTGAGCGGACGCCGTCATCGATGGCTGGACACGTCCGACGCATGGAGGAAGCGAGGCAGATAAAGGACATCTGATATGGATAGACAGTTGGCCACTCGTACCAGAAGAGTCGGCCGCCCCTTACTTCGTTTCAAGGATGTGTGCAAGAAGGACATGAATTAATGCAACATTTCACCCGACGGCCGGGAAGTGCAGGCCGAGGACCTCGAAACTGGAATGGCGTAGCAGTCACTGATGTGAGGAGAGGTCAGCGGCAGCATATAAACGTGAGAGAAAGAAGAGTGCGGCAGCAACCTCGGCAACTCAGACTATCCAGTTCATCTTCACCAACTGCAATAGGGAATGCCACTCGCACATAGGCCTGCACAGCCACAGCAGATGATGCCAAAACCCCAGAGACAAACAACACTCCAAGGGCGCTACTCGTATGATCTTCCGATACTGAGCCGCCAATGATAAGTAGATATCTTTTCAATTCCACGGGCATTCCGACCAGTACCATCAAACGGAATTCCTCCAAATCCGTCATGCCAGGTCACTACAAAAACACATCTGGGTACTTTTCGAGCATTCCCTCCACATCCCTACGTCGCCCTGATGTGAACGTCTCGTCATAGACAACGTCGAAATATGTTTCTTTCATCGTCAAACGACAATTAGAAAGTAATTCCGCCTCTCCTTCGTTGACATCGCATTCTGCAGTCACAACTGTAGCAACCAGGAACTCTGTAGGTGTTTGTCATTAACGATAAAGCTTAAGTAAGCTGACGTGATACATCTTCTCCTTGTCCACTGTCTGGATATGGTAGTTCTGTCCACCTTTCTTTCTCCGTTACTACGACCCGTCCCCTCTAAGGAACTTGGAGTTTGCTTTGCTCTAACGGCACGAACAGCAACACTTTGTTACCTCCTCGAACTGACGTACCGTGGGCTTTCTTTATTGTAATACATGGCTTGACGTCCCCGTGCATGCTGCAATTCTTCTGGTCCAAATTACAAATTTCATCCAGCTTTTTGCGCAGATCTACATTATAAGTATTTCTTAGGCTGTTTGTTCATCCGTCCACAACTGTTTCAATACAGCCATGGGTCACATTAATGTTCTCCCTTCAACTAATTCAAACGATACAAAATAATGCTCGTGGTACTTAGTGTTAGGCGAAACGTATCGCGACAGGTATTGATCCAAATCAATAGGTCGACTTTCATAATGATTTCTCTCGTTTCAGGGTCCCATTTAAAGACTCTACTAGACCACTGTACTGCGGATGATAGCCAAAAGGCAAATGGACAGTAACCGGCTTACCTCGTCCATCACATGACTGACAAACCCCGTCCCTTGGTCAGTTAGTATCCCCTTAGGAACACCAATTGTAAAAGAAGATACTAATAAAGCCTCAGCCGACGTAACTGATCTATGGCTTTTAACCCAACTGCCTCCGAGTATTGGATGCGTTATCAACTATCGCTGATACCATAATAATTCCACTCTATGACGGACCAATCCAACCACCGCCACCATCGAGAAAGGTTCATCAATCAGTGGAGAGCTCCATAATGGCATTGGGGGATGTGGAGGGTGAGCCTTAGGTGCGATCCGCTGACACGTGTCACAAGATAAACAAAACCTTTGCAGGTTCCCGTACACACATGTCCAAGAGAACTCCTTCAATAGCATATCTTTGGTTCACGCCATGGCTATGTGGCTTCCAAGGAGACCCTCATGTGCTTCGCTTTTGGCACGATACCCACTTTAAACATATCTGACCCTTTCATGGTGTACCGGTAGGAAATACACCATTTAAACACATAGTTCACTACGGCGTCTGGCAATTTCTATATTGAGCTTCGTTTGCGTACCTGAATACTTTGTTAAGAGATAAATCTTCATCTTGAAGTTTTCCCAACTCGCGAGGTACAAACCTAATGTTTAAGCGAAGTTTTTTTTTCAGCGGTTTCGACCCTGACTTTAGCTTCAGCGACCTCATATCAGCAGATCCACGTGCACTGGTGTACATTACACTGGGGTGGGCCTTGAAAACACATACCCACATTCTTGGATCACGTAGTGAGACAACCCTGACAAACATGCTGCTTCAGTCAGCCCTTTCACATGAAGCTCGCCTATGCCAATGTTAAAAACCGCGAGCACATATTTAGTCACGTTAGCAAGCTGGACTTCTACTCTATCTTCTCTTTAGCTGACCTTATGCGAGATGATTGATCGCTCCGCCTACCAAATCACATGACATGACTCCTTGCTAACCTCCGACAAGCATGCATTATTGGGCAATGTAATGTTTCAGCTTAAGTGATATATTTATTTAAAATGATTTGTATTGTTCTTACAAATGTAAAATTTCAAAGTTGCATGCAATATAATGACATAGACAATATTTATATTTGTAGTCGAAGTTCGTATTGTGATAATCTAAGTGTTTTATTTCGGTAAATAGTAAAAACATAAATTGTCAAGCTGCCCGATAACTTATTCGTATACAAGGAAATTCGCTCCAAAAGATGCTAATATATTTAGTATATAATCTTATCCTTATTAATTTTATTAGACTTAAGTTAATGTTGCCTTGGAAGTAAACGAATTAAAAATTAATAAATAAAATCGTAAATAATTACCGTTTAGATCTATACCATCGTACGTAATAATTTTAAAGTTCTACTATGTTCGTCAGATGGAATTTTGATCAATTATATAAATGGATGCTTAATATATCTGACGATAATTATCTGAAACCATTGCTTCTGCATTTCTTACTATTACATTTTTGTATTCTCTCCCCTCCTCTAGCCCAATGCGAAAGCAAAGAGCCACTCAAGTGTCTGGGAGATCAAGACGATACATCATTGTTGTTGGGACAAGCCAACATTACAGTATTAATTTTCAAACAATAAAAAAATGCAGTCTGGGTTTCGGTACTTCCTATGTAAGGAAAATAACATACATCCAATCACGGAAGTTGGGGGGTTAAATTATTGTGTTTTCTTTCAAGCCATTGACGGGACATGGTTTTATACATACGTTTGTGCAAATAAGCATGTCGTACTTGCCATCAATTGTTTCCATATTCAGCTGATTGTAAAAATGACCACAAAAAGCCTTTATCTATCGAAGTTTTGTCCATGTCTCGGGAAAGAAATAAATCGAATTCCTCCGTTCAGATGATCGGGATATCGACAGTCAGAATTACAAGGTTCCCATTACCTTATCGATCAATAACAAAAGAAGGTTGTCGGAGAAAAATGGCGGACGTAAGCAATGTCTTGAGGTGTGTCTAATGTATGCTCGCTGGTTGGTTAATTGGTCAGCATGATTGATAGATAGCGACAGGTTAATCCCATACTTCACGTATTTATTATCTACCAAAGCCGGATAACAATAACCAATATTTCACAGCACGGTGCCATCTCACCATTTACCGTAGCTACCGCCGAGTTCGTCAACTCTATTTTTTTCCGCTTCTTAACAGCACACGGAATTATCTCATTTAACGTTGTTGGACGATATTTCCTACAATCCTGATCGACACAACCTGCCTTATTGCAGGAAAGATCTCCTTTCCATCCATGTCTGCCCTCTGGGTCTTCCCTGTCCCACGGAAATGGTCACGGCTGGGATTACTGATCCCTGGCCTCCCACCATTCTCACCATTCCGTTATTGTGATGCTCCCTTGGCGACCCTAATAGGTTCGCTTATGTTTTGTCAGTCCCTGTCACCCCAGGTGGTTGGACGCGAGTGTGCACTCTCGTATTGCGCGGTCATCCCGCATATATATACCAAAGTCGAGAACCCACGCTCAGCTAAGTACACTATTAAATATGTTCGTGCTCTCTTAAAATCTCTTCCTGTTCGCCCAGATAGGTTAGCGCCGTAAGTCATTTCGATCCACTTATCAAAATTACTAGTAAAGCAAACCAGCCACAAACACCGACTACAGAAATCAAACACCAGCTAACAAAAACATAATTACCAGATAAAAAATCAAAACAAAACGTCAAATCAAACACTAAATCCAGAAACACTAGTTGCCTTCTGTTGCTAGTGTATAGCCTTGTACATTTTCTCTGCCGCTGTTTGTGTCATAGCTAGTCTACTGCTGTGTGTACATTTCCTGCGTTTGTTAGTGGTTCTAAAATAAATATGTAAACACAAATAAAATGCACTACTCGTGGACGCCACTATAATGCATTATGCCACACAGAACATGTATCAGGAAGCTAAACCGGCAGTTTCATGCTACTTCTATTGTTCTTTTTAATGAATTTCAGGCATTGTTTTCGGACTTTTTCAGCTGGCTGTTAATAATGCAGTAGCGTCTCTTTTTTCAGGGTATCGTAGTCTTCTACGTCGTTTAGCATCATATTATGGTTGACGTCTTTAACGGCTTCCTTTAAGAATGCTGAGACGTTGATATGTGATGAACCAGTACCAAGTTTTCTAATTGTGTCAAAACCTGGACAGTGATTTCTTGTTTGTCACTGTACATGGACGCGGTTATATGTTTTGGTTACTCTGTCTTCAGATTTCCTACATGTGGGTCCTGAACGTTCATTCAAGTCTTCATCCATTCTAGAACCGGCTTCGATTCTCAGCCTCCCAAATTGCTAACTTATGTTCGCGTTCCCTTGCTCTTTGATCGGTTTGAAATATCTCTCTCTCTCTCTCCATATATATATATATATATATATATATATATATATATATATATATATATATATATATATATATATATATATATATATATATATATATATATATATATATATATATATATATATATATATACATATATATACATACATATATATATATATATATATATATATATATATATATATATATATATATATATATATATATATATATATATATATATATATATACATACATATATATATATATATATATATATACATATATATATATATATATATATATATATATATATATATATATATACATATATATATATATATATATATATATATATATATATATATATATATATATATATATATATATATATATATATATATATATATATATATATATATATATGGAGGATTTTTTATAATTATTTTTGTCAAACTATTATAAATATTCCTAGAAATTCAACTTCTTCGTGATCATTGTTTCACGTCGAGCAGAAGTTTTCATTGTCTTCTCCCAGTGCACCAGTGTGAAGCGACCACCAGCACCAGGACCAGCATGAAGTGAACCTTTAAACTCCATATTCTTGTCCAAACATATTGTATCTTGTTTCCTTAAATCAAGCAAATCAAAAACGTAAATGGTGGAACTTAACCACCTTGTCGGTACTTTCATGGTTCAAATTTTACGACTGGCATCTGTAATTTTTAACCATAAGATTGAGAATGGGATACGTTTTTCAATTAGGTTTCCAGAATGGAGTTTTGTTTATATTTGCGTTGATGCAGCATAAATTATTGGCAAACAAGGTCTGGCTGGAACACTGAAAGTTACTTTCCAATCAAGCATCCAAAATCGGTGAGACGCAAAACGGGAAACAGGTTTATAAGTCACGTAGTCTGAAATAGCTAAGTTTTTAGTGTACAGCTTAAATTGCCATCACGAATTCAGTAAGCTGCTTCGACTATACATTATGTAAGTTCATTCTCTCAAATTGTGTGAGTATATATATATATATATATATATATATATATATATATATATATATATATATATATATATATATATATATATATATATATATATATATATGTATGTATGTATGTATATATATATATATATATACTCTTATGCTGCCTCAGTGCTTGCCATCTTTATAAACTGCCCCATTGCATACTTCGTAGCGATATCACTAAACAAGTGTTAATGCTACGTTAAAAATCCAGATTACACACACACACACGCGCGCTATCAATCTTACAATCAAATATTCTACATCAATACTCATTATTGAATCACTCAAATATTTATAAGCCACTCCAGGGTACTGAGGATGTTTCTTCGTTCTTTTATTCACTCAAGTATATACTTATATTTCCGAAAGGTAAAGGTACTATTCAGGCTAATATTTTAGTGCTTTTGTATCCCACATTGTTCCTTCGTTTATTTTCAGAATGATTAATAATTTTCTTTTCGTCCCTGTATGTCAATTTTTCATTTGTCTTACAAATAAATTCCATTTGGGCCCTACTTAAGTTTTCCAATAACCAAATCCATCTTGAGGTAAAAGCGTTAAAGTTTTTTTTTTCATCATAAAATCAGGTAAAACGTTGATCATCGGAATGGTCGTCTTGATAGAAGTCTAAACAGATGGATACGTCCATGACATTGTTATTATATATGTCATTAGATGGCACCATTAACATTTTTTCCAATATCACTGCTGCATTGCTGCATATAATGATGCTTTAGAATCAATAATATTGTCGAAGCAATTTAATCCTGTGCAGTTACGGGTGTATGGTTGTATGTATTGTTATGCATATTTAATTCAATTGTATGTTGGTTATCTTAATTAAAAATTATTTCGTTACATGTTAATGTAATGTAATTTTGTATGTTAGTCTTGACCTTATCCAAAACTGAGTTCATTTCTGATTGACCCGTCTGACTTTTTTAAAAACAAAATTATTTCATTTTATGTCATCAACTAATAACTATTTTACTCTCTATGTGTATGAGCTTAATATTAGAATTATTATTCAGGTAAACAAGAAATAGAAAATATATTTGGGTTCGTTTTCTTTTTTTAATTTCAAAAGTGAATGTTACAGGTAATGTGTTGCAAGTAAACAAGGCTCATTAAAACAGTCTAGAAGGTGTGTTTCTATTAGGTAATATTTATTTTTAGTAAATGTTAATTGTGACCTGAGGTCAATTAGAGAACCATATAATCATGTAATTGTGAGGACTTGGTCATTCGAGCTTTAACATCTAGCACTTTCAAGTTGTATTATGTTGTGACCAGTTTGGGCTGAATTTTATTTTCTTCAAAATATTGAATTGAAGTGATTACTTTCTCTGGAAATACAAACGTGTTCTGATAAAATTCCTTGATAAAGACATTCACTGGAACTTTTAATATATTCAAAGCTGGAATTATATTACTGCGATTCAATAAAAGACTGCTGACACGTTAGCACTTCGTATGCTATAACACGTCATTGCCTTCAGTATTGGATATCTTGGGGGCTTGAACTGAGTTTTATTCCGGACCTTTATTATTAGGGGTTGTATGAAATTCCTAGATTATTTTGCAATTTAATTCGCAATACTGTAGGTTCTTTTTTTTTTCATTTTCACTTTGTATTCTAGGGGATTACATTATTTGTTAAATTTCGCAATGTTTGTTGCATGTATTTATATATACATGTATACACGTCATTTGTATCTATGAATGTTAATGTTCATTTATTCTACCGTTTATCACTCGTTCTTCATTTCTCAATGCATTCGTCTATTGGTCTGAACATTTTTAAGATTTAGAAGCTTGAATTATTCTTGAAGAGGAAATCTGTCGGATAAGAGTAGAAAAAGACTATCCGTGATGGCGGTGAGTTAAAATTATACAATTGCACGATGTGGGGAAGATAAGGCAAAGTTTATTAATAACTTTCTATATTCATATGACTACGTCGTAATTATTAAGAATATTTTGATTTACAACAAAATTCCAAGATTCTCTTTACTGGAACCAAAGTGTGATATAGCGATCATGGTGTAGATGAGACGCACCATCTCCACTTTGACGTCAACCTTTAGTGAGTTTTAGTTAGTTTATATTTGTGTTATCCTCGTCAGAGGAGCATGAATTATTTAAATGAGTAGGTCATCTAGACTGATCTTTCACTCCAGATCCTCCACCAAATCCCTGTATTGAATATTTTCGTAAAAGCGTTCAGGTCTATGCTTTCATATTAAAACCATGTAAAAGAGTATGATCGTCTTTTCGGCACTCTAAACATATACCTAGATTCTTGCCATCGTCATTATATTTGTCATCAGGAGTCACCATTAGCATCTCTTGCAAGTATGGGATAAACTAATTTACGCCTGTTTGCTATATGGTCAAAAGTGTTAGGAGCATTATCAACACTAGTTTTAGGAAATGTTTAGTTTTTCATGGGTAAATCATCACAGCTTTTTCTTCGACTGAAGAAAATTGTCGCAAAAACTGTAGAAACTTTTCACCAAAAGCGAGATATTGCAGTTGATTTGTCTGTCAGTCTTTCAACTGTTTGTCTCATTTGTCTAGCGTCGTCTTTCTGGTAAAGTCGGTAAGGTAGTGTATTTAGTTTGAAAAACGGCATACATTCAGTTACTTTGTTTCTTGTAGTGTATTTAGTATGGCATAAGGCATACATTCAGTTACTTTGTTTCTTGTAGCGTATTTAGTATGGAAAACGACATATATTCAGTTACTGTGTTTCTTGTAATGTATTTAGTTAGGAATAATGCATACGTTCAGTTACTTTGTTTCTTGTAGTGCATTTAGTTTGGAATACGCATACATTCAGTTACTTTGTTTCTTGTAGTTTATTTAGTATGAATACGGCATACATTCAGTTACTTTGTTTCTTGTAGTGTATTTAGTGTGGAATACGGCATACATTCAGTTACTTTGTTTCTTGTAGTGTATTTAGTATGGAATACGGCATACATTCAGTTACTTTGTTTCTTGTAGTGTATTTAGTATGGAATACGGCATACATTCAGTTACTTTGTTTGTTGTAGTGTATTTAGTATGGAAAACGGCATACATTCAGTTACTTTGTTTCTTGTAGCGTATTTAGTATGGAATACGGCATACATTCAGTTACTTTGTTTCTTGTAGTGTATTTAGTATGGAAAATGGCATACATTCGGTTGCTTTGTTTCTTGTAGCGTATTTATTATGAAATACGGCATACATTCAGTTACTTTGTTCTTGTAGTGTATTTAGTATGGAAAACGGCATACATTCAGTTTCTTTGTTTGGTGTAGTTTATTTGGTTTGGAAAACGGCATACATTCGGTTACTTTGTTTCTTGTAGCGTATTTAGTATGGAATACGGCATACCTTCAGTTACTTTGTTTCTTGTAGTGTATTTATTATGGAATACGGCATACATTCCGGTACTTTGTTTCTTGTAGTGTATTTATTATGGAATACGGCATACATTCCGTTACTTTGTTTCTTGTAGTGTATTTTGTTTGTAATATGGCATACATTCAGTTACTTTGTCTCTTGTAGTGTATTTAGTTTGAAATACGGCATACATTCAGTTACTTTGTTTCTTGTAGTGTATTTAGTTTGGAATAATGCATGCATTCAGTTGCTTTGCTTCTTGTAGTGTATTTGGTTTGAAAAACGGCATACATTCAGTTACTTTGTTTCTTGTAGTGTATTGGGTTTGGAAAACGGCATACATTCAGTTACTTTGTTTCTTGTCGTGTATTTATTATGGAAAACGGCATGCATTCAGTTACTTTGTTTCTTGTCGTGTATTTAGTATGGAAAACGACATATATTCAGTTACTTTGTTTCTTGTCATGTATTTAGTTGGAAAACGACATACATTCAGTTACTTTGTTTCTTGTAGTGTATTTAGTTAATATAATTAAGCAGTAGGTAGAATAAGAAAATGAGCATATAATAAAAAAGTTTACTGCATTTGTATTGGAAAATGTAAACTCGTTTTGTCGGACGAATATACTTCACCCCCAAGGTCGTGTTGCATTTGCATCGAAAATACTTGTTTATATTTCTCCATACAAATGCATTGACTTACAACTATAGTATCTATGAATATCAAGTTTTCAATTTGATTATGTTGACGGCGAGACATGATTTGTAAATGAAATATGTTTGTCGGTCTTACATATAGGTCATCTTTAATGTCATTGCGTGTAATTGATACTGTTTTGGTCTGTGTTACTACATATAGGTCATCCCATTTATTTTTTCGATTACAGTCTGGTCCACTTTTACAAGAGACGATAAAATATGACAAGAGTACGAGGTGGTGGACTTGGCAGCAAATAAAATACGTCACAACGTTAAAACAAGTCCATGGACGCACGATGTAGTATTGCCTGACTATTTACATGTGTAGCTTTTTGTATAATTAATAAACTTTTCACTTAAAAGATTAATTGTTTTTATCTGTAAATTCCGTAAATCATTAGCGACCATGCCAATTCACTAATGCGTTGTAAATGCTTTTCTTCGGGCGATTGCGGTACGACCATAACGAAAACTTCCTCCACACATGGATGCCTTTCTTAGAAATCCATGAAAGACAAAACGCTCAAAACCAAGTAGAAATGGAATAATTCAAATTGTATGGAAAAATTTATATAAATTACCTATTCCGCAATGTATCCACCAATTCTGAACAAATCGAAATTTGTGGAATATATACACGTGTTCCCACATTGTAATATTAAACTGTAAATTATAGATAATTTTAAATGTCATGATTCCTTTCTTCCCGTCTATTTTGTGTATATTTCGTCCTACGTGGATCTGATGAGAGCGTTCGCAAGCAGGCATGACTGTGTTATTGACCGACAGATGTCTCGCCGTTCTTATCAACTGTTCATCATACTATTTTATTTCTTCAATTCTTGTATGAACCTGTTTAGATGTCTTCATTAAGTACTAGCATACCTTGTTTGAGCTTGTTATTTATCCTGGTAGGTATAAATCACCTATCAGAATGTAGAATGCAGAGGTGTTATGTATTTGTTCGTAATCTAGTACATTTACATTATTTTTCATCAAAATCAACATCATGTTCCTCTAGAGAGTACATATATTATAATTTTCTCATACAAATTCAAATGATCAATATTATAATATTCTATTCAAGGCACCGGAACACTGCAATTAATGAAATTAGGACAGATTTACATTATAATTCAAAACAGTTGTAGGTATATGACAAAACATGACGCAACGTTATCTTCTCCGGGTTCTGAGTGGGTGGGATTCCAATATGGAATATTACAGTTCTTTCAGTTTATGTAGCATACCAAAATAATCCTACCAAAATAAGTTACATGAATCTTATTTTGTACTTTGTAGACTGGCATGGTTTAAACAAATACATTTAGGGTCATTATGCTGCGAATAGGTATGCATACGTAGCACTGCTATGCTTCTATTTTCTCTACAAATAATTATAATAGTAAACATGCTAATCACTTTTTAGTTTACTAATTGTTTTTGTAACTATTTTATTTACCGTCGTTCATTCAGTGTGCAAGCATGATGTCATTGTAAGTCGATTTCATTGTATCTCTTGGAAGAAATCCGCATGGCATTGAACAAATCAGACATGTATGACATGGAGGTATTGCTTTACTGAAACAAATGAATAAATAGCATGGTTTTTGATATTTATTCTTCTTCGTCTTCTTCTTATCATTATTTAGCTATAATAATACAATCATGATAATAATAATAAGGATAATAATGATATATATAATAATGATATTACTACTACTGATATCAATAATAATAATAATACAATTAATAATAATAATAATAATAAGAAGAAGAAGAAGAAGAAAAAGAAAAAGAAGAAAATATAATGGCAATACCCAAAGGTCATCAGTGCATAATTCAAATATGTAGCACGTCGTATATTCAAAATTACGAAATATTGGCAAATAATATGTAACGAGCTATTAAAACATTATAACCTCCGCATATAAGACCAACAAGACATCAGGGATGTTGGATGTAAGACTAGCACCATTTTTATTTAGGAAGAACTAAATATGAAATGAGCCTGTAATTATTGTGTTGTGCCGCTGAAAAATGGAACTTACATTTCCAGTTACTTAGGAAGACAGATCCGGAATGCTGTACAAGATGTAAGTGGCTGTTCTAGAAAATAGCTTACAACAGAATACATTGATGTAACGATGAACACGTGACGTTAGTAGTCACTATCCTCAAACATGTCATCAAAAATCTTAATTTGGTTGTAGTCCTATGCCTATTATATTCCCCATCTGCATTAAATTGTTATATAATCATAGGGACATACTTATTTGACGATCGTAAGTCTCCTTTTATTTACAATAATACATGCAACATGCACCTTACTATTATTTCTAAATTTACAAAATATAAAAATAAAGCTACAATAAACTGTTAGTGCTAGATCATATGGCACAATGTCGGAAAATATGACACGTGCAAAGTAAGTAATGATGCAAATATACGCGAAGCTATCAATATTGTAGTATCAACTAACTTACATACAATATTTAAAAGTTCCTGTTCCCAATTATTTTATTTCGCTGAAACGTTTTACTGGATAGCTATTTAAGTGGGTCATTTTAAGCGTACCGGTCTCACTATGACCACTTGGCAGTCTCAGCTTTTTAAACTAGACCACGCATACACTAAATATAAGAGAGAGAGAGAGAGAGAGAGAGAGAGAGAGAGAGAGAGAGAGCAGGTCAACGTAAATATTAGAACATCCCTTAATTGTGATTATAAACAGAATAGGTGCTTTGACGGTAAGAGCTCGTTGTTTAAAAGTAAATCAGTATTTAGTTTTTACTAGTGTGTACTTGTAATCCATGGAGCATGAAGTATAGAAGAAAATAAAGATGATTAGATATAATTGTATACAGATTTGCTATCCGAGGAATATCGACACATTTCATTCCGCCTCAGATTTGTATATTTTTATGTGGAGCTGAACATGATCTGTTAGTATTGACAAACAAACAGAAAAACAAACAATCAGGCATGCAAGCAAACAAACAAACAAACAAAACAAACAAACACACAAACAGAAGAGATGAACAAACAAAACGTTAACAATATATCAACTAGGAGGCGCATAGATGTAAAGCGGTAGCCACTTTTTAAATGGACACCTTGAATATTAATTAATACCTTTTATTTAAACAGAAAAGTGAAGAAATTAAATATTTGTTTTATATGACTTTTAAAAACATATATTGTTGCAAACGACGATGATTGTACATGCTGTCGTCAAAATATCCAAAATCCACTATTCAGGCAATAGTGGTTGAAAATTATTTCCTACGGTCTTCGTCAAAAATGACCCATTTTGCAACTCTGTCTTGGCACTTACACTGCAACAAAACATGCATAAAATCTTTCTTCATAATAAACAAAGGAAAATATAAAAATTCTAACATCCTTATGGGGAGTATTCCACGGGAACCCAGAGACCCACCATGCAACCGTATTTCCTTCTACTGTCTTTTGACGTTTTGGTTTACGTTCGTGTGAGGGCAAATTTCAATCCCCTACGTCCCAAACTGGAATAAAGTCATTACAAAAAACCACATAATTATTGGTTAGTCGTAACTGTCGGTCCTAAAATACCTCACCAGCTACGTAAACCAAAGTCCAATAAAAGCCAATTAGCATCAAGTATCAGAGTTTATATTGCCTCCATTGAGTTGTAAAACGACTGCGACGATATCTCTGGTAATTTCTGTTCTTGGCTGGATTTTGGTATGTATCCATTCTGAGAAGAGTGTGTGAACTCTTTTGTACCTGTAGAATACGAAATTTTGTGATCAGTGCAAACAAACAATTTATTTCTTAGAAACATCTATGTGGATTTTAAGGTTGCCAGGCAAAATTTTGGTCGGTGACCAAAATACCTTTCTTATTTTTGTCTGATTATAATTCGTACAGATGTGTAAAATAGTCAAGAATTGCACGTCATAACGTACTTTTAAAGTATATGTTTAGGACTGTGCTGTGAAGAGAAACAAGGAGAACGGTTTTAAAACTCGATCATTATCTCTGGAATAGCTGGAGAAGAATAGGTCTTTGTATTTTGTTTTGCATAATTTGTGGCAACCATAGTTGATTTATATTCATTCATATTTTTCTTAATTGTGAGCGTTATTGTTTGTATTTGTCAAAACTAACATTATTATTAATTTGAATACATCATTGTCGTCATCAGTCACGTCGTCGTAGAAGGTGTCGTCGCTATCTTTATTGGTGTTATAATAATAACACCAACTGAACCGCCGCAAACAATTATCATCATGATCACATTTACTCAAAAGTAATAACCATGCTACAAATGACATTAATTATTTTATTGGCATCGGTCATCCTTTCCGTATTATATTCACCATTGCATGAACTCAAATTTGGAAGATCCCCTCGCGTGGAGCAGATGTGTCTTTGTGTTCTCTTGATCACTGAAATATTGACTTTTTTCCTTCTTCCAGAAAGATGAAGCTAATATTCAGTAGACTGTTAGTACTTTGTTATCCCTTATTTCTTGAATATGTTTTGTCTTTGCGTGTTATTATTATTTTGTTGTCAGATCACTTTCATTTGGGCATCATTTTAATGCCAGCATACGAGTCTGTCTTACAATAAGGAGCATACATATATAAATATGAATTGCGTTATCCTATCATGCTTATAAGTAATCAATCGACTTTTGTTTCTTCTTTAAATGACTTCTTCCGCGAAGAATATGATGGGATATGGATGCTGTAGTAAATGTAATTCTGAAACATGGAATGTTTCTGAGAGACTTTTAGATATTTATAATAGTATATGGTCATTGCCATTATTTTACTTTTTAACACGCAAGTAGTTAACAGTTTGTTTATCCTATTAACATTGGTCTACTTCCGAAATGCTTCCGAGATATGTAGTAAACGTTAATAATTATGGGTCACTGAGAAAGAAAATGATATTTAAGATTGTTGATTGGCTGTACTTTTAAAGATATGATAATGAGTATGTATATAGGAACCTTGACTTTGGGAATGGAGGAGTATAAATGAGCTATAAACGGAAGGGATCTCAATCTATACCAGAAACGACTAATATGCATCTTGGACTGGATCCATGAATAAATATGTGACTGGGTTAGGACAGTACTTGCTTTGCAGGCGAAATAATTATTGATGCAGTCTGAAGCTAATACTTTTATGAATTGCTTCATGTTATTCGCAGATGTCATGGATGATACAATAATAACTAAGCTTGCATAACTAAACTTACATCATTCTGTTGACCAAATTGCCCTGCATCAGCTCTAGAAATCATACAGTGTCGTTCTCTATTATTTGTCAGTGTTTGAATTTGCATATGGACACATTTATGTTTAGAATGCAGATAATGTCTGCTATTTTTGTGGTGTATTGACTTTTGCATCACAAATGGTCGGTATAACCACTCTGGTTAGGAAGGGCTATCACCTTAGTTTCGGCTGCAGAATTAAAGATCAAGAAAAGAGTTGGACTCTATACATATGATACTTGTGCAGACCATCTTCGCCAGTAGTTGAACAGGAAAACGAAATCTAGCCTTTCGCAGTGCCAATTGTTTGGAAAGAGCAATTAGATCATGTCATCAATTGTTATTTCTGCAAGGAGCTTCCAGTTTGGAAAGGTGTGTCCAAGAAGAAAAATGTAGAATGTGCAATATCCAACCATTCCATCAGCTAGCTATAAACCCAGTACGACACGGAGAAGGACTGCCGGTTCCTGATGCACCAAAATCATCCTCACCTTAGCAAGACGTGGGAGAGGAAGAGGATGAAACTACCAGTCCTGAACGATCAGTCTCTCATAACCCATGTTTTCTCCAATCCTCCGCACTGCATCACACATCATAACACATGGTGAACTGAATGACCTTGACAGCGCTCTTGAATCAATCCAAGAGTAAGGCAGAGCTGTTGTGATCCAGACTGCAGCAGTGGAATCTCCTGGTAGGTGACGTTAGGGTTCCCATGTTTTGTGACCGTCAAAAGGATATTGTCCATTTCTTCTTCATAGAAGGTGGTCTTGTAGCCTGCAACAACATTAATGGTGTGATTGCAGCCCTCAGCAGCGTTCATGATCCAGATGAGTGGAGACTGTCAATTGATCCATGTAAGACGTGTCACAGATCTGTTTTGCGGCATATTGGCATTGTTGTGCCATCAATTCAAGTTGGTCGTTAAGTCTATATGAAGGAAATATGTGTACACAAGAAACAAATTATGAGACAGCTTTGTGGCGATTTTAGTGTTCTTGCTCACTTGCTTGATATTCATATTGGATACACAATGTTCTGCTGCTTTCTCTGCGAATGGGATAGTCATGCGAGAGATTTCCACTACACTCAGAGACATTGTTAGATCACTGACCGCATTGTTTTAAACATAGTCACATTGTATGCGTCTTAACAGGAAACAACTGAGTGCAAATGCCATTATATACATGCATTAATATTGCCAGAGTTCTGATAAGGTTTCTAAGCTATTATAGTTTCTTTTCTATTTCAGCAAATTGTTAAAAACTGTTAATTTTGCCCACTTTCACATTGGTGTGTGTGCTATCGTGGATGTGTGTGCAATGTCTCTAGGTGATAGTTCATGACGCGAAAACATTTTGAATTTACAGTTGCGGCCGTACCTTAACTTAATATATTGAGGGATTATGTTGACCTCTTTCATGCAGCTGGACAAACCACGGGCATCCTAAATCGCCTCCAAATCAAGCTGTTCTACAGAAAACATCAACATTATCAACAACTTTCACGAAGTGTAATGCCGTCTTGCTGCACATTTTGAAAATTGCAGGTATCTGTACTAAGAAAGTGTAAGAACTGCTGACACCATAGGAACGATATTTGGTCGCATCGTTATTCCATCATCTGTGACGAGCTACATTTTGTTGATGCTAAATACTGGCGTCTATGGAAAGGAATTTGTATTCTCTGCATCGCGATCCATATGCTGTAAATATACAATTTTTTTTTTGTTTTAAAATTCCAAAAGCCGTTACAACGGTGACATTAATATAGCAACGACAAAGTAAATAAATATAATAACCAAATATACAGTACATAGCTACCATCGCAAATTTAACACGAGACGCACACAATAAATATCAGCTTTTTAAAAAAAAAAATTAAAGATTTTTACCGATAGCGACATTATACTATGAGATTAATGTTGCAATATTTACGTTCACAATATTTAAATATCATATCTAGCAAATTATCACTCCAGATGTCACTTACACTATTCCAGATAATAAACATATACTTAAGGCTAACGAATGCCACCAGTTATTAGCATCAACTGGCGTTGTAACTATCAGTGATTTATATCAAAATTACTAATTTTGGTTTGGTCAACTACATTGAGTTCGACATAGAGACATTGACTATTTGTGCATATTAGTCAGCTCCCCACTCCCCTCATCTGTAACACGGTTCTCCGATGGATAAACATTATGCAATAACATTACACGCTGAAATTAATCAGTAATCGCAAAACAAATAATAGATTTAGCAGTCGCTGTTTCGAAAGGTGATCTGTTTAAGAGGCTATGTTTCTACTTACCATATGCATAGAATGTAAGGTTCATACAAAATATATTTTTTTTGCAATGTGACAAGTAATTGATTGTTTAATACTTTAAGGGCACATACTCGATTATAGTCCATTTCAGCACGGATTGACAGGTGTACGTTCAAGTTTTCTTTAAAAGGAATCCCACACCATAGTAAAAATGATACCTATAAACGCCAAGGATCTTTTATGGCGATCAGGTAAAGGCCAGTTTCTGTAAAGCGTATAGGCTGTCATTATATTTATACATTTCTTCACCTGTACAATAATTAATATTGCTTAGTGCATTCCAGTAATGCGGCAAGTTGACAGTCAGGTGAAAAAGAACTCGTAATTTCATAAATATGATAGTATGATTTCATCTTTAGTATCTTTATAAAGCTCTGAGTTTATCAGTAAAATTTATTTTACAGCTTTGAAAAGCAATAGGATGTATGAGCAGGTTGAATAACGTGCACATCGTTGGTAACTGGTTTTGAGTAAAAAGAGTATAGTGATGAAATTGGATACCTGGGGAGTGTGATGCTACAAAGATAGGGGCAGTTATGTTTTCCTTCTAGCACTGGTTGAAATAATTAGAGCTGTTAATTATAACGGAATTATCTGCCTAACGTAATATCCCGTTTAACACATTGAAGTACAAACATAACCTATGGATATAGAAGTGTAAACAATAAAGTAAATTGAGCCGTTTGATCTACAGATAAGTGATGCCGTATTTAATTAACGAATTCTATAGAGGAGTTGTCTCAAACTCAAATCACCCTGGGGACCGCATGAAGTCATTTTCTATGACTTAAAAGCGGCATCACATTTGTTATCTCTCGTGACACCTTGTGACTCTAATCAGTGTGCAGGCCACATGATACGGCTTGGAGTGCTTGAGACCCCTGTCCCTGTCATAGAGGGAGGAGGGAGATATTCTAGCAAACATTGAAATACTTGATGAAACGGTTGATAAACCCCCCATGAAAACTGAGTAATATTAACTATTGAAATAACCGTAACTAGATATACTATAGTGAATGATGCTGACATGACATTATGAACTTTAATATCATCTATACCAAATATTGTCCAAGCTTTAGTGGGGGGTGGGGGGCAAAGAGGCTGTAAGGATCCAATATGAGATAACGAATGATAAGGTTGATGATCCAAAATCCTAATAAATACTTGTAAAAATTTGCATGGATTAGCATTAAGGCTGTATCGGGTTGATCACATGGTACTTGCTGTGTAATAATGTTTGAAAATAATTGAACAGATTTTATTGCTTCCCTTGCAAGAAATGTTGCTTCTCGTTAGCATTAGTGTGCTTCGTATGTATTGTTTTAAGTGGACAGACACGTATCATGCAGAACTAGTACTTCTTCAAAAGGACATAGTACATTTTCTATGACGAAATTAAGTCGGCTTTGCAGTTAAAGCAATTATAAATTATTGTTTCCTAAATTTATGCAAATATTGTTGCTGATGGTTAGAAAATGGTGATGCGTTACATGAATGTCTGAGTATCGGATCACATCAGTATATCTGATCTTAGGAACATCAACAGCATTAGTTCTGCCTGTACATATTGTTGTACACCTCATTTCGTCCTTTATTTTGTTGTAATATTGGAGATTGTATGCGAACCTTTGGACTGCCGTTATTTACTATATTCGCATTATTGGTAGCATTTAGCCTAGCTTACTGTACTCGTTGGCTTTATTTAAATTGTTGTACCCAACTTTACTATTAAATTCCAAAACCATATCCCTTGATAAAAGAAGATTTCTGCGAGAAACATTATATAACGATTTCAATTTTAGATGTGTAATATCATTTCAAAACCTCGATATAATGTTATCTTCGGAACAGAATCATCTCTCATTAGTTGTAACTTGAAAATGCAACCGACTAGACATATTGGTTCCATTCATAACTGACTAGGTAAGATCCCAACTGCATATATTCAGATGCTTCGATTTGTTCTGGATACCCATTCGTTTGTGAGTTCATTGCTCTCATGCCAAGAAAGTAAGTCCGATCTGTTTAATCATCATTGTCTGCCATATAACCAAAATTTGTCAGTTCCAAATGCTCTGCAGTTCTCAACTGTAGATACTCCATATTATTATTAACATTTGTAAGAAGCTACCACAGATCAAATGTTTTTTTTTTTTACTGTTATGATGGCTCATAATCGATCAAAGTATTCGTGTTTTGCTTGACATATATCTAATAATGATTTAGAGGAATTTTCAAAACGTTGATGATTCAGTTAAATTTCCTCAACTGTATCGCATTGATATATGAATATCGAGTCTTGGTTAAGATGTGTTGACAGCATATGGTATTAAACAAAAATGGTGCTGATCTTATCTTTTAAATAAGAAATGACAGAGACAACGTGTCTAGTTTCGCGAGACCATCTCATTACAAACGGGCACGAACACAAAATTAAAATAAAGGCAGAGTCTATTACAATAAGACTAGACACTGTTACTGTTGGAATATATACTGTTACATTAGGATAACAAACACCTCCAATGGCAATGTTGCCACTAAGGTTTATGTCTACAGAAGAAGGAATATATATATATATATATATATATATATATATATATATATATATATATATATATATATATATATATATATATATATATATATATATGTATATATATATATTTATATATATATATATATATATATATATATATATATATATATATATATATATATATATATAACTTGAAAGCTATATCTCTCTCGCTCGCTAGCTTATAATTTCGTTTCCACTTCTGTAATACAATTGCATTATATAGATCATATATATTTTATATTTTGTTGATTAATCTACTATATTAGGTTTTCTCTGATGTATTTGGAACATTTTGAAAACATCTGTACCACCCACACATACGTTCTGCATTGTTATATCTTTGATAATGATTGCATGTCTGTGCTTTAATTTCAATTAATCTAAAACTCAAAGAAAATTCTGGAAGTTCCGAGAAACAAATGCACCAAATTTACGTATCAGCATCCCGTGAAGGGTTTAATGATTTTGACTGGTCATTCATATGGCGCAAATTAATTCCTGACACATCAACTTATTTTGTGTGATCGTATTTGCCTCAATCAATTTTACGCCGATGTTCAAATTGAACAAAGTAAAACGTTTATCTTGGAATATGCATAATTGAAGGTATAATTGCTATATCTCATCTGAATGAAATCCGCCATAGTCTTAAGCGTCCCCAGAGCTGAATCAACGATTGTGTTTAACTCATGTCGCGTTGTTCAAAATCTTTTCTTCTAGTTTGTAGTCGATTTGATTTTGTCTTATTTTCGGCTTCAGGAGATCTAGTTTTAAGCAAATTTTTCCTTTTTAATGTTGTTTTTCATTACTATCATAATGTCGATTATTAACTTCACAATAGATTGTAATCGCCGTTAACACCTTTGACTGATGTTCCATTTTGTTTGTACCTGTGATGATTCTTATTTACTACCTGTTTGTTGTTAAAATAACTTCGTATATCATTCATGTTTAAGCTCATTCAGGCTCTAATTTGTCCTTCTTTCTCACATCTTTCACGTTCTAGAAACTCATTATCTTTCAAAAGGTGGAAGTGTTTATGTTTTTTGATACTGCCATATGTGTAGCCTTTTTCCGTAATTTCAGTTCGAGAAATGTGTTATTGGCACATTAATTATTTGAATGGCATATGGCTTTATCTGTTTCCCATACCTAGAACGATTTATATAATATATGTCCCGTTTCAGGCGTACATGAAATTGTCCGTACGACCGTACGACCGTTAAAAACACAAAGCAATTCTTTTTGGATGGATGTCACTTTATAAGTCAAACAAAGATAACTTTCGTTTACAAAACGTGCCCTCCGTATCTTCTCAGTTGAAGTGTTCCAGTTTGTAAACACTGTGATCGCTTAGAAAGAGTTACCTGTCGTTAATATGCCTCAATAAGGTTAGAAAGCTAACAAGTTTCCAAATATATTGTTACTCTGAACTTTTATATATATCAATGATTTTAAATTTGGTCAAAGGGAGTTGTGCCCTATCAATTTGACAATCGTCAACTGAATTGTAATTTAAGTTAAAATGCAGTTTTTCCAAGTTATATTCTTTAAGGTTCTGATTCTTTCACCAAAGTTAATACTGTCAGGCTTTGAATCGTTACAGTTTCTTAAGAATCAACGCACATACTACTTATATTTGTTTCTTCACCTTTTAATGAAATAGTACTTTAGAAAAGTGTATTGTTACGACTTTATTGTCTTAAACTTTGTAATAGCAACGAGGGAAAACCAACAGGTTTGTAAACCTTAAAAAACACTTTGTGTCTCTACAAAACAAAATGAAACTTTAAAAAGAACTTACAATATTGTGAATTAAGTCACAAATAGTCCAACCAGTCATAGTACCAGTCCAAATGAATAAACTTCTAATTAAATTCCAGTGATGCTAAAAGAACACTTCTATTCTGAATGTTCTAAGGTGCCTATGGGGGCCCGTGACACTGAGATTAGTGAACAGTCGTTTGATTATACACGATAATATAACCTAAGATCTCCTTTTCTGAATTCACATTAATTACAAGTTAATGTTCTGCCCAAGAATATTATTAATGTGCATTTTTATTTCCAGTTTATAACAATTTGAATAAGTGATCGCAACCAAATCAAATACTGAACAAAACTATGTACATTAATCCGCTAAAGTTGTTAAGTGCAACAATGAATAACTATTTTATATCAAGTAAATCATTCTAATTAAATATATACAGCTCAGAGAAGACACAGGTTGTAGGTACAACGTTCATTTGCAGAAACGTCTAAATTGCAAACATGTACATTCTGCTACTAAAATATAATAAAGAATGTAGTAAACATCAGGTATACGTGGCAGTGTCATTAATTTAGACCCAAATAAACATGTTTACCTTTATTAATAAAGATCCCTATATTTAACCCACACCCCTGAAGAGAATGTTAGTTATATAGTACCTGCTTAACAATTAAAGGTCACTGGACATGTAGAAACAGAATATTATTTTAGAGATGATCAAGTCCAAAAATACAATGATACATATAACATTATTTTAGAGCTGGTCAAGTCGAAAATACAATGATACATAGAACATTATTTTAGAGATGGTTAAGTCAAAATAGAATGATGCATAGAACATTATTTTAGAGATCGTCAAGTCCAAAATACAATGATACATGTAACATTATTTTAGAGATGGTCAAGTCCCGATTGCAATGATACATAGAACATACTTTTGGAAACAAACTAGCAAACAATAAAATTAACATACATAATACATCTGTGCTAAATTATATCCATACCAGTGGTTGTCTTGTTGAATGCAAATAAATCTTTGTATGCCATTAGTCATGAACGTGACTAATAGTGGCTGTTCTATATGCTAATTGTTTCTCTCTTGCTTGTATTAAATGTAGGCAGACTGTTCAGTTAACATTGCTTTCAGTTAAGTGTACTTTATTTGTTTTACATCCCGCAATTTATCCCCCTGTTGGTTCTTGAATATAGAAACGCCCAGAAAACCCCCAATCTTGTTGATAGAGACGCCGACGTTTTTCAACCTTTATACCCGTGGAAAGGATCCGTGATGATGTTGCAGCTACGAACGTTTCGAATAAGCAAATTGCCATTTGTGTTGTTCTTAATATTTTTCTTCAAAACAATTAGCATTTCCTGTACATTTATTCCGTCCAAATTTGTAAACAAATATGCAATATATCAAGTGTATGACATTGTTGCTTTCGACAGATTTAACTATTTATATCACAGCTCTGCGATTCTATAAATTCCTAAATGTAATGCAATATCAGCTTGTGACGTTTTTTTTTTGGCACGTGAATAATATTAAATTATTATGCCGTTTTGCTTCACTAAATGTCTTCATTATTTGACTGATCATATACCCTCTTCACCATTTTATAAAATACTCCAGACTGAGTGGTATGTTAATCATTTTATATGCATGATCGAGTTAGTTTGTTTTATTTCTTTTAGCGTTCCCATGTAATTTTATATTCTGTAATAAAAGAAACATATGAGTGGTCTATTGACTTTTAATCATGTATTCAGTTTCCACATCCCTACACGAGATATAATCACGGGTATATGTGTAGTGCTCGCAATCTCTTTCACTTTGCAAAATGCTCAACTTCGAGCTGTTTTACAATCAGGAAAGAATATAGCCGTGGATATGAGCATTCGTCCATAGTAACACTCGCATGACAACCAAGTAATTAAGTAGAATCTAATGCAGAATATTTGCAGTTATTGTTTGTCGTGTACATGTAATCCATGATATGGTTCTTCTTCAATTCTAGAGGTGATATCTATGTTTATTGTTGAGGAGTATCATGTTTACCAAGTTCCACCGTAAAAATGAAGAATAGGTCTATTTGATTTTACCTTATAAAATGTGTATATTTGTAACCAACTACACTGACGTATATATGCCCTGATTGTGTCAAAGGAATTTGTAGTGCTAAATATTAATCAAATATTAATTACTGAGTGGAGATGTGAATGTTTATGCTGCGCGTGAATGGTCATATCCAGAACTAAGAGCATTCGTGTTTTCCGTCTTGGAGAGAGAGAGAAAGAACAGCCATTCTCCGCTAATAGAGAATGGGACACTGGCAATCACAACAGTCAGTTGATAGCTCTGTCGTTAGCCTCTGCCAATCAACCACACCACTATGAAACATCTATTTTATGATTTGAAAACATGATTTAAAATTATTTTTGTTTTTAATACTTTTACTATTGCTAGCTGCTGCATTTATGTTTGTGTCCTTTATATACCATGTGAGGTACTGTAACATATATGTTGTGTCGATTTTTATGACACAGCCCTGTTCTTCGTTAACCACTACTGGATCTTGGTGAACATTCGGCTAATAACACAGCGGGGAATATCACAGGAGCTGCATTTGTGTAAAATCATTTACATCCCAAGAATCACAATGATCCATTTTCCTGCCCATGATGTGCTGTATACAAAAACGTGTATGGTGTGGTGTAACGGTACTACTAATGCATTGTTGAGTCGGTGAGGTTTAATGTCTGGGGAAGGTTAATTCACAAAAAGTGAAAGACTAGCTATAATGTAGGAGTTGTAGGTGTGTGTTGTTCATCCATCTGCTACCTTTAAATCATCTACGTACGTTTGCATAATTGTTTTGGGGTTTGAATCTTGTGAAATACGTTCGTGTCTCAAAACAAGTTGAGAATTTATGGCATTGCAATACTTCTTAACCTCAATATGTCTGGTGGAGTTATCTCTCTTGAGTGGAGTGGAGTGCCATTGTTTCGTTTCCCCTGTTTTGAAAGGGAATTGTGGATCTTTTTGACGGTATATAAACTATAGCTCCAATTAAATGTATTGAACTAAATAGTTAGTAGAAAGTCTTTGGATAACACTTAATGCAATACAGAGATACCTTTCCTGTATTCACGATGATTTCGAATAGCGCTTGTACTTTTTACTTTTGTGAAACGTCACACGCAGTGAAGTCAGTTTCTAAAAATAACCTTTCGGACAAGGCGAACCGGTGTAAGGGCATTCAGTGCTATTTTCCGCGATATTGTTCGTATTATTGTTCGTACTGAAAACCATTTACCAGACGTTAAATTTGTTCATCTGAATACAGATGTGCATTCCAATATTTTGTTACAGTGGTGCTTAAGCCTGCATACTGTATAAATCATATAATCAAATTTGATGAATCTTTCTAAACACTATAATACACAAATTGCATCACCGATAGATACACCCTGAATATTTTGAGATGAAAATTCCAAGGGAACTGCCACCCCCATCCCCACCCTATTAAATAAAGCCGATGAAGTATTCTTATATTTAATTCATGTTTTAACATACACACAGAGAGGGATGTATGTAGGGAACTGACTATTTCATATATTTTGTTTAGCGCACAAAATTACACTCTGCTTAGTTGATGTGATATTATGCTTGTAGAATCTAGAAATGTTTAATATGTATTCCGTAAGTTTAAAAACAATGTATCGATGTTTTCTTGGGGGGGGGGGATTGTATTATGCATTAGTGATTGTATTAACCTTTTCTGATTCCGATGGGTTAATTGGTAACAAAGCTAAGTCAAGAAGAGAGAAAATTGATATGTTTATTTCAATGTCCGTCTTACAGACAAATCTTAATTTTGAATGATAGTTTAGAACATATAAGAATGGATTATGTTCATTAGAGTTATGTTGCTGAAGGGAACAGTACTATGTGAATAATACATTTCCTTAATTAAAGGATATATACAGTTGCATTTTCCATGAGAACTGCCAGCCCCCCCCCCCCCTTTAATAATTTCAATGAAGTATTCCTATATGTGATTCATGTTTTAAATAGAGAGGGGTGTACATAGTAAGTGACCATTTCTTACATTTTGTTTAGCGCATAAAATTACACTCTGCTTATTTGATGTGATATGCTTGTATAATCTATAAATGTTGCATAGATATTCCATATATTTAAAAACAATGCATCTCTCAGCATTAAGAGGCTAGTGTTAGGACTGGTCGGCCCCAGTGTCAGGATAATGTGACAGGGAGGGACATCATGCTACATGTCTGCGGCATGATGCCCCAGTGCTAGGCATCACTATAAACTGCGACACTGCATACATCATAGCGATATGACTGAACTTTTTTTTAAAGCTACGTTAAAAAATCTAAGTCACACACACACATACATACATATATACACACAAATACATATATAATATGCACATAGGAGAGTTTTACTACACAAAGATTGGAAAACAATATAAACAGATGACAAAGAAATGAAATGTACAAAATTATTTCTGTACACGCTCACATAGTATAGCATAATATATGAAGACATTACATAGTGAGGGAAGTCACATATTTTTTTAATTGCATATATGTCGCGATTTACTACGTGTTAATAAGCTTCTCTCGGTGCTTTGTCCGAAAAGAGTATGGCGCCAGCCGGGCACAATGATGTTATGGTCTATTTTTAGCACAAGGTAGATTTAAGTACAAGCGCTTGATAAATAAATACTGGTCATTCAATCGTAATAGAAATAACACAATAAGAGTTTGTTTCTTTTTAACAGCCGAACAAAATCAATTCACAAATTCTAAGATCGATTATATTGAAACATTCAGTACTTTGAATGTATCATCACTTTGGTCGTCTTTCCTTTCTTGGGTACAGGTGTGTTTCTCCAAGAAGGTTCAGGCATGTTCATCAAACCAGGTATAGGAGTACTGCATATACACCTCAGTTTATGTTGCAATTTAATGCATTCTCCACCTGGATCTCTACACGTTCCTGATGAGCTCTTTCGGTCAATACAACGACCCAAACGGTATCTGCATGTAGGCCTTTCCGTCGCGGCAAAAATAAGACAAATTGATGAACAGAGAAGAGCAGCTTTCATAATTTGCAACACCATCGTGACTTGAGACCTAAAATGATAGAAGCTAGAAAATAGACATGTAAAACGATGAATGTATGTAACAAAAATTGATACCTAACACGCATAGTGCTATCAGTGCAAGACAAATTACGTTCTTGTGGTGGAGATGTGATCTTACGGCTGCCAATCAGATTCCACCAAGTTAGTTCTCATGTGGGATGATATTATCTTTGCACCAGTGGCTGTGTCATTGTTCCTGGCAACTGAGTGTAAGAGAGATAAGAATATAATAGTACGACAAAAATAATCTAAATGCGAGTGATCATTTAGGTACCTCATATCCCATAATTCTTACGATCATTAAGATATAGGTCAAATAAATACGAATAAAAACGCTTGAGTCAATGAGAATATATAAATTGTCTGTATACGTATCATATATTGCAACTGCATGTCTATTTCAACACTAAAGAGGGGTCATTTCCCACGGTTTATGCTGTTCCGGTTTTCTTGCATGTCCTGGTTAAGTTCGTACTTCTAAGAGCAAACGTTTTGCAGGTCGTATATACATATATATGAACGTAACAAGGGCATGAAAGAAAACTTGAGAATGACCCCTCTTTGGTGCAGAAATCGACATGCAGTTGCAATTTGTGATGCGTATACTGACAAGGTATGCATATATATATATATATATATATATATATATATATATATATATATATATATATATATATATATAAAGGACTCAAAGTACTTATTCAGTAAATCTATGCAAACACCATGATGTTACAAATTCAGTAACTTTATTTTTCTGAGTGCTTATGAACATGTGCTTTCAATAATGCTATACAGAGTCAGGTACTAATTTCAATAATGAGTATTCCAAACTCTTAAAGAAAATTCAATCAATAGAACAATGTCTGTGGGTTTTTTCTTCTGTTACAACTAGGATAAACTCTCAAAAGACTTTTTTCCTTAAAAAATGACTTACCAATCCTGGCCGGCGAAACCCATATATACTCTATTTTATATTCACCCATTTCCAGGCTGGTTCCCATGTTTCCATATAATTTGTACCGGTTGTCCTAAAGATATCCTGAATATAAACATAATATTGGTATGAGCGAGTTAGATGACATATTGCAGCTCAATCTATGAAATAAATAAATTTAATCACATTTATGAGATTTTTAAACCACTTAATGCTCAAATCACAATAGTACGCATAGTTACACATATTACTTGTATCTAAATTTAGAAGGTCCATATGAATGCGTTGTTTGGTAGAGCAAACATTCTTCCCGTCACAAAACCTCGTTTTCGACAAAACTCTTTCCCGTCAACGCAATATAGTCTCTGTACAATACAGGAACAGTACAACGCCAACACAAATATGTATATTTACTGATGACAAAGCAGATCAGTCATGAATCATCTTTTCTTCTGAATCAAAATGGATATTCACAGCAAGCTATTGAATCAGTGCGACACTATTCTGACTTTAAACTATCCGAATATAACAGACAAGCATCCGGCAGGTATATATTTAAGCGGTCATCAGAGACTTTGCGGATGACATACTTGTCAAATGCGTAGTAATGTGATTGTATAACGAAAATGTTGTTGGGTGATACCATTAAATATATACAAGAACAAGAACAAAAAACAACAACAACAATTACAACAACAACAACTACTACTACTATAATAAGAAGAACTACAAAAACGATAGTTCATATAATTAGTTAAAAAGTATTGAATAAATTGTAGTAAAGATTTGCAATATTGACAAGACTTGACCTGGAGTTTGCTTAAGTTTAAAAGTTGCATATTTAGAGAATTAGTTATGAGTTTTTAGTTGTATAATCAGGGTGAGCTCGATATGTGTGCATTCTATATGGTTCATCCTGGGTTGAACTCTATAGTTTTAGAGAGCGTTTCAATCGAGGGTTCTAGACATGTTCGAAGATTCGACAGTAATTTCAAACAATTCAGGCTTATGTTCTAAGCGCATTGAGCAGACATTTTCGATAGCTGTTAGCTTAGATCGTGTACAATTTCCACAAGTACAATATAAATCTAATGTTTAGCCACCGTACACGAAGGTAACATAGAAGTGGGCCAACATTCTCTCCACTGTGCATGCTGCAAATTTAAACACCAGCCACTCTCCCAGAATTAAATATATCGTACAGCGCCGCCACTGTTATCATTGGCGGTGAATTATATCCAATGGCTCGTTCTCGACTTGCTGGCTACGGCTGAGAAATAGTCTCTAGGTGATTCAAAAGAAGCCCAATCACAAGTATCAGTTTAGAAACAGATGGTTTCTCCAAAATCAGTTAACAGCCTTCGTAGATATAATAGATGATGATTTAATTTTATTGCTTAACATATGTTTAAATTTTGAATCGTTTACTTACAGTAAGTATAACAAAAATAAAAATTCAAAGTTCAATCAAAGTGAATGACAAATCTGGAGGATATTCACGGAAAAGGTAAAATGATCAGGAGGAATCTATCCATACATAGGATTGTGGTGATGTTATTTTTCATTGCTACATAATGGACATGATTACAAGAATCTCTAATTGCGCCAACCATCCAGCCTGGACATGGGCTTGAAATGCTTTAGTAGAATCTACAATCAATGACTAAACGTTGATGTGGCTACCAAACTTTGAAGTGGCTACCAAACTTTGATCTGGTTACCAAACTTAAACCAGTGTTTCTTGAAAATAAAGGTTGCATATCAAAGATTCCATTAAGAAAAATGTGTCTCAAAAGTAAAGCACGAAGTTTCAAGTAAAATAAGCATTATTACCTAATCAACCATACATTAGATATTTATGAAAATGAATCAACGCAACAATTATACTAAACAATCCCTAGTAGCAGAGATGATGAAATGTAGAAGTTAATTGTAACGGGTTGTTCCTGTGCCAATGCCATCCGATTACACCTTGACCGATGTTGCGAATGTTTACAGACATTACACTAAACTATACCGATTGCACATGCATACATTTCTGCCTTAATTTTAACATTATATCACTGAATGTAGTGGGGAGACATTTTTCAATTTAAATTAGCACATATTTCAAACAAATGTTTGCTTGTATGAATTTGATGATTAGAATCCATTATTAGGAAACACTAGTTTAAACAGTGGAATTTAAGAGCAATCCTACGCATGCGAGTTGGACACCGAAAATGGAAAACATTAACATATATGATTGGTGGAAAGAGAGAGAGAGAGTATGTTACCAGTTTCGGTGTCAGTGCATTGTAAGCTGCTATCTGTGAGAGACTGCAATTGCAGATTCAAAACAGCAGTATTAAAAAAAACTACTGTGGTAATCATATATTTCATTGTCCGTGGCATTTGAAACTGTAATGGTAACGTTCTGACTCAGACTCGTATCTCAGTTTTCTCATGGATGTTTAACCTTCATTAACAGCTCGTAGCGAGGGGGGATATATATATTTAGTTTTTTAATGCGAATTATTTGTTTCCATCTGTATTAATTTTACTCAAAAACAGACAAACAATTTCGTTACGCCCCGGACTAAACTGATTATCCAATTCATGTATGTACATTTTTTTTTCATGTAAATATAAAATAGGGGAATATATGATGCCTGTCAACCATCAACGTTGTGAAAACTTGAACAGTAACATCACAGTGATGCATGAACTGTAGATCAATTCCAAAACGTGTATTAGAAATAAAACGAATTCAGGCATCAAATATCTATTAATTTAAGCTGTGAAAACAGAACCATGCTTTCCAGAAATTAAAGTTTAAGGAGGGACGGCATATATATTAAAATGCCTTCTCACAGTCCCCCCCCACCCCCGCTCCTCAGGTAAAGATCACAAGAATTGTTATAGAATTCAACACAGCAGTGTTCATCGGAAATTTAGAGCACAATTTTTTTAGAAGGATATTACTTTCCCACATATCTACAATATAATAGTACAGTAAAAAACTATACATACATACATACATACATACATACATACATACATACATACATACATACATACATACATACATACATACATGAATGCATGCAAACATACATACATACGTTTATGTTATGAGAAAATACGAAATTAAGTAGGTCATGCAAGCAAACTGGAACAGCCTAAAGCCTTAAGAAGAAAATGCGCCGTAGAAAGCAATTGATGAGGTTACAGTAATGCAGTTGCTATACACGAAATGTATATAAAACTTTGAAATAAATTGGCTATGAATAAAATGATGGATATGACTGAGTTAGATAATGAATTTCATCTCAATATTTTAAATGAAAGACTATATTCTCATTTATGAGGTTTTTTTTTTTAAAAACAACTTAGGGCTAAAATCATTCATGTCAGCCTCGTCAAAGTAATTACTGGTATTTTAACTCAGAATGTTCTTGATCTTGCTTTGATAGTAGCATAGCACACAGTCTCCACATTCAATTCCATATAATTTATCGAGGTCAACGCTTACAGCTTCATCAGTTGCATGTCCCTATCGGTTAAAGCGTCCACCTTGGACGCGGGAGGTCGCGGATTCAAACCCTGGCCGATTCATCTCAAAGACTTATAAAAATGGTAATAGCAGCTGCCACGTAGGCCCTCAGCTATAAGAATGTAGTGTTAGGACTGGTGGGCCTGGTGTCAGACGAATGTAGTGTTGGGACTGGTGGGCCTGGTGTCAGACGAATGTAGTGTTAGGACTGGTGGGCCTGGCGTCAGGATAATGTGACTAAGTAGAACATCATGCTACATGTCTGCAGTATGATGACCCAGGGTTAGACATCGTTATCAGCTGCCACACTGCACACTGGAGAGATATCACCGACAAATTGTGAAAGCTACATTATAAGTCCAAATCACATTCACACTCACACAAACAGACACATATGTTGTATTTTTTGTCTATTGAGCATTTCCATCAAACGCAATTGATCGGTTCAGAAGTGTTATTGTTGATATATTCTCTAACAATTCCTCATCATCTAATTATTCCGAAGCCTTCCAAAAATTGAAAACTCGAAAAGAAAAGTCACGTTTAAAATTCACATCCAACAACTCGGAAAGTTACAACCAACTGTTTTCACTATCAGAACTTATGGAGGCTTTCAACAAGGCCTATGATATATCCGCTGGGCCTGACGAAATACATTACCAGTTTTTAAAACATCTTCCAGTATCATCTTTAACATCTCTTTTGAATCTCTTCAATGATTTATGGATTACTGGTAATCTACCTAAGATATGGAAAGAAACAACAGTAATACCAGTTCCCAAACCAGGTAAAGATAGCGAAGATCCTACCAACTATCGACCTATTGCACTCACAGGCTGCATGTGCAAAACAATGGAACGAATGCTCAATTCTCGGCTTGTCTGGTACCTGGAAACTAACAATTTAATATCTCCTTTCAAAAGTGGTTTTCGTTATCGACGGAGCACCAACGATCATCTGCTTAGACTAGAAACATTCATTCACGATGCACTTATGAAGAAGGAACATTTAGTAGCAGCTTTCTTTGATTTAGAAAAGGCCTATAACATAACATGGAAGTACGGGATACCAAAAGACCTGCACGATATGGGTCTAAAGGGCCGTCTGCCCTCTTTCATATCCAACTTCCTCTCAGACAGAGAATTCAAGGCACGAGTGGGCTCTACTCTCTCAGATTAGCACGAGCAAGAGATGGGTGTGCCCCAGGGCAGTATTTTATCTGTGACACTTTTCAATATCAAAATTAATAACATCACCAAGTGTTGGACTCCTGGTGTGGATTGCTCACTATATGTTGATGATTTTCTCATATGTTATCGGTCAAAGCACATGCATACAATTGAAAGACAACTACAACAAAATATAAACAAGATTCATAACTGGGCTAGTACGAACGGCTTCAAATTCTCAAAATCAAAAACGGTATGCATGCATTTCTGTCAGTTACGACGACACCACGAAGAACCTCTCCTCATGCTGGACGGAACACCTATTCCAGTTGTTGAGGAAACAAAATGTTTAGGTATTATCTTTGACAGAAGACTGACTTTTATTCCACACCTAAAGAACTTGAAAGCTAAATGCTCAAAAGCACTTGACCTACTTAAAGTAGTAGCGCACACTGACTGGGGTGCTGATAGAAAAGTCATACTCAATTTATATAGAACGTTTATACGGTCCAAACTGGACTATGGTTGCGTTGTGTATGGTTCAGCCAGAAAATCATATTTGAAAATGCTTGACCCAATTCATCAGCAGGGAGTAAGACTGGCTCTGGGAGCATTTAAAACATCCCCTTGTGAAAGCCTACTAGCTGAAGTGAATGAACCACCGTTATCGCATCCTAGAGAAATGCTTTCCGCACAGTATGCTCTCAAATTAAAATCAAATCCACTGAATCCTGCTTTTTACGCTGTCTTTCAACCCAAATACAAAACCTTATATGAAAATAAACCAAACACCATATCTTCCTTTGGCATTAGAATATCATCCAGCCTTGACAGTACAAAAATTGAACTTTCTACAATTCATAAAACGTCCATCTCCGAAACACCACCCTGGCAACTTAAACAACCAAAAGTACTTTTTTCGCTACACGATGGAAAAAAATCTGAGACAAACCCTTCCGTCTTCCACAACTGTTATCAAGAACTCCTCACCGAATTTAAAAACTACACAAGAATTTATACCGACGGCTCAAAGGATGAGGAAAAGGCTGCTGCAGCCTTCTTTTGTGGAAATCACACAACGCACGTTCGCTTACCAAATGGAACATCATTTTTTTCAGCCGAAATCAGAGCAACAGACCTTGCTCTGCAACATATAACAGACAAACGTATTTTAAAAAGCATTATCGTATCTGACTCACTATCAGTACTTCAGTCGCTACATAATAGAAAACTGAAGAATCCTTTATTGAAAAACATACTCGTCAAAAATACCGAAATGAGTGTCTCCCACGAGATAATATATTGCTGGTTACCTAGCCATATTGGTATCAAAGGTAACGAAAATGCTGATCGCGCTGCTAAAATGGCCGTTACTTTAGAACCATCTGATTTTAAAATACCGTATACTGATTTTAAACCTTGTATCAGAAAGTTATTTCGTCAGAAGTGGCAGGCATCATAGAATGATGCTGTAAATAACAAACTTCATGCAATCAAGCCAACTCTAGGAGAATGGACTCCTTCCTACAGAACCATTCGTAGGGAGGAGATAGTCATTGCAAGAATCCGAATTGGTCATACTCATATCACCCACTCCCACATACTAAAAGGTGAAGACCCACCAGAGTGCGTTTCTTGTAATGAACCATTCACTGTCAAGCATTTTATTGTAGAGTGTTTTGACCTGCAACCTACGCGCGATCGTTATTACATTGTACATGACATGAAAGAACTTTTTGATACTATAAACATCACTCGTATTGCAGAGTTCCTGAAAGCCGTAAATATTTACTCTAAACTCTGACTTTTATGCTATCACCTTGTGCAGCTTTATGCAATATATATACACCGTCCCTTTTTGATACCTTTTCATCATTTTTCACCAACATACAACATTTACATCCCCCGTTGATCGGGAAGCTTCATTTTTCACCGTTACCATCTTACCGTTTTTAATTTCAACCAATTCTTCTTTTATATCGCTAGTCGATATAGGACCTTCATAATTTTTAAAATAATGTACAAATTACATTTTGTTTGGCGCTAAATTGCCTAACACTGCTGATGCGCCGTTAAGAAAATCAGTCAGTCAATCAATCAATGGTTTGCTCATCATAAGAAATAAAATATCGGTATTTAAAGGTGCATTTTTTATGTTTCAAACACAATCCGTTATCGTGAATTTTTGAATCATTTCTTTATCGCAAAAATACTTTCATATTCTTAATATTTATAAATGCCAAACATAACTTCACCAGATAAAGTACAGTATTCAAAAGTAATAAAACTGATGCAATTGACCTTTTTCAGGTAGATGAATATGAAACTGATCAAGTGAAGCCTCTGACGGCATCCATTGGTTGCCAAGTAAACAAAACAATAAAACAGCGTGCTAAGAAATGCCAGATTTATTTTAAGGCGCCAAAATCAAGGACTCGACCTGCAGTGAAGATGATAAGCACAGGTACTCAAATACTTTCAGATTATCACATTTGGTTGTGACTTTCTCCAGGCAGAAGTTAAAAACAGAAAAGCATAGCCACTTGGAAATAGCATGACGTAAGCCAAATCTGATTGCAGGATGACCATAAACAATGTCCATATATACTGTTCCATATTTATTAGTAAGTTAAACTTAAATGTAAGCTTTGTTGTTAAACAAGTACTATGTTAAAGACTTTTGATGCACATGATTGGCTTTTTCTTTTGTCAAGTACTTTGTAGTATACAAGGAAATTGAAAATTAAGTTGAATACCTCAGAATTATCTTTGTAATGGAAACACAATATTTAAAAGCCCAATGTATATGAAAGTACATTTGAAACAAACGTGTAACATAAATGTAAAATTGTTCTGCTTTTATAAACTATTTTCATTCATCTAGGAGTGCAGGCCGATTTGCCGATAATAGACTAGTGATGAGGTATGCATTCCAGGTAGTCCGTCCCAATTATTTTGAGTGTGATACAAGACTAAAAACTAAAAGGATTTTCCAACAAATTGCATCACCCAGCATATTTGAGGAACCACTTACGTCACCAGTGAAAGATAACTTGTCAGACAGTGACTATGAGTCACCAACAGATGAGGATAACATAATTGATGAACAGGAAGACATAACATAGCCATGTAAATATATTGTGTGCCTATCGGCTGCATTTACTTGCGTAAGTATGCAGACAGATGCCTAGGTAGCTGATACACCCTTCTGCCCTTTACTGTAACGTTAAGATAAACTTTCGCAACCTTCCTAAGGTGCAAGCTATGAAATGCTTATTGAAGGATATGGAAGATAAGACGATAATGGACTTAAACGTACGGTATGTGTATGCTAAATTGAAGAAAATCATGCTATGCAAGTTACAAGGCCGTTGTATCGGACAATACTTGTATATCACATGTAGTATGCTTCTCCAAGGAATGGCTATTAAATGTACGGATCAAACTTATATTTTTCAGGAATGTTCCAGCTGAAGCGGAAACTACAGTTTTAGTCTTTGAATCAAACCTGATTGATTTATGTTCATGTTCTGCCAAGTACTATTCAAACACTAATGGCGAATTGGTTTATTTGAATGGATCTTTGGTGAAATCAAAACTATGATGTAAAAACTGCTTTTATTTGCGCCACTGGTTTAGCCATCCTTTCGTTGAAAGTAAACAAACTGGTCATTCGCTAATATCAGCAGAGTGATATTTTAGGTTCAATTCCTAAAAAAATCAACATTTATTAAGCATCAGGAATTCTACCTGTATCCTGCTATTGGAATAGTTTGGCAGTTTTCAAAGAACCTATGTGCAAGAGATCACTGTTACACTTGAAGGAGATGGTAGAGCTGACACTCCTGGCCAGATATGGCAGATAAAGTATGCTAGACTTAGATAAGGGCATTGATGTGGATGTGGAACTTGTACATGTATAATATAATGTGTGAACACAATAATTAAAATTACATTTTAATCAAATTTTATATATGGGTTCTGATGATTGTATTATAATTTACAGTTTAAAATGTATCATGTACATTCTTAATTACACAGTGGTCTCAGTCTTATGGTCATTTGTTTACACATATCTCTTGTTTACTAGCTTGCCACAAAGTTACAGGTTTGAATCACATCATACAGTTTGTCAGTAGTTTGTGCATGGTTTGAGGTTTTGTACAAATACTACAGCTCCCTCCATAAATTAAACTGGCCAACACCGAACAACTGAAATTTTGTTAAAAGTGGCATTAAATTCCTAAAATTACATATGATTTAATATTGTGCCAACATTATGTTGCAGAGAAATGTGGTAAATAACAGCTGCCGCATAGGACAGGAAGCCTCTTGTAAGGAGTGTAGACCTTTTTAAGTACCATGGTATCCCATTCAATTCCTAATTTTACAGACATACATGTCCAAATAGTGAAATAGGTGAAGGCAAATATGACGGACACTCAACCTTGTTTCGATGTGTGGCATGTTGCTAAAGGTACTTACAACGCAGATCAAAATATTGTTGCATTGATATTCATTGTTAAAGTGCCTTTAGAAAGCGAAGAAGAACCATTGTCAATCCAACAAGTGTTATTGTTTTAATTTGACACTCATAATCATAACCAATGTAGGTGGCTTAATTTAGAGTTGAAGGTTTAGACATTCATTATATAAATCTTGTTCATTCAGTTGGTCTATATATACAGGACTGAAAGAGGAACTCTTTGTCTTATTAAAAGAAAAGGACTGTTCATGTATAACTCCATAGGTAAAGAGTTTCGTCAAGCACCTGCATTGGACGAAGAATTAATATATACATACATACACACACATATATATATATATATATATATATATATATATATATATATATATAGATCATACAGTGGATAAGGATCAGGTAGGTCTGAGATAAAGTTAATAAGTGCTAGGTATAATATACAATAGGGAATAGTTGGCTCTCAGAGAGAGAATTTAAAGAAGAAAGCCAATCTGTTTGCAATATTTCAAAACACAACAGAATCAGCGAAAGTCAGCTGAGCACTAAATGCAGATGTTCGAAACACATGGTAAATTTAGCATCATATTTCCAATTAAAAAAAAAGACAATCTGCAGTTCTCTAGCGTCCGTCCTTATATTAACAATTGTGGAAGATCCATCTATTCGAAAACGGATGCACAAACTGCAGCACCCTTGCATACTTTAACAGTATATGTACATGAACGTCCGCTTATTATAATAATATACATGTTGAACTTAGTAGAACTGAGTAGTTTATTTGACAAGGTGGTGATAACCTGAAACAGCCTGGTCGGTTTGAGTCGATTGAATTACCTTTGCGATATAATTGTCCAAGGGATACATGTAAAAGTTTAATTTTTAACAATTTTGAAATAAAACGGCAGAATGTCTGGCTTTTTAACCCCAAATATAAGTTGAACAGCATATAGTGATTTAAACAGAACAACTACTGTTTGACGGAATCATAACAGCAAAACATGGCATGTGACTGACATTTGTTCCATAAGACTTGCTAACGTTATTGTTTGTTTCGATAATGCACCCATGACTGAATCCTGACACGAACAGTCACATTGTTTGTGCACTATTGCAATAGTTAAATCGCTAATATAAAGTACCAGAACGGTCGGTTGCCATGCTAAGCCAAAAGAGTTATCAGATTTATTATTAATAGCGAATTGAGGGTCAAATGTAGAATCTTTTCAAGACATACTGAACACAAAGTACCAAACTTTTGACCAACCACCACTTATACGCACCATCCCAATAAACCGTCGTGAAATTCCCCATCCCTCCCATCTGTATGAATCATTGTTGCACTCCACACGGATATACATAAAACACAGAACCGTGTTAATAAAGAAATATTTAATGACCTACCACTGATAACGTACCGCACTGTAAACATAAGCCGGAACTAGATAAGGCTGAACTAGAAGGAACCACTTCGTAAGAATGACATATATTCCACTCTCTTTCGAAGCCATGAATCATCAGAAGTCTGATGTAAAACCTGAAAACGGGTTGTAGGCCAAGTGCTTTGGAAAAGCTGCACATTAGTACAGAGTTTATTTTCCATTTAGTAAGAAGACATTTCGCAAATATCTCTGGTAATATCTCTATATTTGTGTGTGTGTGTGTGTGTGTGTGTGTGTGTGTGTGTGTCTTTCGTATCATTGTCTGAATTTGGTATACTTAGAATGAGTGAAATTAGAGAGCAGTCCTGGCAAACGGAATCCTGTATGCGGCAGGATTCCGTTTGCCAGGACTGCTCTGTAATTTCACTCATTCTAAGTATACAAAAAAGGAGAAAATATTTTACATTGCATTGCGTCAATTCATGTATTCATGTAGACCGTTTGCTCTTTTCATTTCTTCTGTCGTATTTGTCTTTGCGACCATAGTATGAGTTATTCTTTTGCATCAATACTTTCCACATTTTACAGTTGTTGTCTTGCGCCTATTTCTATATGTAATCATGATGTCAGCAGTCCCGGTAGCTTAGCTGGTACAGCGTCTGGGGTACGAAATCAGTCCAGGCCAGGCCAGCCCTTATGGGCTAGAGTCATCACGCCCAATTCCACTGCGTGATATAGCGAAAAATATTGCAAGTGCCGAAGGAAACTAATCAACCAACGTTTTTGTCTTATTAACATTGTTGCACGGGTCATTGTCGTCTCCATCGCCGCTGTAAATGTCACCACAACCATCACATTTATCATCATCTTGTTTATAATCATCTATTACCTTAAGGTCGTTGTTATCTGACTTCGATACACTAACTCAAAATAATAAAGAAGGTCCTGTTTAAATTTAATGTATTAAATGTAGCATGCAGGATATGTTTTATATAATCTCTACGCCAACAGAAAAGGAATTGTTCGGAAGTAGCATGATACCGCTGTCACTGACGGCCGCCATTAGAAAATTCCGTGATGCCACAAAGTATGTTTGTATTTACATTGGCACATGTACGTGGCAATGGATATTTTCGTAAATTTTTCCGTCAATTTGCGTAACCTAAGGCCTTGGTATGACATTTTCAGTTATTATTATTTAATAATTAAATATATACATACATACATATATATATATATATATATATATAAATATATATATATATATATATATATATATATATATATATATATATATATATATATATATATATGAGTGTGTGTGTGTGTGTGTGTGTGTGTGTGTCTGAATTATGTTTTGGGGGTTTGTGTTCTTCTTGAAATTGATGTGAGGCATGTTTACCGCCAAGTTGTTTTTCTTATAATATCTAGACAGTGAAATACCAATAGTCAGCTAGGAAGATGAGCTAGCCACCCATAGCAATAGACAAAGTGGGTTCAGGTCAAGTAGAATTTCTCTAATAGCATCGTATTTCGAATAGCATCAACCTGTTTAGTACACAATGTTTTGCAAAACTATCACCTAGTAAAGGTCTTGTGTTTGGCGCTGTGAGCGTCACATGTGCCCCAAATAATCTTCGGAAATAGAAAATGCAGGTATAAATGTATGGTAGGGATGCATAAACTTCAGATGCCCTGTCATTGATTTATGTGGTCAAGTGAATATTATTCTATAATATGTTTTAAGACAACTATACAAACATTTGGGTCCCTTTTCCACACTGAGCTATTTTATTTTATTGTTGACTTTTTTTTATAGCTGTCTGGTGAATGCGAAATTAAATTTGAGCATAAACACTGTTCCTTTCACCCTTAGGAAAATTGCCATTATTTATTGGCGCAGTTATCCACACATGGTATACGATTTTGCTTCTTTACATGTATGTATGCAAGAGCTGTGGTGTTAAAGCTTTGAGCTCAACTTCGTCCAAGATTGTGTACCACCTTTCCTTGAAATGACTGATATTAATCTAGATGAGATGTAAATTGATCTCTTGTGAGGCGCATATTATACATTATCATTATTTCTCTCTTCTTGTCAACCTGGTTTGAAGAAGAGTAAATTACGCATCGGAAACATACACATACGTTTGCCCAAAATAAAATCTTGTTTCTGTAAAATGCACCATTATCATTGCAATGCATATATACATATATTATGTGCATTCTGATTGGATACATTTCTTTTATCTGCATAGAGAGAGAGAGAGAGAAAGAGAGGGGGCGATATAGACTGGATGGGAATGTTGAAGAGAATGGAAGATATATATTGCGTGCCAGAAATAAATATATAACGTTAGAAATAACCAACATCCAATGCATGTTTGTGTTTTGTCTTTTTAACGTAGCTTTACCAAGTTTTAGTCATGTCTGCAGTGCAACAGTTTATAGTGATGTATATTACTGGGGCACAATGCCGCAGACATTTAGCAAATAACCCTATCCTGAGGCCGACCAGTTCTAACGTTAATCTCTTAATGTCAAGGGAGAAACGAGACAGCTGCTAGTGCAATTTATAAATCATCAGTATGATATGGCCGGGGTTCGAACCCTCGACACCATCCTTGGCGGCCGCTCTAACCACTTAGGCCAGACAGAGGTAAACTCTAAATGCAGTCTTGTCAAGACTTCAATAAGACATCAGATTATGACCCGTTCGCAAATCGACGCGACAATAGTTAACCACTATATTCTCTTTCACTATTTATATCAATATTGTAAGTGTTGCTTTTGATTGCAGTAGTAGTAGTAATATGAATAGTTCGAGCGGTTTCTCTTTATCAATATTTTGCAGTAGTACACTAACGTCATTGATCTTTGCTGAACTTTCCACTTTACGATTTACTATATATATATATATATATATATATATATATATATATATATATATATATATATATATATATATATATATATATATATATATATATATATATATATATGTATGTATGTATGTATAAACTTTTTCTATTCTGCGCTCAATTTAAAACAGAAATGTTGATGGATGCAGTTTACCATGTAAATGTTTTGTCGATTTGTTACCATTTTGTTTTTATAGATTTCCTACGCTGTTCAAACATGCAAACAGTATATATTTGGGCCAGATTTCGTCATTCGCGGTTTAAATATAAATCAAAAAAGAAAGTCAATCAGTTTGCAATATTTAAAACACAAGAGAATCACTGAAAGTCAAATGAGCAATAAATGCAGATGTTCAAAAGGCATAGTAAATTTAGCAATATATTTGCAGTTATTAAAAGACAGTCTACACTTCTCTAGCGTCCGTCCTTGTATTAACAACAATTGCGGAAGATCCATCTATTCGAGAACGGATGCACAAACTGCAGCGCCGAGGCCTACTTTAACAGTACATGTACATGAACGTCTGTTTATTATATTGATATACATGCTGAATTTAGTAGAACTTCGTATAAATGAGTAATCTATTTGACAAGGTGGTGATATCCTGAAACAGCCTGTTCGGTTTCGAGTCGATTGAATTACCTTTGCCATGTTACTGTCCAGGGGAAACGTGTAAAAGTTTCATTTTGAAATAGAACGGCAAAATATAAGTTGAATAGTATGTAGTGATTCAAACATGACAAATAATGTTTGATGGAATTATAACAGCAAAACCTGACTTGTGGCTGATAATTATTCCATAAAGATTTGCTAACGTTATTGTGTGCTTTAAAAATGGACCCATGACTGAATCCTGACACGAACAGTCACATTGTTTATGCTCATTTGGAATAGTTAAATCGCTCGTACTAAAATATAGTATTAATAGTAAACAATATAAAGTACCAGTAAGGTCGGTTGCCATGCTAAACGAAGAGAGTTGTCAGATTAATTCTTAATAGCGAATTGAGCGTGAAATATAGCATATGTTCAAGGCATACTGAACACAAAGTACCAAAATGTTTGACCAACCACCACTTACACGCACCATCCCAAGAAACCGAGATGAAATTCCCCACCCTTCCCACCTGTGTCAATCTATGTTGCACCCATCATGGATGGACATAAAACACATAGCCGTGTTAATAAAGAAATACTTAATGACCTACCACTGATAACGTACCGCACTGGAAACACAACCCGGAACTACATAAGGCTGAACTAGAAGGAACATGTTCGTAAGAATGACATATAATTAAATCTCTTTCGATGCCATGTCTGTTGTAAAACCTGAAAACGGGTTGTAGGTCAATTCTTTGTAATAGCTTTACAGCAGTACAGAGTTTATTTTCCATTTAGTAAGAAAACATTTCGCAGATATCTCCGGTAATATCTCTATCTTTTTGTGTATGTGTGTATCCGTTATTATTGTCATAATTTTGTATGCTAAGAATAATTGATATTAGACATCAGTCCTGGGAAACGGAATTCTAGTTATTGATTTCAGAAAATGAATACCTGTATATTATTATTATTATTATTAGTAGTAGTAGTAGTAGTAGTAGTAGTAGTAGTAGTATAAAAATCATGTGAAATGCGTCATCAGCCATCTAGCTGCGACATCATCAGCAAGGTGCAAAGTCTGCAGTCAACCGGGGAACTTTGTCAGCGGACGGTTGTTCACAATGTGTGACATGGTATGTAGAGCTCCACAGCATCAGGAAGATTAAGTAGCCTGGCCCCATTGGACATGGTCGACTGCACAACGACCCTGTCCTGTCTGAAAGTCGTTCAGCGTGGTCTACATATGACACGGAAGGTTCAATCCAGGACGGCAGACGGATGACTCCACTATGAGGGACTAGTTTACAACATCTGTTAAGGACAACTCGACACTCCATGACGAAAAAACTGTCATACCCGCCAGCAACGAACCTAACCAGATTTGGCATCTCGTAAGCCACCTGTGTAATTGTTCAAATCAATTCAGTCAAAAAGTTTGAAAAATGATTAATTCTAAAGTTGAAATTATTGTACAAAGTGTACAATCTTGATATACTAATTAAATACCAACCAGTAAAGTCGAAATGACTTATAAAACGTTTGTATCAGGCATAAGAACAGTAAGATAATGCAATTTTGATGGTGGTGCCAAAACAGGTCATATTTTGATTTAAACATAAAGATATTATCTCAAACGGTTTTCAGCAAAATGAAAGCCGTATACATTAAGCCAATGTAGCAATCTTTATTTTCTCTGGTGTTCTCTGAGACTGCTATAGTGGAACAGGCATCATCCCGAGAGTTGGTAGCTAAAATGGGATATTATCTAGGTGGTGTCACTTGACTTACGTCTCCCTTTTTAGCAGTCTGCCATGTGCTATACCTTCCCCGTTACACTCCCATGGTGCCACAACATTCATCACTTTAGCTAACGCTGTTCTCCACCTTTCATCTATCATGGTTCTGCTGGTGCGACTTAACACTGGCTGCCCTTCTTTCTGAGTGCTGCCTCGTGTTGTATGCTCCCTTCCGTCACTCTTTGTCAGCCCCGGTAAATTCTTATCAGCGGCCAGTAGTAATGGGTCCTAAAGCTTCTTTAGTCATATCTGTATTTTTGTGCTTGGACACATTCTATTGTCTGTGTTCGCGCTTTTCTTGCCTTTACCGAGTATGACCTTTAGAGCCCTCCTGGTAAGCCGGTCCTGCTCGCTCTCTGTCCACTGCCCGAATGAGCAATTGAATGGAATATTTTTAGTAATTGCGACATTGCGATATAAATATGCAGTTTTTCCTCTAGTCCAAATAGTTTTTTAGTTTCCTTTTTACTTAACGTACACTCATCCACATCCTTTCACACACACACACACACACACACATACACACACGCACACACACACGCACACACACACTCACACACGTATCTGCCTTTAGCGTACATTTTATCTTATGCTTGCTCATAATTCCACTGTGTCATATTATAACTGCCAACTTGAAAGCAAAGTCACGACAGTTTAATCGCTAGAACTATCAATTGAAACCAGCAGAAAGGTAATCATGCTCGACCTGGCATAGACAATCAAAAGTATCAGTTCCTACTTTAGCTTCAGCCATTAGGAATGCCTGAATAGTAAGTACATAATTTATAATGTACAACGTACCTTAATCACCTATTTCAACCGCGTACGATACGTGTGATACAACGAAACGAACTGCGAAAGCTCAAGAGCTGGGAACAGGACAGAACAAGTAAGGCGTAGAGAACATTCGATTCAAAAATATCAAAAGGCTAGCTTGATTGGTGCATTATACAACATAAGCAAATTTGTCATACCCAAAAATAGTTGAGTGTCTTAGCCACGTATAGCATTATCTTAATTTATATATAGATGATTTTTTGTATTTATTATTATTTAACCATATCACTGAAATTGTATCTCTGTGACAGAACAATATTACCCATGCCAGATTTGGGCAGAGTTACATCCCTTGAGTCGTTGGAGTTATCATTGATGAACACAAACTGCAATATCAATCAAACATTCGAAAATATCATAAGTTTTATACACGAATCTAATCTAATTTTAAAAAAGCATATCAAGACCAGTCCAAAATAGTATAAAATCACTGTTTGCGAATTATGACGGCAGCCTAGGTCTCGTGGGTTCACATACTGATACAACCGTTCATATCCCGAATAATAAAAATCAATGAAGGACAAATAGTAAAATAGAGAAAACTCAATAGGGACCAACCAGATTTAATATCCTTGAATCCTCTTAGAAGGTTCGAGTAATTGACGAGGTTTATTATCTGGCTCAATAATAAAGCAGACCAATTAACCTCAAATAGAGCAGTAGTAAATCATATGTTACAATCCATGGTAACTAACCATAAACTTTTTTAAAAAAAAAACAATTTAAAAAAAAAATTAAAAAAATCAAGACCAGTCAAAATATTACAAAATCACTATTTGGGAATTATGATAGCCGGCTAGGTCTCGTGGGTTCATATACTGATACAGCCGTTCATATCCCGAATAATAAAAACCAATGAAGGACAAATAGGAAAATAAGAAAAACTAAATATGGACCAACCAGATTTTATATCCTTGAATCCTCTTAGAAAGTTCAAGAAATTGACGAGGTTTATTATCTGGCCGGCTAGGTCTCGTGGGTTGACAGACTGGCACAGCCGTTCATAGCCCCGAATAATACAAACCAACTAAGGACGAATCTAATCTAATTATAATTAAAAGAAATACAATTAAATCAAGTCCAGTAAAAAAATACTACTAAAATCACTGTTTGGGAATTCTGACGACCGGCTAGGTCTCGTGGGTTCACAGACTGACACAGCCGTTCATAGCCCTAATAATTAAAACCAATTAAGACCACAAAAACTTAAAATAGGAAAATAGGAATTAATTAAAACAGGACTACATACTAACATACAAACAACCATAAAACAATTTTTCTCTCCAAACCATTAAGATAAGGAATCATAATAAATAAGGAATTCAAGACGTAAAATTTAAAAAAAATATATTTAAAAATAATTAAAATAATTAAGTTAATTTACAAAAAAAAAATGCATTTTCTTATTATCTATAACTCCTTCATACCTTACACTTTATCCATATTATAGTCTCTTGGTATGAAAATTAACACTTCTACGACCACAATCCAAATCCTGGTGACAGCCATCAATCAACAAATACCTAGAATTACCAACAGGACCCATAATCAGATTATATAAGGTGATCTTGAACCCAGACCATCAGGATCGTCCTCACTAAAACAGATCAGGAACAAAACGACCCCAAATTATCAATATATAAGGTGGTCTAAACTCCAAAGACTCTCAGATCCCGCAGCACAAGGCTGCAAAAGAAAAATAATCTCTCTGCTTAAGGAGGTATAACCCCAAATTAACACGTATAAGGTGGTCTAAAACCCAAAGACCATCAGATCCAGCAGCACAAAGCCGCAACGAAAAACAACACTAATTAGAATACTAAGACCCTGAAAACCAATACCAATCAAGGTCGTCTCAAATACCCAAGACCATCAGGGTCCGCAACACAAGGTGACAACATCAAAACCCATGTCTGTCAACCTGGGTATCTATCCTTAACCTACTCTAAAAACAGCACATAGTTATCGTCCAAATTATGCAGGACGACACTTTTAGAAACTATACCCTGGAACTTAGGAACGCCAAAAATGTGCCATGAGTTGCCTCCTGATCCATAAGCCTCTTCCTCCTCTACCACGACCGGACATCAAAACATCACGCGTGCAGTGCACGCCCCAATAACAACATACACGAGTGCGCGCTGGGTCCAATCCCACTCGTCTCAATCAACAAAGCAATGCAGCCTAAACAATGAGTGCGTGCTGGGTCCAATCCCGCTCACCTCGGCCATACATCCAGATCGCTAGGAACTAAATAGTACCTCGATCTGACGGCCTAATTAATAAGTGTTCCATGAACACATACAAGCCTGGGGGATGTGGCTCTCATTCCTTCCCCCAGGAGTAATTAAATAGCACGCTGTGCGTGCATTAAACAATGATACATGCTCCATTGGAGCGAAAATCACTTTAATCCAAGTAAGTAAGTAAGTAAATATGGTTCTCCCTTCGTCACAAAAGCAACCAAAGATTGCGTTCCAGGACTCACACTGTTGTTGAAGGAGGAAGGATATTTTTTTAAAAATATTATAATTGAGTTTGTGGAAAATCAATCGGTCAAGTGATATCATTAGTTTACAATTATAATTACATTGAAAAAAGCAGATAGGTTTAATAAAATTTTCGTCTTTGTTATCAATTAGCTTTGTTTATGTCTATCAAGAAAAGTTTGCTATATAAATATCTTTGCAATTGGTTGTTAACTAAGTTACTAATACCAGAAAGAATAGAAAAAATAAAGGGAAATCGAAATTCAATAAATGTCAAGCCAAACACGAAATGACACTTGGAATCCATGCAGGTTATTTCGATGTGAAAACTAGAAGTCACTATAAGTCTGGATGGACGGCCATGCGTATTGAAGCATGATCAGCATTTACATACTAATAATTTACTATACGTGCTAAGATTCATATACACTATCTTAAATAAATTGGTAGTTCTGCTCTAAAAATAGATTAGTGAATGATGAGTGAATGTAAAGATAAAGAGGTGTAAAATATGTGAACACATTGAAATTGAAGAATTGCGTATAGCGAACCATGTACCACTAGTCCAAAATGTCTACCAAATTTCCTCTTGGTATTTTGAATGCTTTGTGAGTTTATCCCCTGAAACTAAGGCGCAGAAAATGGACCCATAATGAACAAAGCAAACAAAACATTAAATTTATTGCAATTGAAGAATAACGAATATCAGACGGTACCATTTAATATAATGTATGTGCCATATCGCATATGCATCTCTTGTCTAATATGTGTGCCATATCACATACACACAGCTAGTCAAATGTGTGTCCCAAATGACATCAACATCGCTCGTCTATTATGTGTCATAAAACATTTACACCACTAGATTAATATATATATGCCATATCACATCTACACCACTATTCTAATACGTGTGTCATATTGCATCTACAACACTAGTCTAATGTATGTGCCATATCACTTCTACACCACTAATCAAGTATGTGTGCAATACAATATCTACACCAATAGTCTAATAAGTGCCATATCACACATAACACCACTAGTCTAATTCGTGTGCTATATCACATCTACACCACTATTCTAATACGTGTGCCATATCACATTGACACCACTAGTCTAATATATGCGCCATATTACACCTACACCAGTAGTCTCGTATGTGTGCCATACCACATTTTCAATACTAATTTAATATGTACGTCATAAAGCATATATACCACTGAATTAATATATATATGCCATATCACATCTATACCACTAGACTAATATGTGTGTCATATAAGATATACACAATTAGTCTAATATATCGGTCATATTACATATACACCATTAGTCTAATATATCGGTCATATCAGATCTACACCATTAGTCTAACATATCGGTCATATCACATATTCACCATTAGTCTAATATATCGGTCATATCACATCTATACGATTAGTCTAATATATCGGTCATATCACATCTATACGATTAGTCTAATATATCGGTCATATCACATCTATACGATTAGTCTAATATATCGGTCATATCAGAACTACACCATTAGTATAATATATCGGTCATATCACATCTACACGATTAGGGCAATATATCGATCACATCACATCTACACCATTAGTCTAATATATCGGTCATATCACATCTACACCACTAGACTAATATGTGTGTCATATTACATCTACACCACTAGTCTAATATGTGTCAGATCACATCTGCACCACTATTATAATATATCTCATATTACATATACACCACTAGCCTAATATATGTAACATTACATTTATCACCGTTTAGTCTATTATGTGTGATATATTTCATGTATATCTAAGCGATTGAAAAACCGACAGAAATACAATTACTTAGTCTTAATACTTGTGAATAGCAAAAGTCACATCATGGCTACTAGTGTATTTAGTGTACTAAATTTCATTTATAAACCTTAAATGGACTGAGAATTTTAATCCGGAAACGAAAGACGAAGTGTTGAGAATGGTTTAGTGAAAGGTAGGACAGAAAGGTAATACAAACACAAATATGTTGAAGCTGAAGAATCGCGATTTGCAAAAGATGTAACTGTACCAATATTCTTATGTTGTTACCAAGTTACCTTGATATACTTTGAACTGTGCAAACGTTAAGATCCAGACAAGAAGGTATTGATCTTCGTTGGTTGAAAGGATGTACAGAGGAAATGTACGAAAACATTACAATATTAGATGGAATAATTGCGATTTATTCTTTAGCACAAGTAATGCGTTTTCTATATGAAGTTTCACTGACATATTATGAACTATTTGATTGGTACACTCTATAAACGAATATGTAGATAATGTATGAACATAACGAGAATCGGACAAAAACATAAATCAGTGAAGAAAGGAGAAACTGTTTACCATAAAGTGACACAAACCGTTATTATACCACGTGTACCAGTTTCAATAAAGATACACTGAACGGTCTGAGAGATGTGTTCCAGAAACGAAAGTATGATATTCGTACCCCCAAGAGAAAGTGTGATAATGGACGGAATAATGAAACGAGAAGAATTAGATATCGAAAGATAATATTGTTGTTGTAATAGGCACAGCTTCACCACCAGTCGAATATGTATACCATGTTTCATAAGATACAACGAATTGTTGATGAGCTATACTTCGTAAACGATGTGGATAATAAATGGACGAATCGAATGAAAATGGATATATGCGTAAAACCTCTGAAACCAAGAATGTGTGATCGATAAAAGTACATGGGGACCACTGCTGCAAGATTCATATCGATACCTTAAAACTACTAAAGCTGAATCAGTATGAATGGCAACAATCACATCTGGGCGGAACGTCAAATGGTGTAAATTATATATAATACCTTGAGCGGTTCGGAGTTCCGTTCCTGAAATGAATATTTGTACAGACATGCCGAAAGACAAACATAGATATACCTCTGATTTACATATTGGTGGTATATACAATGTGCAAACAGTGCCTCTCTTTAGGCAGCTCTCATCCCCAACTATGGCCAAAAACCTTTGAACAATGTTAAGCTCCACTGAGCCCAGGCAAAAAGGTGTTTTCGGGTGGCATTGTGAGTGAAATATTGATGTTAACGCATGCAGACATGATATAAATCATTAAGTAATACGACAAGAAAACGAAACATTCACCAAGTGTCTAATTCAGTTTTGTGTTCAAACAAATATTTAAACAGCTATCACAACAGCACCCATGAATGATGTTCGAAAAATATGTGTTATGAGTTCAGAAAAGTAAATCTGGAGTCAAAAATTTACATGAAATTCAACGGTGACCTTTTATTGCGAACAAGCACTAATCCTTAAGTTGTCAAGGCTTCCTACCAGAGTAATAGTAAAATCATGTTCCTATGATCGTAGGAACTCTTAAACAAAAACATTAAGATGTTTCTGGAACTCTGCCGAAAAATTAACAACATCATTTTTATGTTTCCCTTCAACATCAGAAATGTATGCAACAGTCATCGAAGAAGTCATTAACAATGAACATGCAAATGGCACAAACCCAATGTTTTACCTCACATAATTCTTAATGCTCAACCATTGTGTCCAACGAATTATGCCACTTAATTTTAAGCTTTCTCCTCTTTTTAATCTTAACCAAGAATTTTCTATATTTTGTATTATTGCCCAAGTGTGAGATATGAATCTCTGATGTCTATCATACAGTGGAGTCATAAAGGCAGAAACTAAGTCGTTGTCCTAAAATGTTCATTTCATTCCTCTCCTCCAAAATATAGCCCCCAATATATCAAGGGCATCACTATTTGCAAGACCGTTCCATCTATGGCATTCACCGTTCACAGCAGTATGCTTATTGATATAGTATGCAATTCTGTCTCTATGTCTGAACTCAAATGTGGATAACATTCATTCAAAAGGTTGTGCAGACATCAGCAAAAAGTGCAAGAAATTATATTATAATCCATGGTAGATTACCATATTTTGCCAGTTAAACCCCAAATATTCTACTTTGTCGTTATGTAAACAGGTGTATCGTAGAGGTACACAACATAGTTACCTTCCCATCAATTAAGCATTATATAAAGCAGAGATTTATAGATGGAAAAAGGATGGTATTATAATGAAGCTAATGCTAAAAGAAATACATACATACATACATACATGCATACATACATACGTACATACATACATTTATACGTGAATTTTGTATTTCCGACGGTCAATTGATGGAACATGTGACACTCACAGGACAAACACAAGCCTATTCCTATGTCATAGTTTTGCAAACAATTGTGAACTAAACATTTTGATGCAATTCAAAATAATTGCCATCCATGCAGTTTTGGAGAAATTGTACTTGACCTGAAACCACGTTGTCTATTGCTATGGGTGGCTAACACATCTTCCTAGCTGACTATTGGAATTTCTCTGTCTACATATTGTACAAAAACAACTTGGCGGTAGAAATGCCTATATTATATATATTCTACCGCCAATATCTATCTATCTATCTATCTATCTATCTATCTATCTATCTATCTATCTATATATATATATATATATATATATATATATATATATATATATATATATATATATATATATATATATATATATATATATCTATATATATATATATATATATATATATATATATATATATATATATATATATATATATATATATATATATATATATATATATATATATATATATATATATAATTATTAAACAATAATAACTGAAAATGTCATACCAGGGACTTATTGTTATGAATGTTGACAGGGGACAATTTACGAATATATCCAATGACACATATATGTGCCAATGTAAATACACACAGAAGTTATGGCATCACGGGCTTTTCTAATGGCGGCCGTCAGTGACAGCGGTATGATGCTACTTCCGATCGATTCCTTTTCTCTTGGTGTAGAGATTATATGAAACATCTCCTGCAAGATCCATGTAACAAATTAAATTTAAGCAGGACCTTCTTTTTACTTTTGAGTTAGTGTATCTGTCAGATAACAACGAACTTATGGTAATAGATCATCATGAACAAGATGATGATAAATGTGATGGTTGTGGTGACATTTGCAGCGGCAATGGAGACGACAATGTCTCCTGCAACAATGTTAATAATGACAAAAATCTTCGTTGGTTAGTTTCGGTCGGCACCTCCAATATGTTTCGCTATATCACGCATAGGAATTGGGGAAGATGACTCTAGCCCATCTGGGTTGGCCTGGCCTGGACTGGTTTCGTACCGCAGACGCTGTACCAGCTAAGTTACTGGGACTGCTGACATCATGATTACATATAGAAATAGGCGCAAGACAATAACTGTAAAAGGTGGAAAGTATTGATGCAAAGGGAAGAACTCTGGCTATGGTCGCAGAGATCAATACGACAGAAGAACAAAATAGCAAACGGTCTACAGGAATCCTTGAACTGACGCAATGCAATGAAAATATTTTCTCATTTTTCTCAGCAGGTCTTAGAGAGGATTCCGTTTGCCAGGACTGATCTCTAATTTCACTAATTCTAAGTATACAACATTCTGACAATGATAACGAATATACACATACATAAAAAGATAGAAATATTACCAGATAAATGTCTTTTTACTAAATGGAAAATAAACTCTGGACTACTGTCCAAAGCACTTGACCTACAACCCGTTTTCAGGTTTTACATCAGACGTCTGATGATTGATGGCATTGAACGAGAGTGGATTATATGTCATTCTTACAAACAGATTCCGTCAAGTTCAGCCTTATGTAGTTCCGGCTTATGTTTACAGTGCGGTACGTTATCAGTGGTAGGTCATTAAGTATTTCTTTATTAACACTGTCCTGTGTTTTATGTCCATCCGTGAGGGGTGCAACATAGATTCATACAGATGGGAGGGGTGGTGAACTTAATCTCGATTTCTTGGGATAGTACGTGTAAGTGGTGGTTAGTCAAACATTTTGGTACTTTGTGCTCAGCATACCTATGAACATATGCTATATTTGACGCTCAATTCCCTATTAAGAATAAATCTGATAACTCTCTTAGTTTAGCATGGCAACCGACCTTACTGGTAATGTATATTGTCTACTATTAATACTATATTTTCGTCCGAGCGATATAACTATTCCAAATGTGCATGAACAATGTGACTGTTCGAGTCACGATTCAGTCATGGGTCTATTTTCGAAACACACACTAACGTTAGCAAGTCTTTATGGAATAACTGTCAGTTACAAGCCAAGTTATGCTGTTATGTTCCCGTCAAACATTATTTGCTCTGTTTAAATCACTGTTCAACTTATATTTAGAGATAAAAAGCAAGACATTCTATTTCAAAATCAAAGCATTACGTGAAAAGTTCAGTGTCACGAGACTACTGTTGCACAATATTGACAAAGAGAAACCGATTCAACTATTCCTATTGCTACTACTACTACTGCTACTGCTACTAATACTACTGCTACTACTACTTCTACCACTACTACTACTATCAGAAGCAACAATAACTATATTGTTATAAATAGTTAAAGAGAATATAGTTTTTAACTATTGTCGCAACGATTTGCGAATGGGTCATAATGTGATATTTTACTGAAATCTTGCCAAGACTGCATTTAGCGTGGACTTCTTTGTGGCCTGAGTGGTTAGAGCGGCCGTCACGGATGTGTCAAGGGTTCGAACCCCGGCCCTATCCTAATGACGACTTATAAAATGGTTCTAGCAGCTGTCTCGTTTCTCACTTGGCATTAAGAAATTATTGTTAGAACTGGTCGGCCTCAGGATAACGTGATTTGATGGGAAAGATGCTACATGTCTGCGCCATGATGTCCCAGCAATATACATCACTATAAATTATAGCGCTGCAGACATGACTAAAATTTGGCAAAGCTACGTTAAAAAGACAAAACATAAACATGCATTGGATGTTGGTTATTTCTGCTTCATATATTTAGAGCTGCATAATTCAGTATCGTTCATGACGTGTTCGTTCTGCATGGATGGATTAGTGTTAAACCAATATCTATATAGGTCATTTCTATCGAGGTTTCAAGACTATTTATAGACTCCTCAGTGTATACAGTGATAAGGGTTTTATATACCAATACATGATATCCGTGGTAGACAAGTGATTTGAGTGCCGTACTTATGCACAGAATGCAACGAGGTCGAATTCTACATAGATTAGACTGTTCCGCACGTTGTTGTGTCTATGAGCAGAACGTTTTAGAATAATTTCTGCACGATATAACCCTCAATGTGTTGAAGTGCAAATGAAATTAAAATAAATACCACCCACTCAATTAAAAATTACTGAATGCCGTAAAATTTGCATATTCAAGTAATTGTTGGCACAAGCTGCACTCATCTTAATTTTTGTTTTAATACACCCTTCTCGTTGATACTTGGATGTCAATACACCCCTACCACGTTTCTAAAATTAAAGAGAAAAGCTGAAGAGAAAGGATTTAACGATTTTATTTGGTATCATAAGAAAATAAAATCATCGTTTGAAATTACTTTCTGACATTCAATATGTATCTTCCATTCTCTTCAACATTCCCATCGACTCTCTATCGCTCCTTCTGTCTCTCTCTCTCTCTCTCTCTCTCTCTCTCTCTCTCTCTCTCTTTCTCTCTCTCCATGAAGATAAAAGAAGTGTATCCATTCAGAATGCGCATTAATATGGATATACGGACTGCAATGACAATGGTACATTTCACAGAAACAAGAATTTGTTTTGTGCAAACGTTTGTGTATTTATCCGATGCGTACTTTACTCTTATTCAAACCAGGTTGACGAATTCTACTAGGTTACATTGTGAGATCTTCAAGAGCTTCGATGATAAGGTCAATAGTTGATGCAAGTTTTTTTTTGAACTTTTTTTGATACGACGGTAGAAATATTCGGAAGCCTGCACAAGAAAAGGAGAAGAATAAAAATGATAATGTATAATGTGCGCCTCACAAGGGATCAATTTACTTCTCACCTAGATCAATATCAGTAATTTCAAGGAAATGTGGTACACAATCATGGACAAATTTTAGTTCAAAGCTTTAACACCACAGCTCTCGCCCAATTTCCTAAATTGTTATCACAGGTCTGATCCTAACATGAAATATTCTGCCTAATTCTAATTTTCTAACGTACCCTCTAGCCTGTATCAAATGTGTATCTTGCAGATTTACCGAAAGCATTGTTTACCATATAAGTATAGTATTTCAAGATCTTAATTGCAATGCTAATTGTCGAGAAAGCACAATGTTATGACCACACAAGCTACAATACATGTAACACACAGAAGCTGCTATTCTTTTTTAACTGATAACTTGACTAAGATAAAAGTCACGCGAATAATACATACAGTGGTTGGAAATTACACTATGGATAAAACCTAGCTGACCACTGGGAACAAGTGAATTGCAGTGTATGACGTAAGGATAATTTTCTATTAGTAGAGATGAGACGAGGGAGGTATTGGGATATAATAGTATCAGTAACATGCGCTATACTGCTTACCTCTCTCCTCATTGTGATCAGTCATGACAAGTCCCTTCCAGTAAAGTGCTCAAATTCATCCCTAAAGAGAGGAAAATTTGGGAACATTAGTAAAATTTTGGTTCTTCATCTTCCAACTGCTTAACAGTTATGCCAGAAACTTAGTATGACAATAAATTTTGATTTCGAAATGCAAATACATATCATTAGCATTGTGTTATCTGTGACTGATTGAATAAAACACAGTTAGGTTGACAACTCCAAACCTGCTGTCTGAGGTACATCTGATATCGATATTCCAAACGCAGTAAATATAAATAGCATACCACATTTGTCTTTTTGGCAAATACCGCAGAACGCCAATTGAATATGAAAATGGTACATTATTGCCCTTGTTGAAACCTAGCATGGAAATATTGCAGAAACTAAAAATAATAGCTTGCAAAGGCATACACAAATTTCAGCATATATATACACACACACACACACACACACACACACACACACACACACACATATATATATATATATATATATATATATATATATATATATATATATATATATATATATATATACTAAACTAGCGCAAAATCATTTGGGATTGAGCAGCAGAGAGGGTGAACAGACCACTTAAGGGAGTGGTCACCCTTGTGTTTGGACCAAACAAAAATAGTGACCCTTCATAGAGGTCAATACCACGTCTACGATTATTGTTTGTCCTAAACAGAATTGTAGACGCCCCTCTTTGCTGCTATTCATGTTGTAAAAGAAATTTTTACCACCATATCAAGTTTGATGAATATTTTTCTTTTCATCTGAATCATGGGAATCTTCATCTGAATCATGGGAATCTTCATCTGAATCATGGGAATTTGTTCTATGTTTCAACTAATATTCAAGTTCTGATGGTGGTTTTTCTATTTTTGGATTTATGTTCTTTCTGTGTTTATAATATATCATCAAACTTCTGTATCGATCTCAACCGCAATTTGTGCAAATCTGATATAATCCTCTAACGCCGTTGTTACATCCAACACAACTTCGTGGACCATCATGGGGATTTTTCTTTATAAGATAATTATGTTTCTTACAATATTCTCCACGGCATTTTTTATCACATTTGTTAGTGGTTCCTTGACGCAGCCACGCACAGTTGTTCATTATATGAATGATATCTTTTTAATTAAATTTACACCACTTCTGTTGATATCGATTAAAAGATTGTTATATTAAAAAATAATGGTACATTCGGAATCTCATACTGCAAGAATAGCTCGAGAACGATTAGAAGCAATTAAAAAATTTCTTCCTGTCAGAGACTCATTCAGAAAAAATCTGCAAGCGCAGCAAGAAGCACAAGTTGAGTATGAAGAAGAAACTAAAAAACTGTTTAAGCCCGTCACTGCAGCTACTGAGAAAGTTACAACTGTCATCAAAGAGGATCTTCTTCCGGTATCAAAACAAATAACAAGAAGAACTAAACAGACAAAGAAGATTTTACGAGATCTTCCACCTGGCATAGCCAGGGGAATAGCTGCGGTTCAGCCTCCATCTGTTGGTGAGGAAATACTTGAAGAAATTGGAAAACTTGGTACTGAATTCGCCGACGTACAAAAAGAACATGCACCTAAATTCGAGCCAGTAAAGGAAAATATAAAATTAATTGCAAAATTTAAGGAAGGGGTTGTTGAAGAAATTAGAAATACTGAAATAGAAAAATTACCTGAAAAAAATATTAGATTATATATCTGACAAATCTGCTGTTTTAAACCCCCTTCATGAAAAAACAAAAGATGATAATTTTATTAAATGGATATATCGCATACATGTAAATAAAGGACAAGCTAGAAATGATGATTCGAAATATAAAAATCTTCATGAAAAGGTAGAAATACTTCGCAGGGAGAGACTAGAACAACCCTCCCGGCGAAAACTTCCTCCATCTTTACGTAAAATGATTCCTGCGCCGGAAATGACATTTACACCGACAGATTCACCACATGGATTTCGAAGAAGTGACTCACCTGACACACCCGCGGTCACCACTGAAGTACTTACTCCGGTAATGCAACCACCAGTACTTAAAACACCTCAAGATGAACCTAAAACAGGATCTGGTTTATGTCCTGATAATATCATCAATGGCGTGTCACGGTTAGAAGTTCTCATAGGAGGAAAACGTGCCGGAAATAATTCACCAGAAATAATTAATGAAGCAGCTGATATTTGCCAGCGATTATTTCGCGGCGGCATCATGGATATCGGCGTTTACCGAGAACTTATCGATGAACTTGTTGATGACTAGTTGTTAGATAAATGGTAAATAAAAATAAGATGATAATACATAATAATCATCGAAAACCTGTGCAGGTCAGAGCGGTAAACTCACGATTACCAATCTATAGAGCTACTTAAGGAGATGCACTTGGTGATGTTATTCAGGGATTATTTACAAGGATAGCTCCCAAAGTAGCACCCGTTGCAAAAACAATTATCGATGAAAGCTATTGATATTGTTCGTGATAAAGCTCCTGGTGCAATTGTCAATATTGCTGGTAAGGCGTTCTCGGCGATCAAAGAAAGACTAGCACGATTATTGCGACGAAAACGACAACCACCAGTAAAATTACCAAGTACTGAGGTGATGCCTGCAGATGTCAGTAAAATAATAAAGCTGCAAATCAAAAACTAGCGGAATTATCTGAAGAAGCAGAAAAAAAAATATAACAGGAAATTTAATAGCAGGAAGCGGTCTTCGTCGACGATGATCACCATTTGGAAAAATGGTAATTATAATAAAAATGTTCTAGCGCGAATCAGACCCAGCATTTGATATGGAGGCACCTGTCCTTAAGTATGAATCTGTACGTGATTATCAATTTTATTCCTATGACGCAAAACAACCAGATCAGCGGGGGAGAATCGAATTACAGGTTCATGATACAAGTAGATATTTCTTGCCCGCTGAAGCGTTTATTGAAGTAGAAGGTGAACTTGTAAAGGGGGATGATACGGCATATGGTGCCAATTTGCGTGTTGTTTTTGTCAACAACGGGATTATGACGTTGTTTGATAGCGCCACATACATAATTGATGGAAAAAATATTGAATCAATTCAGAAGGATGTTGATGTTGCTACAACAATAATTGGTCTAGCGAGATATTCTGACGACTTTACAAGATCGGCCGGTCCAACAATGATGTTTGCTAAGGATATCACCAACAACGCCAACCATAATCAGTATATCAAGTTACTCACACAGCGGGATACTTCTGTTACTAATCAGGCAGAAGCTGCCAAACCCGATCGTGAAACTAGACCAGCAGGTGAATTTGAAATCATAAAAGATATTGCCCCGACTTACAACTTAGGGTTTGCAACACGCCGAGCAGCGTTGTCGGGAGATAGTAGAAATTTTTCGTGTGCAATTCCATTATCTCACATCTTTGGATTTTGCAGAAATGTTAGAAAGGTAATCTTTGGAGCTAAACACACAATTGTGCTCGTAAGAAAAGGTGATGATAATGATGCAATCTGGCGAGGTGTTGGTGTTGCTGATGCTGGTAAAGTAAATATAACAAAACTTTCATTGTGGATGCCAGTAATGACACCATCAATTACTGAGGAACAAAAATTACTCTCTTTTATGGATCAAGGCAGTAAATCATTGCTATCATGGTTAACAGTAACCACAGATACTATTCAAAGCAATGTTAATGGTTTATTTACATGGCATATAGCATCACAACAGGGTGTTTCTGCACCACGACATATTTTTATTGCGCTGCAAAATAATAACCGGATAAATAATCAAGAACGTTCACATATGATATTTGATAACCTTGGAGTTAATGAAGTTTCCTTGAGGATAAATGGGCATCAAGAATCGGCTGAGGATATATTGTTAAATTTTGATCAAAATCATATAGCGCGTGCATATCATCGTTTGATGTCATTTATGGGACGTGATCAAAATGTGGATACCGGTTTGCAAATATCACAACTAGATTTTACAGGTCTATATCCGATATATTGTTTTTCGCTGGAGCATCTTGATTTATCCAAGCAATCTGTCGTTGATATACACTTTCGAGTTCATGTTACTAACCCTCCTCCTGATATAGTTGGTCCACCACTTGTTCGCGGCTTCTACAGAGCAATCGCGGTCATACTTAGCAATAAAGCCATGTTACTTGAAGGTGGTAGTGGTCGAATGAGAGTCGTTGATGCACCAGTGGAAATTCTTTAATTATTCAGAAAAATATTATTTATATATAAAATGTCGTATAGTCATGTTAATGTTACTCTGACTCCTGGTCAGGTAAAAAAGCTTCAATCAAAAACCGCCAACAAATGCGGAACTAAAATATCACTAAAACGAGATCAGATTAATGGTGGTCCAAACAAATTATCGTTGACAAATAATCAGATTAAACATATCAATAAAGCCCTGGAATTAAAAACTGGAGTTCAAATACATCTTTCTCCGAGCGCTATAAAAGATATGATTAAAATAGGTGGATTTTTCCCACTATTAGCTGCAATACCAGAATTACTTGCAGCAAAAGCAGCTGCGGTACCTGCGATAGCCGCAGATGCTGCACCGGCGTTAGCAAAAGCTGCTGCGTTAGGTGCTGCTGGAGCGGCGGGTAAAAACGTTTTTGATAAAATTACTGGTGGACGATATAGCAAAAAAAAGGGACGCGGTCTAAGATTGCCAGGATCTCGTTGGGGGAGAGGCCTAAGGCTTCCACGTTAGACGTTCCAGCATCAAATTTTGATTTACTTGATGCTGCTAAAAAATTAAAAATAAAAGCCTTTAGAGGTGTTTTTATGCGAGATCAATTACCGAAACAACCAAACAAACTCGAAACAGGTATTATTAATCTCGACGAACGTTCCGGACCCGGTACTCATTGGGTATCATACGCGGTTCATCCACGTGGAATCGTTTATTTTGATTCGTACGGGTTAACTCCACCCGTTGAATTTATCAAGTATGTCGCACCACTTCACGCAAGAACCAGAGTTTGGTATTCAACGCTACCCACGCAAACAATGACAGATCCGCCAATATGTGGCCGTGAAGTAATTAATGCACTCGACGCTATATCAAAATCATCCAAACCACCACATAAAGTTGTGCATGATTACACAAGTAACCGATTCGTTGCGCGTAAAGCGTTTTAAACAACAGGTCTTATTATAATGGTTGATATTTACGGAAGATCTTCTACCAGTAAGAAAATAAAATCCGACGTTGATCTGTCGAAGTATGCGACTAAAGATGACCTCGCTGATATCATGAACCTGGCTGGAGTTGACCCAGATGAGGTTGTTATTTTTCAAGATCGATATGGTAAACTAAAAACCAGCAATATCAAATGGAATGATATAGTTCGACGAGTACTTGGTGCAGTTACGGATAATATTCCCGTGTTTACTGACAGCGGCAAAATCAGAGATTCAAGTGTATCATTAGCAACAATTAGAAATGAAATTGCAAGAAGCGTTGCCAATCGCGTGAAAAACACCTGCGACATAATGACGGGTGAACTCAGCATGAACGGAAATAAAATAGTAGTTTTAAGAGATCAAACATCTGACGAAGACGCAGCAACAAAAAAATACGTCAACAACGTGGATAGAAAACTATCCACGCTGCGGGCCGAGTATGATGTTCACGTGGGCGCTTTTGCAAGATTTCGAAGAAATTTTCAAAAAACCGACGAATCCATTGATAAATTCTTTGGCACTCCGCACGCCATTGATATAAAACTCGTTGATATCAAAACTAACCTAGACACGATCAAACAAACACAGAAAGACATCGTAGCGGGAATTCCTGAGATCGTCAACAAAACCAATTTGATTAAAATTTCAGCTGGAATAACTCCCGGGCATATCACAAACATCGCATACACGGTATCATCGGGATTTGCAACATGGTCACAGCAAAATAAAACTATTAAATATACCGCAATAGTAACTGGCGTGTACAGGCTGTCTGTGTTCAGTGCTGTAAAATTTGAAATATTTACAACGTTTCCATGGCGTCATTCAACCGATAGGTTTTCCGGGGTTGTATCTGTTATATTAAATAGCGGAACCGTAGAAATTTTTATTCTGGAAGCAGCTGATGAGAAATTAATCACAACATCTTACTGGTGGTGTTTGGAATTTGTAGCTGAAACATCTCAATTGGTTACTGCATACAAAATATATGGACGGTGCACAATACAGGTACAATCAAGCGCGTGAATGGCAGGCGGCGTTAAAAGATCAAGTCGATCAATATACAGTAAAAGTAAAAAAATATCGACGACGATTAGTTATCGTTGATGTGATTATTTATTCAGTATCCGCTGTTGTTGCTGGAACCGGTGTCATATTATCAGCGTTGACAATGATGGCACCAGCAGCTGTAACTATTTGTATTTCAGCAGCAACAACTATTGCAGGTGTGCTTAATATCATCGCAAAAAAATATGTTCTTGCACGAACGAAAAATTATCCGATTGCATAATAAAATTACACACAGCGACGGTAGCATACTCGAAATTATCCTCGTTGTTATCAGCGAGTCTTAGTGATGGAATTATATCTGATTTCGAATTTTCAGTGATGACTAAAATATACGACGAGTGTATCGGTATTAAAGATACAAGCATTAATAATGACAGAATTACTCCAGCAGATCGTGACCAACACAACTCCGCCAAAGATAACGATGATCTCGGTAAGTTCGTCTAATCCTGAATTTAGTGTTAATTTTCCTACTGCAATTCCAGTAAAAGAAATAGCACTAGCGCAATTACGGGTATATTACAGCTGGCCAAATATCAGATCAAAATCATTTAATGGTACACCAGCAAATAATTCGCTTGTATTTGCTAGTAAAAATAAACCCGATGGAACACCTGACTGGGTTGTTGTTGGAATACCAACTGGCAGTTATGAGATCGAACAAATCAATGAGGAATTTCAGCGTAGAATAAAATCAATAACCGGAAAAGAAGCAAAAATATAAATTAATGTTCATGAACCGACCCTGTCCTCGACGATTGAAATAAACTCGCCTGATTACGTCGTTGATATTTATCAGTCCACGATAAGATACGTACTAGGTTGGCCTGATATTATGCCAGAATATCATGGACCATCAGAACCGAAGTTAGGTGAATTTCTCACGAACGAAGCAAAACTTATAACAGTTCCAGGGTATCGATTTTCTCGCCAGTATCCAGCATGGAGAGATTCTGTTGCTGCTGCTGGTGGAAAACTTATTACACCAATATTTCCTCATTTTGTTGTTGTTGATGTGACAGCTTCAACCACTACTGTTGGTGAAGAATTTGTCAGGATTATATCCGACGAAATTAAGGCCGAGTTTACAAATACATTAACGACATTAACACAGTTGTTTAAAAATTATATCCTGGAGTATCCTAATAACAATCTGAAAGAAAAAAAATATTGAAAAAATACAACATCTGAATCAAATTATATTAGATCTTAAATACGTTAATCGATATTGTATTGATGTTATAAATGAAAGCATTCTTCCGCTTAAGACGGGTAAAAGTACTAGACAAACCTATCTTGATCATTATAAATTAACTGAAGCCGATTTATTAGATGTCATCCTACCAGGATTTGCCACCGACGACTTGACAAAATCACTCAAGGGTCTTATCGATGAAAACTTTCCTAAAATAATCGATGCATGGAAAAAAAGAACTCCACCGAAGTTTATTCTTAGATATGATAATGATCCACATGGCGGCGGAAGACACGTATCTCCCGGAATCGTTAATATAACACCGACAATCGTGGTCAATCTGGTTTGTGACGTAATCGATGGCAGCTATCAAATAGATCTCGGAAGATCAAATCAGGCTCAAGAAGGATACATCCTATACACGTTTACACCACAAGTTCCTCCCGGAAGTTTAATCGTGCAAGAAGCAACTAATTCTGTGTATCTGTGGTGTCACAATAATATGTTAACACGAATAAATTTTAAGCTCACAGACCACCTTAATCGCTTAATTGACATACGTGGAGAAGAACTTGTGATAAATCTGTATGTGAAATCTTAAATATTATATAATGTACCAGCACGTGAGGGTTTTTATACACTAAACACGGACACGAGGATTTCTTAACAGAGATCAGACTCAAATTCGATCAACTTAAAAAAATAAATAAAATATTTTTTATTACTGATATGGTGATTGATACAAATTAATCAGCCTTGCAAAAAAAATTATTCAGAAATATGTTTTTATTTTTTTTCTGAAAATTTAATTCTAGCCCATCAAAGATCTGCACGTGGTTAGCGTTGACAGGGACCCCAGTTACCAAAACTTTCATTTTCATTATTACTTTGGATCGTTTCACAAGTAACGGGGTTACTCGCTAACATAATTTTTCTTAATTGTCTTATACGGGTACTAATCGTTTTCTTTGCCTCGTACTCGAGGGATAACAGCGATCTAAATCTTTCTACGGCGGCAGAGAGAGGAACGAATTCCTTCACCTGATTATCTTCTACGGTAGCTAGCGACTGAAACATTGCCGACTGAATCCGTTTCATGAGCTTGTATTCAGATGATGGTGTGTGTGTGTTCCCTGGTTTTTACGTTCTTGTAAAATCTCAAAATCAGAAACTATTTTTTCAGGATTTAGTTCATCAGATATATTGATTCCATCTTTTTTCAATTTTTTAATAGCAGAAATAATGTCATTGATATTTTCATGGTTCATTATGTAATATATAAATCTTTAAAATAAAAAAAAAATCCCTATAGAACCCCTATCGAGTCTTTAGCGAGTTCGTCGGGATGTTTCAAGGACAGTACAACATATACAATGAATGAAGAGCCCCTATCGAGTGTATTAGCGAGCTCAGATTATGCATTGGACGGCACAAACATATAACTTAACTAAGGACAGTACAAACATATACGCTCAGCAAAAATCCCACCCACAATAATTAATCCAGTGGGTGATACGAAAATATGTATCAACCACCGGTCAATACTGTGGTTGAATTTTGCTGAGCGGGGGGTTTTGCGGTTCCCCCATTATTATAAAAATCGCAATTATGCGCACCACCGACAAATTGTCAGCCATGGGGATTCGATCCTGGACCGCGAGCGTCACAGTCCAATACCATACTGATTGAGCCATCGAACCTTGTTACAAACATATGTTTCGGAAGTTAATATATAGCTAAGGAACCAATACAATTCTGAACTCAAGAAATACGTTTTCACCAAACAAGTTAGATTTATAAAAGCTGGATTAAGGAATTTCCTATTTACTATACCACGCCATTTATGATATATGTTTTCATCCTTCCTATAATATAACTGTTAGATGTTTTCATCCTTCCTATAATAGAACTGTTAGATGTTTTCATCCTTCCTATAATATAACTGTTAGATGTTTTCATCCTTCCTATGACTATACGAGATTTTCAGTCCTCTCTATATCTGTTCTATGGAGAAATATATATTACGAGATTTCCCACTCGTAAATCTGTATCTATGAACATATGGTCAAGGGAGTATTTAGTCGTTATTATTACTCGATAAAAAAAGTAACCACACATTCGCACACAAATACATAATCACACATACGTATACACATACGTATACAAATATATTTTGCTCTGAACAAGGAAAATGCAATTGATTTTTAATTCCAAACACTATATACACGTATTTCTGTAATCGAGTAAATACATGCAGGATCCCTGTACTGTTAACCCGCCACGATCGATACATACTAGACGCTGGATTCTACACTCAGTAAGCTGGCATATAAATGTCGGTTTTCTGTGGTTTAGATGTAATGTATATGCTGTGCTGTTCTAAATGTTTCACGAATAGAACAGAAAAATACACGAATTGCATATTTTTGTAAGTTAGAAACCGTAGATAATTATGACCATATACGAGAATCATAAAATTACCTCCCTTTCATGAGTCAAAAATAAGTAGTGTATGGGGGAAATTCTGTGACATAAATTAAAAAAAATTAATTCGAGGTGGTAATGATAATTATTGATATCGGAAGATACTTTTATGCTTATATTTTTTCGAGAAAGCCGTTTTATATATATTTTCTGCTACTTTTTGTACTGAATGCGGGGTAATATCAAAATATTTCGCAGCTGAATGCATCGAACGAAAAATAATTACCTCGCCAGTTTCTGTGTTTGTGGAATTTACCGCCCTCTTTCCGATTGTTTTACATCTTCCTGTATTACCACATGCAGAGTTCACGCTTCGTGTGACAACTCGAAGGTTGGATAAACTATTATTTTGAGGATTCCCATCAATATGATCAATAACAAGACCGTCATTGATTATCCCATTATGACATTCATACGTGAATCTATGACACAGATAATGTTTCTTTTCTCCATTGTATGTGAACATTAGATAACCAGCATTAGTAATATAACCAACTGGTTTTTTTAATCTGCAGTGTCTGATGGTACCATTAATATCTGATTCATAGTTTGTTATGACGGGATGTGGGACAAATTTATTTTGCTCCATATATACAATAATATTATTTGTTTAAATCATTGTTTGTCTGAAATCTTGATATATAATCCTCCACGGATTTTATAGCCTTTTCACCGTTTTTTTTGTCATAATATCTTTTAAGTTCTCTGAACCGTTTTCCACCGCACTTTCCACATAATCCTGTTTTTCCTCGCACTCCAATACCACACCGCAGACATGGTATTGGTCCTAGACTTCCTCGTCGTATGTTTTGTGAGTGCATCCAACAAAATTCCTTTCTGCAGGATTTGTTGCATCGATTTACTGAGCCGATCATCAACCATTTGCACTGAGACATTGTATATATATATAATTTTCTTTATTTAAATATTTGTTTTAATTATATGAATGAGTTTGAGAGATTATCCCAAACTAGGCCTGTTAAATATAAATTCAACCTCGACAGATTATCTCCAGACTTGCCAGTGCGAGATTTGGTTGATCCGAAAAATAAAAGTCTGATCTCGAAAATTCACGACGCCAAGAAAGAATTTTACACGGATGGTGCATCTCATACATGGTCAACGTTCAATATTATAGGCAATACTGTCAAGGACGCCACAATGAACGACAAGCGAGCGGCAACTATCATTAACTACATCGCTGAATACGAAGGCAATCAAAAATATTTCTTCAGAGTAAAATTTATTGTATTAACAGAAACAGGTAGTTGGATTATCCGTAACAAATATGATCCTGTCCTTGGTAATAATAAAACTGTCATATTAAGTAAAAATTCCAGACCGGGTCTACTGACGGATATTGACAAACCGTATTATGAGCGAACATATCCTGTAACAGCGGTTATTTATGGAATCTATGAGATAAATAAAAACCCCAACGTTGATAAACTAGCGCCGATGAAATTTTCAAGGTTAAATTGTGTAGCCGAACGAGTAATAGAACAATTTACAAACGCGATGCGTGGAAATGGATTAACTGATTTAAGGCGTGAAAAAATAAACTCGTGGGCTGATTCAGTTAAGGATACCGGTGCTACAATAAAAGATGTTGCTGAGTTAGGAAAACTATTAAAATTTCCAATAACCGTAGCGACAATAACGGAACAGGTACTGTACGAATCGAAATATAAATCTAAAGGAGCTCCAATAAATATTATTGATCATAACGCGCACGCATGGACTAGCGCAGTAACAATATTTCCACGTGATCGAACTGTTAGATTGTACCCCTCAGATATGAGTATGTTTGATTTTATTAACGAAATAAGTAAAAAGGATCCTGTATCGGTATGGTTATTTAAAAGTAATGAGGAAGGTGAATTTGATCAGTTTGTCAGACCAAACGGTGAAATATATCGAACAGAATCCCTCCATGACGAGATGAAAAATCTCGCGGAGAAGTTTTTAGAGTGCAAGCACGCGGAAAATACTGACAGATTACTAACTAATTGTTTTACCGTTCCATCTGTTGCGGCTCATTTCGCGAGAGAAAAAAATTCATGGAAACCAACACGATTTGATTTACTCGAGGACGTACGCGCAAGTTGCGTCGAATACGGACACGGTTGGATTATGGAATACTAAATATAATTACAATGATGTTATTTCGGTTGATATGGTTGCATGTTATCCGGGAAGTTTTCTAGGATACGGAGATTGTTCTGTATACTTTAAAAGATTTGGTCACCCAACAAACGAGATGACGCGAGTGGCAATTAATGGACCATTACCTCATTTTGATCTGACTGGATTCGCCTGTATTGAATCATTCGAGTTTAACGAAAATCTTCATAAGATTTGTTATGTTTGGTTTGGTAGACATTTTTGTGAAAACGTTGGGCACCTATAGTTTTATTACGATATATGCTAGATTGTGCGATATTGACATCGTTGGTGGTTAGTGAGGCAATTATATCATATCATGCACAGACGAAAGTTTGGTTGCCCATGTCAGATTCTGAAGTTATTAGCGAGTTTAAGGAAAAATATCCTGATGTTTCCGAAGTTGATATTCCTAAAATTCTCGAGAATAAACTCAAAACCGCAAAAGATCTCGGTAGAAAAATTATAGGTAAATTTACTCAAGGTGGTGCATATGATCATAGAAGACATCACGCACGGTTAATTTTAGATGATGCCGAGTATGATTTTATAATCACTGATACAACAGCGAGAAATATATTTGTAAATCGAGAAAGTGTTTATTTATCCGACGGAACAAAATTGGGTACAATCGTTAGTTACATAAATGACGTCTCCCCACAGTATACTCATCTAAGATCTTCCATGTTGGTTTATGTTTCCATAAATTTATTATCGATGATTAATAGATTTCCTGAGACCGCAGTCAGAGTCGCAACAGATTCGTTTTATATTTCAAGTAAATATTTAGAATCTGTTATGAAATTTACAAGAAATGATGAACGATGGGGTTCGTGGAGAATAAAAAAGGAACTATTACACAATTATACAGAATCAGCAGATGTTCCAATGAGAGATTTTTATCGTAAGGGTAATAAAATATTAGAAATGTCGAAAGCGCCATCGTTGAGTGATCCAATAACTAGATATAAGACAGTATATCTCAATGGACCTGGTGGATGCGGCAAGACGACTTGAGCAATTAATGTTTTTAGAAATTCAGATATGATCGTGCTGACACCCACACATAGACTTGCACGCGAGATGAAACAGCGGCAATTACAATCGTGTACGTATCATAGCTTCTTTCGCTGGCGCGGGGATACATGGACTCCTGAACGAATGGGAGAAAAATATATACCTAAAATAATTATTTGGGACGAGATATGTACGGTGTCATTGGATACATTAAAAATGTTTCTTGATTGGTTGTTGACGAAAAATACCGCTATAATAATGTGTGGCGATCATGGTCAACCGCCGCCTTTTGTTGGACCATCTCCACATGATTGGTTAAAAGATTTCGTTGATTATTACGAAGAAATAGATGATGATCATAGAGCTCTCGATGCAAATTGAAAGGAGTTTAAAAAATTAATCAGATTACAATCAAACAAAATTCAGTGTGAAATAATACGTGGAGTGATCTCAGAGACCTCAATGAGTGATTTTTTAAATTTATGGAGACCCACCAATTTGATCGTAGCAAGCAGAAAAATAATCAGAGACGATTTACAACAACAGTTATTTCAACTACATAAAGAAAAATATTCAGAATTACCCATACCGTTGTGCTATAGACCATCAGATACACGAAAACAGAATATTAATGTTGATATTCCAGGACAGACTGAAAAACAGAATCTCGTATTAAATGATATTGTCGCCGTTGATATCAGTGTAGTCGAAGATGCATTACACGCTGACAAATCTCCATGGGTGCTGGGATACGCTATGACGATCCATTCATCTCAGGGATTAACTATTTCTGATACACGAGTTTGGATTGTGGACGATCGCATCGAGTGGTCAAATTTAGTTTATTTAGCGGTATCTAGGGTTAGAAAAATATCTCAATTACGTAGAATTATAATTCCTGAAATCGTTGATAAATTTAACATCATCGATGATGATATAATAAGAAAAAAATTAATCGGATACAAACAATCTGATAAAAAAATAAACGTGACTTTGATCTTGATGTTGAATTTATTATTGAGTTAAAACAGCAGCAGAATAATCATTGCACAAGTTGTAATTGTATAATGCTGTGGAGGTATTCGAGTAATGATTCAAGACAATTTACCATAGATAGAAACGATAATAGTCGCGGTCATACACGAGAAAATACCATGTTGACCTGTCTTGAGTGTAATCGACGTCGCGGCGCTAGTGCTAGTTAAGTGATCGCGGTGGTAGTTGTGTATCCGCGGTGATTATTTCTAGTTGTTCACGTACAAATCCACGTTGAGGAGCAGCCGAATCTAATCTGTAGATTGCAGGTCTACCTGAGGATCTTGTCACGGTGGATATTTTGTGTGTGGTAACACTCCAAATAGGATCAGTCGCTCTCGCTTTACCACCTTCAAGTTCGGTCGCTGATGACCTTCACAGCAGTGATCACTTTCCAATCTCTCTTAACAATACAAACGTTACAATTGACGAAGCAGTTCCACATTGGAATTTAAAGAAGGCCGACTGGGCCAAATTTGAAACACTTTGTACAACTAGACTTAATAGGGATAGTGTCTTAAACGACAATAACCCTTTTCAATATTTTACTTCTGTTTTAATCGACAATGCAGAAGAATCCATTCCCAAGTCCTCACCAAACGGTAAAAAACTCTCAAAACCATGGTTCACAAAAGAATGTAAAGAGGCCATTAGACAACGCAGAGAAGCACTGAAAAATTTTAATAATCGTCCAACACCCGAAAATTTAACTAAGTACCGTATTGTTCGGGCCAATGCTCGCCGCACGATTAAACAAAGTAAAAGAACATCATGGAAAAAATATGTTTCAACTCTAAACTCTCGTTCCTCTATAAAGAAAGTTTGGGACACGATCCGCAAAATCAATGGAAATAGGAAATACAATTCCTTTCGACATCTCAAAGTAAACAACAAGAATATCAATTCCAAACATGACATTGTTAACATACTTGCTGATAGCTTCTCAAAAAATTCCTCATCCTCTAATTACTCAGAAGCATTCAGAAGATTAAAACTCACAAAGAAAAGACAAGGCTGAAATTCACATCGAATAACTCAGAAAGTTATAATCAACCGTTTACAATGTATGAGCTGAAGGAATCTCTGAATAAGGCCCACGATACATCCACTGGGCCTGACGAAATACATTGCCAGTTTTTGAAACACCTCCCAGAACCTTCATTAACAGCCCTTCTAGAAATTTTCAACAATTTATGGATTACTGGTAATGTACCTAAAATCTGGAAAGAGGCAACAGTAATACCAGTTCCCAAACCCGGTAAAGATAGCGCAGATCCTAACAGCTATCGACCAATTGCACTCACAATCTGTGTGTGCAAAACAATGGAACGAATGATCAATTCTCGGCTTGTCTGGTACTTGGAAACTAATAATTTAATATCTCCTTTCCAAAGTGGCTTTCGATATGGCCGGAGCACCAACGATCATCTGGTTAGACTAGAAACATTTATTCGAGATGCATTTATCAAGAAAGAACACTTAGTAGCGGTTTTCTTTGATTTAGAAAAGGCCTATGACACGACATGGAAGTACGGGATACTAAATGACCTGCACGATCTAGGTCTAAAAGGCCGTCTGCCCTCTTTCATATCCAACTTTCTCTCCGACAAAGAATTCAAAGTACGAGTGGGCTCTACCCTCTCCGATCTGCACGAGCAAGAGATGGGTGTGCCCCAGGGCAGTATTTTATCTGTGACGTTTTTTAACATCAAAATTAATAGCATCACCAAGTGTTTGACTCCTGGTGTGGATTGCTCGTTATACGTTGATGATTTTCTAATATGTTATCGGTCAAAGCACATGCATACAATTGAAAGACAACTGCAGCAAAATATAAACAAAATTCAAAATTGGGCCAATGCTAACGGTTTCAAATTCTCGAAATCAAAAACGGTATGCATGTATTTCTGTCAGTTACGAAAACATCATGATGAACCGAACCTCACGCTGGATGGAACACCTATTCCAGTTGTTGAGGAAACCAATTTTTTAGGTATAATCTTTGACAGAAAACTGACCTTTATTCCACACCTAAAGAACTTAAAAGCTAAATGCTTAAAAGCACTTAACCTACTTAAAGTAGTAGCGCACACTGACTGGGGTGCTGATAGAAAAGTCATTCTAAATTTATACAGAACGTTTATTCGCTCCAAACTAGACTATGGTTGCGTTGTGTATGGTTCTGCCAGAAAGTCGTATCTTAAAATGCTTGATCCAATTCATTATCAGGAAATAAGACTGGCTCTGGGAGCATTTAAAACATCCCCGTGTGAAAGCCTTCTAGCTGAGGCGAATGAACCACCGTTATCGCATCGTAGAGAAATGCTTTCCGCACAGTATGCTCTCAAATTAAAATCAAACCCTCTGAATCCTGCTTTTTCGGCTGTTTTTCAACCCAAATACAAAACTTTATACGAAAATAAACCAAAGGCCATACCTTCCTTTGGCATTAGAATATCATCCAGCCTTGACACTACAAATATAGATCTTTCTAATATTCAGAAAACATCCATCTCCGAAACACCACCCTGGCTAATTAAACAACCAAAAGTACGTTTTACGCTACACGATGGGAAAAAAGTCCGAAACAAACCCTTCTATCTTCCACAACTCTTACCATGAACTACTCACCGAATTTAAAAACTACACCAGAATTTACACTGATGGATCAAAGGATGAGGAAAAGGCTGCTGCAGCCTTTGTTTGTGGAAATCACACAACGCAAGTTCGCTTACCAAATGGAGCATCAATTTTTACAGCCGAAATCAGAGCAATAGACCTTGCTCTGCAACATATAGAAAAGAACCGTATTTTAAACTGTATCATCTTATCCGACTCGCTATCAGTACTCCAGTCACTACACAATAGAAAACTGGAGAACCCATTATTGAAAAACATACTCGTCAAAAATACCGAGCTGAGTGTCTCCCACAATATAATATACTGTTGGTTACCTAGCCACATTGGTATTAAAGGTAACGAAAAAGCAGATCGCGTTGCTAAAATGGCCCTTTCTCAAGAACCATCTGATTTTAAAATACCTTATACTGATTTTAAACCTTGTATCAGAAAGTTCTTACGTCAGAAGTGGCAGGCATCATGGAATGATGCTGTAAATAACAAACTTCACGCAATCAAACCAACTCTAGGAGAATGGACTCCTTCCTACAGAACCATTCGTAGGGAGGAGGTAGTCATTGCAAGAATCCGAATTGGTCATACTTATATCACCCACACCCACATACTAAAAGGTGAAGACCCACCAGAGTGCGTTTCTTGCAATGAACCATTCACTGTCAAGCACTTTATGATAGAGTGCTTTGACCTACAACCAACGCGCAATCGTTATTACATTGTGCATGACATGAAAGAACTTTTTGATACTATAAACATCACTCGTATTATAGAGTTCCTGAAAGCCGTAAATATTTACTTTAAACTCTGACTTTTATGCTATCGCCTTGTGCAGTTTTATGCAATATATATATACCGTCCCATTTTAATACCTGTTCATCTTTTTTACATCTCCCGTTGATCGGGAAGCTTTATTTTGCACCGTTACCATCTTACCGTTTTTAATTTCAACCATTTGTTCTTTTATATCGCTGGTCGATATAGGACCTTTTATAATTTGTGAAAGATTATACAAATAACACTTTGTTTGGCGCTAAATAGCCTAAAAGTGCTGATGCGCCGTTAAAAAAACAATCAATCAATCAATCAACCTTCAAGTTCACCAGGCTCATATAAATATCTGACTGTAACATCACCCAATATTTTTTGTTTTTCAACATCTTTTCGTTGTGTTGGTATATTTTCTTTGTAATTGCATTAATGGGTTTCATGTTGGTTGTTCGTGTAATCTCATTATTTAATGCAGCTATCACGCTTGGTAATCTTGCAACCCACTCGCGAGATCTCTTATCCTGAATAAATTCCCTAGCGTATTGATATCCAAATAACCGCTCAGCGAGTGTTCGATTAAATCGCTCAACAATTGCCTGATCACGATGAATTACAGTATGACCTCGTCGTATTTTGGTATTATGTTGTTTCATCAACGATGATACTGGACCAAGAAATTCCTTACCAGGATCAACCTGTAGTAACTGTGGCCATCGTAATGGTCCTCGTTGATAAATTCGTTCAAACGCATCGGCTACTTCAGATGATGTTTTCGCTGATAGCGGCTCTGCTTCTTTATATCTACTTGCAACATCAACTACGGTTAACGCGTATTTGTCGTTTTTCTACGCACAGTATCATGCGGTAAAAACAGAATATCAGCTTGATGAACTTCATTAGGAACACTTACATCGAAATACGCGTACTGAATTTGTTTCGGTGGTGGTAGATAAATTTGCCATATTGCTTATTTGGATAACCACGTTTTAGCAGTAGAATGTTCAACCGCTGCTGCATCAGCAAGTTTACCAATTGCTGCTTTGCCTCTGCAGTCTCCTCTTGGTGAATAATAAATCGATTCCATTATTAATTACCAGCCCCAAGCGCTAATTTACCTTTCATCGAGGATCTTACTAACCAATTAGCTAATGATTCTCTAATATTTTTATTTTTTATGGAATTTAACGCGTGAATTAATTTCACATCTGCAATATGTCTATCTTGTAGATTTTTACTTTTATAAGCTACATCAGGAGCGTGACAAGCTCGATCAATAGCGTTTATTGGTTCCTCGCCTGGTTTTGGTTGATCTTGATTATCGAGCCTGATATCAAGTCTGGTACCACGACCGCAATAATTATATCCTGGTAGATGTTTTTCTCGGCTGTATTTAGCCCATGGAGCACCTGGAAAGTTTGACATCAAATTAGCAATATCACCACCGCGCTTATTAGGTAAAAACGAAAATTTCTTTCTACCGCACACAGAACATTTTCCACCATACGATATTTTTTTATTTTTTGTTGTAACCGTAGCTAAATCAGTAGTTGGAGTTTTAACTCTACAGCGTAAGCAATATAAATTCATGACATAATATATATGGATATAATTGATTTCTCAGCAACAAGAAAACGAGAGCCAGTTAAACACCATCCTGCGTTACCAAATTCCATCAGAATGACTATCATAGGACCATCTGGATCGGGTAAGACGCAGTTATTACTTAATCTGATAATGAGATGGTTGAAATGGGATAAATTGTATTTAGTAGCACCATCCGCTGATGATCAACGATGTTATGATGTACTTAAAGATTTCAATGAAAACGCGCGATTACTGGATGAATATAATGATGTTATAGAGTTTATAACCGATATTTATGAAGCACCACCCGTAGATTCCATAGACGGATTTATTAATAATTTAGTTGTATACGACGATGTGATGCTAGATAAACAATCAAATCCAGCCAGAATATTTTCCCGAGGTAGACATAAAAATACAGACATGATCTATGTTACTCAACGATATACACAAATTCCGAAGGTGATCAGAGACAACTGCAACATTTTAGTTGTGTTTAATGGCGTAGACACACACACACTTAGAAATATTCATCAAACTTGGTGTGGTGGTGACATGGATATAATTAAATTCAAAAATTTCTTCTCACGAGCGCAAGCTACTCAGCACGGATTTATAACAATACATTTACATGATCCAAGAAAAAGATATCGTGTGGGTCTTGATAAAATACTTGGATAAATTAATAAATTTAATTAAAAAGATATCATTCATATAATGACCAATTGTGCGTGGCTGCGTCAAGGAACCACTAACAAATGTGATAAAAGATGTCGTGGAGAATATTGTAAAAAACATAATTATCTTATAAAGAAAAATCCTCATGCTGGTCCACGAAGTTGTGTTGGATTTTACAACGGCGTTAGAGGATTATATCAGATTTGCAAAAATTGCGGTGGAGATCGATACAGAAGTTTGATGATATATTATAAACACAGAAAAAACATAAATCCAAAAATAGAAAAACCACCATCAGAACTTGAATATTAGTTGAAACATAGAACAAATTCCCATGATTCAGATGAAGATTCCCATAATTCAGATGAAAAGAAAAATATTCATCAAACTTGATATGGTGGTAAAAATTTCTTTTACAACATGAATAGCAGCAGAGAGGGGGCGTCTACAATTCTGTTTAGGACATACAATATTCGTAGACGTGGTATTGACCTCTATGAAGGGTCACTATTTTTTTTTTTTGGTCCAAACAAAAGGGTGACCACTCCCTTAAGTGGTCTGTTCACCCTTTCTGCTGCTGATTGAGGTGAATGTTAATTGGAAACATGTGATATTCTTCAATGAAATATGTGGTAAGGATCTATGAGTGACGGAATTGTGATATTAATGCCAATCATAGCTTCCAGTATAAGCTGTCAACACAGTTCAAAGTAGTGACACATGTATTTTACATCAAGAGTAGCAGTCACATTGCCAGTCTACTGTTGTCTAGCGTTCTGTAACTAACACAATACTATTATTTACTGCGATTCATAGTTTCATAGCTTCAAAAACTTCGAAATTTAAAATTAAGTCCCTATTGAGGTGTTTAGATGAGTGTGGTTCTAATCACTGGTCTATACAATTTCGGAAATATTTAAAATGTGACAGTAAACCCGATAGAATGGTTTATAAACTCTGAAGAAGGTTGTAGTAGGTCGAATTAATATTAATGTAATCAAAGTCATGAACATAATTGTTGTAAAACTCTTGCCAAGGTTTGTCTTGATTACGACCTCACTAAGAAAGAAACAAACGTACAATCACCAAAAGATAAATTAAACTTGCATAACTGTCAATAAAATACCTATCCTCATTGTACTTGTTAAATAATAGTATACCAGCTTGTAACATTTGGAATGATAAAACTAGATTCAATTATAGTTATCTTTACAAAAAATTGACAACGTGTAAGTAGCTTACTAGCCCTGCAAATCAGAGCTAGTAGTCTATATCCACTATAAAAACATTTAACATTTCTTATTATTACTGGTAAGTGGAACAAATAAAGTTTTCTTCTTCTTTTGTTGAATTACATATATTTCCTGATAATATAACAGGTGTTCCGATGAGTTTGAATATGCATCCGTGTCTGCAATCGTAACGTCACACACTGTCAAAAGATGATAATCCTTTTAGAAAAGATTTAAAGAAAAAAGTAAGGGAAAGAGAGCAGCACATTTCCTTGCAAGAACCTGCCTATAAACTTCCTCCACCACAGCAACAAAAATATAACGACAACAAAAACAATCGTAACAAAGAGTATCATCTTTTCAACCTCCTGAACCTGAACTGAAGTTGTTCTTAAATATACATTTACGACTAAGTGTTATGGTATTATCGTTAAATCAAAAGGAGAACTAGCTCAAGAAATTGCTCCAGTATATGATGATATAGATAAATATGTAAAAACGGAACAAGCTAAAGCTCTGACCAAATATGATTGGGTTAGATATGTATATATCATCTAACTAATCAAAATTTTCTCAAAGCTAATGACACGTTTTGCAAAAGGTTATATATGAAGTAAGTAAGGTGTAACAGCGATTACAAGAATAAGACGAATATGAAGATATTTTCTTACTGAATTGTTGCGAAAACCTGAATGAAAAACCAGGAGTGGATTAGGAATATGTGCTGAAAGTGTTCTTTCCGAAGTATATATATTATACATAATGATCGGAGGAGAACGTGCTTGAAATAGTGTTACATAAATTATTAATGAAATATCTGATTTGTGTCGAAGATTGTTTACAGGTGGTGTTATGGATCGTAATGTTTATCAGTATCTTAATAATGAATTTGCTGGTGATTATTATGCGACTAATACCAATTAATTAATCAACATGTAATTTAAAAAATGTTTATACACAATGCGCAACGTATGCCTGTAATGGTCAGGATGAAAAATTCACGATTGCCAACGTATACGGAGATGGACTTGATGTTGATGTTCATGGTCTATTTAGTAGAATAGCCCCAAAAGCAATACCAATTGCAAAACAATTAGGAACGAACTCTATTGAAAATATTCGTGATAAAGTTGTTGTTACAGTCATTGATGTTGTCGGTAAAGCATGCTCAGCAATCAAAGAAATATTATCTCAATTAGTACGAAGAAAACGACAGCTATCAGTAAAATTACCCAGCAGAGGTGCTAACTGCAAATGTCAGTAAAATAATAAATTAAGACACAGATCAAAAACTATCAGAGTTGGCTGCTAAACGATAATAAATATAATAAAATGTTCAAGCGTATATCCGATCCCGCGTTTGACATGGATGTGCCAGTTCTCAAGGATAAATCTTTACGCGATTATCAATATTAGTATTATGACGCAAGACAACCAGATCAGCGTGGTCGAATCGAATTACATGTTCAAGATACAAGCATATATATTTTACCTTCTGAAACGTTTATTGAAGTGGAAGGTAGAATTTTGCAAGATAATGGTACAGGCGTTGCCCTTGGTGATATAGTTTGTTTTGTTAACAATGGTATTCTGGCGTTGTTTGACAGCGCTATGAACATGTTTGACGGAAGAAATATTGAAACGATTCAAAACGACCTTGATGTTGCCAGAGCAATACTTGGTCTTGCGAGATCTTCAAATGATTATACAAGATTGATATTTGTTAAAGATACATGTAATCATCTTGAACATGTAAACATAAGATTGAATGCAGCTCGGGACACATTTGTATCGATGAACGAAAATTTCAACTTAGGCTTTGCTACATGTCGACCAATGTTAAATGAAGAAGAAACTTTTTCATGCGTAATTCCATTATCTCATATCTTTGGATTTTGTTGAAATGTTAGAAATGTTATTTTTGAAGCTATACAATTATACATGTAATAAAAACTACTGACAATGATGTAATCTGACTTCCTGCTGCTGCTCACAATTGTATGGTAAGGTTAAGAAAACGTGGATGCCAGTAATGACTACATCAATTACTGAAGAAGAAAGGTTATTTAGTTTTATGAATTCTGGTGGAAAATCATTGTCATCATGTTTAACAATGACCACATATATCATTCAATTTAATGTTGCTTTGTTATTTGCATGGCATATACCACTACAACAAGGGGATTCTGCACCGAGGCATACATTTATTGCTTTACAAAGTTCTAATCGACTAGGTTCAAAAGAAAGTTGTCATATGATATTGAACACATTTGCAGTTAGTGAAGTTTCTTTACGGAAAAATGGACATTAATAACCATCTGAAGGTATATTATTATATTTTGACCAAAATCGTGTAGCACGTGCATATCATCGTTTAATTACATTGATGGGACGTGATCAAAATATAGACACTGGTTTACACATGTCACAGCGGGAATTTAAAACACTGTATTGGATCTATTATTTTTCATTGGAACATTTTGATTTTTTCAGGCTAGCTGTTGTTGATATACATTTTCTGTTTAGTAAAAACCCATGTTGCTGATTACAGAACAATCGCCGTTATACTCACAGACAAAGCGATGGTACTTGAATTTATTGGTGGACGAATGAGAGCTAATGATGAGCCAGTAGAACATATGTAATTAATCACTCACGACATCTATAAGTCTTATTATATCAGCGTTACTCTGACTCCTTTGCCAGATTTAAAAGCTTCAATCAAGTTCAGCAGAGGACTACGGGATACAAATATCACTTTTAAAAAAATCATACCACTATTGGTCAAAATAAATTACTATTATTAGAACCTCAGCTCAGACATTTCAATAGTGCCAATGAATCAATAACATGCATTAGGCTCAATCTTTCTGCTGGTGCGGTTAAAGACTCAATTAAAACAGGAGGTATATTATCACCTCTTGCAGCTATATAAACATGAATAGCTGTTGTAAGTACAGAAGTAGCAAGTACAGCTGTACCTGGTGCTGTTCGAACTGCTGCTGGTATGGCATTAAAGAAATCATCCGGACCAGGATTTTAAAAAAGTGAAAGGTCTAAGATTAACAGGAACTCTTTATCGATATGAAAAAGGTCTGAGACTTCCATGATGAGCTCGCTAATCCGTCCAATGTCAAATATTGATTTTCTTGATGCTGCAAACGTAGCCATTAACCGTTTTAAACAGATCTTAGAGAATAATGATAAATATTTACGGATCATCTTCATCTAAGCCAAACCACCAAAATACTGACGGAATAACTCTTGAAAATATAAGTAAACAGATTAGTTATGATATGTGTGAATTATTGACCCTTTCAAGTGTAGATCCAACCGAAGTGGTTGCATTTCATGGCATGCAAAGGAAATTTTAAAAACAGTAACGTTTTATTTCAGGATCGATTTTGGTTTGAATTGACGGAGTAACGGACAGTAGCGTATATGTGTTTGTTAGTATCGAAAAATAAAACCTTGTGTTACGATGTCGACCATATCAGATAATATTCTTGGTCGAGTACTTAAAACCGGTGATACAATGACGGGTTCTCTCAATATGTCTAATAATACAATTACTTGTCTTGGAGACCCATATTCAGATAATAACGCTTTAGCGAAGAAATACATCCTTCCGTTGATGATCTCGTTACTTTTTATTTAACAAGGAAATTACTTTATTTAAAACTGAATATTCTAATCATCTACAATTGTTTATGAATTTCCTCTCTGACTTAAAAAAAAAATAGTGACAATGTAATATATACTCTAGCTTCGGAGCAATCATTATGGTCACCAGTTACCCTAAGAGGTTTGATCTCCTGAATGATACATTATGGATTTGCGTCGAATACGGACGGTGGATTTATAGGTTACTGCATTTGTATGGCAACATATGAACAAGTTTTCGGATGGAATACTGCACGAAGGTGTGAGTGCAATATATCCTTCCGACAAAACGAGTTCAAATTTTTCCATACAAATGCAGTAACCTTTTTATTATATGCTCATTTTTTTTTGTTCTACCTAAGGTTTAATGACATAAACAAAATACACTACAATAAGCACCGTAAATGAATGACTGCCGTATTCCAAACTAAATACACAAGCGCAGACTTGATATTGCAAAATGACATCATTATTAATGCACACATAGCTCCGCCCAGAATAATTTGAACATAGTCGAGTGCTTGACATAACTTTCTAAAGAAATGGCGTGTCTAGTTAAAATTGAAATCTGCAGTCATATTGTGAATGAATGCGCATTACAACGACTTTCCATGTGATCTGGGGTAATATATTTTGGTATTTTGTTTCGATTCGACGAAAGTTTGTCATTTTGGACTGGATTCATCTGTGCAAATTATACATGAAATACAACGGATTGAAGTGGCGCGGGAGAAGAGTGTTTACGTCTGCAACTGTGTTTCTGTTTTTGTCATTAAATGTTTGAAATCATAACGTGGGAAAAATATGAAGTCTTTCAATTGCAATTATCAATAAGACGCTATGGAATTTAATGTGTATTTCATTTTGAGTGCAATGAGGAGGATGCAATTGCACTTCTCATCGAAATTGCAGTACACTTTCGAAATATGTAATCCAGATTGAAAACCTATGACATGGCTCAAGTAATTTGGATTTGCAGAATTAAGAAAAAACATTTTGATGAAATTCAGGATGTAAAACTGTAAGTATATTTTATTTTGCCATTCTTATCACCAGAAAAAGAAGACAGTATATTCCTTGTCACTTGTTTGTTATTTGTAAGGACATAATCATCCGTCTTTTATATAATGTAGCTAGCCTAAATCCGTAACATTTTGCTGTGTTTTTTTTGGGCAGTCCACGAAACTTGTTTAGTTCGTTCAGAAACAAATTTAAATAACCACAACGTAAAGACCCTCTTACGCGAGTGTACATGATTTGCTTATAAATCAAAAGTGCTGGTGTCTGCGTCATTGTTTGTTTAAAATAGAAAGTAGTTCCTTTATTCACGTGAATGCTATATGTGTATTGTCGCGCGCGTTCAGTATCGAGAATATTGAACGATTCTGACAATGTAAAGTTAACGTGGAAAAAATGAGCATAAAATAATATGGAATACTGAATACGATTATAGAGATGTTATCTTGATTAATATGCTTGCATGTTATCCCTGAGGTAGTGTGAGTGATTTGGACAATCCACACAGGAGATAAGCAGAATATCGATAAACGGACTGTTTCCATATTTTGATTTGACTGGATTCGCTTGTATCGATTCATTTATTTTTGCTGAAAATCTTCATCCGATATGTTTTGTCTGGTTCGTCAAGCACTTTTCTGAACAAATGATGGCGCCTAATTATTATTACAATATATCCTTGATGAAAAACAATAATATTGTTAAAAGTAAGTTAAGCAATTATATAAATTCGTCCTCAGAAAGTAATTTTGTTATCACATATAAATAAATAATATGAGGATCAACATCCTCATACCACTGATTTTGAGAATAAAATCGCAAAAGATCTTGCCTGAAAAAATAATCGGTAAATTTACCCAAAGAAGATCATATGAACATGAATGACATTGTACAAGATTATTAAGGATGATGCTGAATTACATTTTATAATTTCTGATACAAGAAATGGAAATAAGTTTGTAAGTCGAGAAACAGTTTTCTTGCCAAACGGAACTAAATTATGTACAATTGTGAGATATAGCGATGGTGAGTCAGCGCATTATTTTCATTTCAGATATTCAATGCTCGCGTACGTTTCGATAAATCTATTATCGATCACAACTAGAATATCTGAGTTTTCTGTCTTAGTCGTTACGAATTTGTTTTTTATCAATACAAAACATACAGGATTGCTAGAACAACTACATATCGGCACTTATGCATCATGGGATGAATGGAGAATAAGACAGGAACATATACTTAATTATTCTGAATCCGCCGGCGATGAAATTACGGATATGTATTACCAATAAAATCAAATATCATAACTTGTCATCAGTACGATCTGTATATGATCATGTAGCTAGACATAAAACAGTTTATCTTAATGAGCCTTAATGTTCTTGTTAAACAACTCGTGTGATCGAATTATTCGTGAACACCTGTTCAGAAATAGTTGTATTCATACCTACAGATAGACTCGGAAGAGAAATAAAGGAAGAAAAATTAAACCATGCACTTATCATAAATTCTTCAATGGAAATGAGATAAATGGACTCGTAAATGAATGGGAGGAAAATATATTCCAAGGATTATTGTTTTGGATGAAATAAAACTGTTTCATTAGAAACGTAACAATTATTTCTTAATTGGTTATTGACAAAAATACTACTGTTATAATGTGTGGCTATCATTTTCAACCACCACCTTTTGTTGGATTGTCTCCACATGAATAGCTGAGGAATTTTGTGTATTATTATAAAGAAATAACTGATGATTATAGACCACTTGATCCAGATTTAAGAGAGTTTAGGAAATTAATCAGACTACAACCGAATAAAATTCAGTGCAAAATAATGCGTGAAATAATTTCAGAAACTCCTATGAAAAACTTCTGGAATATATGGAGACCAAATCATTTGATAGTGGGAAGTAGAAAGATAGTTCTTGATACACTTCAATAACAATTATTTATGTTACATAAATAAAACTTGCCAAATCTACCCGTATCATTGTGTTACCGATCAGCAGATACATTGATATACCATGATAGTCAGAAAACAAAATATTGTATTAAATGATATTGTTTTAGTTCCTGTCAATGTTGTTGAGAGGCTATTAACTCCTGACGGATTCAGGGACAAAACTCCAAAAACGCTAAAATACAAAATGACGATTCATTCACCATAATCATTAACCATCTCAGATACAAATCCTTGGATCGTTGATGATCGTATCCAATGGTCAAAATTAGTTTATCTTGCAGGGTCTCGAGTCAGCGGAATATCTCAGCTGCGGAGAATTGTCATAGACTTCACAGAAAATAATCAAACTGCTGTGACTGACGATGATATAGTAACTAAAAATATTAGTTATAAAAGATGTGACAAACAAACAAAACAAACGCAATTTTACTATCCATGCTGAATTTTTATGACATTGAAATAACAGCAAAATAATAATTTTTTTCTTGGCATCCGTCCATCTACGGGAGACGATGGCGTAGCTCCAAAGTAAGCTTTTCTTTATTCTACTTTCTAGCTCTCTTATCGGCTTGTTTTATTTTTCTCTCTTCCTCTGCGTTTTGAACTCCCTGCCTTATAGCTAGACACTAGCTGGAACGGTTGTTTGCACAGCTCTCCCAGTCGTTGACATTGATGGTTGCCGTCTTCATATCCTTCTTGCAAACATCTTTGTAGCGCAGATGTGGTCGTCCAATTGATCGTGCACCTTCTGCTAGCTGCCCATATAACATGTATTTGGGAATCCGGCCTGTGTCCATTCTCTTGACATGGCCAAGCCAGGGAAGGCGCCTCTCGCTGAGAATGGAGAAAATGCTGTTCATGTTGGGGCGTTCTATAACCTCTGTGTTGGGTACTTTGTCCTCCCACTGAATGTGCAGAATGCGCCGCAGACATCTCAGGTGGATGCTGTTGAGTTTCCTCTCGTCTCTTTCATAGGTGGTCCATGTTTCGCTGCTGTAGAGAAGTGAGCTGAGTACGCAGGCTTGGTAGACACGAAGTTTGGTCTTCTCTGTGAGGTTGGGGTTGTTCCAGACTATGTGGTTGTCTCGCCATCACTGCTGCTGCCTTGGCAATCCTATCTTTCACCTCAGAATCAATGGAGAGTGAGCTGGAGTGAAGTTCTCGACAACTTCCTAGTTGTACCCATCGATGGTGACAAAGGGAGGGGAGTCTGCGTAATGCACCATGACGTTCGTTTTCTTCAAACTGATGGTCAGTCCAAATTCCTTACAAGCATGGTGAGGCGTCATACCAGTTACTGAAGTCCATACTCCGTGTGTGTGGTGTCAAGGATGCATCGTCGGCGAAGAGCAATTCACGGATGAGTACCTCTGTGACTTTAGTCTTAGCACGGAGACGGGCGATGTTGAACAGCTTGCCGTCAGCCCTGGTATGTACACTCCCTCGCTGCAGTCCTTGAATGCGTACTGGAGAAGCATGGATAAGAAGATGGTAAAGAGCGTCGGTGCAAGGACACTGCTTGATTCCGCTGATGACTGGGAATGCTTCAGATGTTGCGCCATTGAAGCACTCTGTGCTGTGCATGTTCTCGTGGAACGACATGATGACAGCAAGTAGACGTGGGGGGGGGGGCAGCCGATCTTCTGTAGGAGTCTGAAGAGTCCATTCCGACTAACCATGTCAAACGCCTTCGTCAGGTCTATGAAGGCAATGCAGAGGGGCATCTGCTGCTCGCAAGACTTCTCCTGCAACTGACATAGTGAGAATATCATGTCTACAGTTGACCTGCCGGCTCAAAATCCACACTGGGACTCTGAGTAGACGGAGTCAGAGACAAAACTCCAAAACGCTAGGATACGCAAGGACGATTCATTCATCATAAGGATTAACCATCTCTGACACAAATCCTTGGATCGTTGATGATCGTATCCAATGGCCAAAATTAGATTATCGTGCAGTGTCTCGAGTCAGCGGAATGTCTCAGCTGCGGTGAATTGTTATAGACTTCACAGGAAATAATCAATAAATAATCAAATAAAAAGAAAATAATCATAATGCGAGCTGTAAAACCGAAATGTTGTGGCAGCATTCAAATACTAATCCAAGAGAATTTACTGTAGACAGAATTAATAGTAGTATTGGTCATACATGCGAAAATGTAATGCTGACCTGTCTTGAATGTAATCTCTGTCGAGGTGTTAGTTTGCAAAAGTGAATGCGGTGGTAATTGTGTGTCTTTCAGGAATTACCTGTAATTTCTCGCGTGCAATCCACGTTGAGGAGCAGTTGAACTTAATCTGCAGATTGCATGTCTAACCGTGGATCTTACCACGCTAGCCATAATATGTGTCGTAATACTCCAGATATGATGTGTCGCGCTTTTTATACCACCATTAGGTTTACCAGGTTCATATAAATATTTTGCATGATCTAATAGATGTTTTTTCGAAAATTCATATGGATATATTGATATGTGTTCTTGTTTGTAATCACATTGTTTCATCGCAGTTGTTTCGAGTAAGTTCATTATTTAAGGCAGCTATTACTCTTGGTAATCATGCAACCCATTCGCGAGATCTCATATCTTTGTGAATTGTTTCCTTTGCATATTGATTTCCAAAGACCCGCCCAGTACGTGCTCGATTACATCGTTCAAAAATGGTCTGATCACGATGAATTGCAGTATATTATCGTCTGATTGTAACGTTATTTGTTTTCATCAGAGATGATACTGCACCTTGATTTCTAAAAAACCGCCCAGCACGTGTTCGATTCCATCGTTCAAAATTGCCTGATAACAATGAATTGCAGTATATCCTCGTCTGATTTTAACGTTATTTGTTGTCATCAGAGATGATACTGCATTAATAAATTCCTTTTCAGGATCAGCCAGTAATAGTTGAGGCCATTGCAAGAGTCCTCGTTGATAAATTCGTTCAAAAGCAGAACACATTTTAGTTGTTATTTAGTTGATAACGGCTCCGCTCCTTTATATCTACTTGCAACGTCAACGGCTGTTGACGCGTATTTGTATGTTAATCTACGTCTACCAATTGTTATAGTATCATGTGGTAAAAATAAAGTATCTGCTAGATAAAAGCCATTAGTAGAGCTTATATTCAAATGTGCATGCGGAAGTGTTTTAGGTGGCGGTAGTTAAATTTGCCATTTGTCTGCTGTCCTAACCATTTTGCAGCAGCAAAACGTGTAACATTTGCTGCATCAGTCAGTTTTCTAATCGCTGCTTTACCTTTCCTATATATTTTTGTCTATATTAAACCGATTCCATTATTTTATAATAATTGGTTGATTAAATACCGCCTCCGAATAGTAATTTACATCTCATCGCAGATTGTACCGACCAATTAGTTAATTTTTCTTTGAAAGATTTTTTTGTGTATAGAATTTATCGAGTGAATCAACTTACATCTGCATAAGGTCTTTGTTGCAGATCGTTATTTTTAGAAGCTTTATTGTGGATATGACATGCTCTATCAATATCATGTATTGGATATTCACCAGGTCTTGTTTCATCTTGCTCGTCACGTCGAATATCAGGTCGGGTTGCAGGACCACAATACTAATATCAAGGAAGATGTTTTTCTCCTGGGTATTTAGCCCAAGGATCTCTTGTTAAGTTTGCTAATGAAGTAGCCATATCACCACTCATTGTCCCCGACTTGTCAAGAGGGATGCTCTTGTTGTTAGTGTTTAAATCTAACTATTTGTGCGAAATTACTTTGTCAAAACTATTAATATTACATAAAATACATCATTGCCTTCGACATTCACATCGTTCCATAATTTATTTTCATATTCAACGGTGCAACAACCGACAGCATCAGGACGAAATAAACCTTTAACCTTACCATTAATGGTGAATTAAGTCTTATCATGTGCATTTAAAGGAAATGGAATAAAACTGGATACATTGGGATCTGACTACCTTGTATATGCTTGTATGACTTGACCGATATCGATTACGCCGAGTCTTGTCAGGAAGCTTACCCCTTTACGGAAGCAAATCTCCAGCTCTGGAGCTGACTTATGCCACGCCTTGTATATGGTTTGATGTGCAGTCACCAGCTGTATAGCTGCTTTATACATGCCTGCCGTGCCTTATACATCGTTTGATGTGGAGTCACAGAATGCTGTGTGGTTTCTCGTGATTTATACGCTTTCTTATGGTGACGTTGGATCGGAAGGGTTTACTGGTTTTCTCGATGCGAGGGACCAAGGCTTCGCGACCATCGGTCTGTGTTAAATGAGAGGGATATCGAGGAATCCTTCAACAGACAGAGGGGCGGACCGTGCGTGGGCGCTTATCTGGCCATTGACTAGAGCAAGTGGAACCGGATTTTCATCTTGGACGTCAAATCGGCGCCATGATAGTTTTATATAGTGTTCCATGTTATTTCCACTATTGCTATCTGAGCATATTTTCATTCATTCATATTGCCATATCGTTATATGAACGATCGATAGGTTCATACTTTCATTCATATGAACGATCGATAGGTTCATAATTTCATTTATTCCTTTTTCAATATCGTTTTATGAATGATACATTGAAATTAACATGCTTTTCAATATCGTTATATGAACGATACATTCAAATTCACATGCATTTCAATATCGTTGTATGAACGATACATTCAAGATTTTGTTTAAACTGGGGTGTAGGTCATATACTTTTATTTTGTTGACCGGTGATAGGAGATAATACACGTTTGTTTGAAATTCCATTTGTTAAATTCATGTTTGAGATTTTTCTCGTTTAGTTAATTGTTGTTGATAGTTCCATGTTAGTAACTTTATAAATCTCCATATATTTTTGCTTATAATGGTGTCAGATCTGTTAATATTTAAATTGCGTTTATAAATAAACATCTTGTAAACGCAGTTGCTTTTGGCGTCTTCTCTAATCCAATCCCAACCCAGATTCGTCATGTGACGAATCATTCTACTATAAGATTTAGATTGTTATTTGCTGATGCATTTGGTTTCGTGACCGGTGTTTATTTATAACTCGGCTGATGCAACATCAATTCGGTGCTTAAAATCTGTGCAATGGACCCTCATAGCTCTTATATAACCATGTGGTTTTAAAGATCCGACGCATTGCGGCAAGCTGTTTTTAAGTACTGGAGTCTGAAATCGCTAATAGTTGTTCAGTACAGAGCTTAAATTGGCACCATTTAACTACCAGACTACTTCGGATATCCATCAGGCAAGTTCATGTCCTCTCTCTCTATTACACTCCCTCGCTTTCTCTCCGCATATATATATATATATATATATATATATATATATATATATATATATATATATATATATATATATATATATATATATATATATTCTGTGCAGGAAAATAAATGTTCTACTTAAAGTGAGAATGGGAATACTTTCAGATTTCTAAATAGCAATTCGGTACAATTGTTGAAAATTTAAATATTATTTCCTGTTTCACCTATTTTCATGCAACTGCATTCAATTTTTGCATTTGTTTGTTTAGCATATTTGAGCCACATTGCGTTTATTTTAAAATGATTGTGTAAAATCATTATTTTAAACTTCGGTATTGTCAATATTAGATCGCAGTTGTCGTTGTTGTCCACCAGTTTTGTGGCAACCACATACACTATTATTACTGTTCCCAGTACCACTACAACCATCATTTGCAGTATCACCATCATCTGCTACTTCTTTCTTCGCCCTAAAGTCGGTTTTTACAGCATCACATATATTTTGAAAGTTGCTTCACAGACACATAAAGAGTGCAATTTGTTCAGTTATGTCAATCATGCAATCAATAATTTCAGAGGAATACTAATTATATAATTAAGAGCCCCTCGAGTATTTTTGGGACGCGCCTTCGTTTCCATGTTCAGTGAAACATTGATTTGTATCCTTGTTCCCGAAAGATAACGTTTACTTTACTGCAACATTTAATAATCCAACGTTGTTCCCTTGCTCATTTTCATAGTGAATAAAACTTGTCCTTTCACCTCTATGTGTGAATATTACGTTAGTTAATCCTAATGACTCAAATACGTGTTTCATTTTAATGACCCTATATCCAAAAAAACATTTTGAACGTAGGAAGCTTTTAAGTCACTTTCTCATATTAAAATCACGTACACAGTTAATAACCCGCTTTAATATCATGTTCTGGAACATTAATTTAGACAGTTTCGTATCTCCTTGCCATCTTCTCTATATTCACAGTAATCATAAGCATCTCTTGCAAATGTCACTGTTGCATTGCTGGATTTATTAATCCTCTAGAATAATTACTACTATCCAATCAATTTGAACCTCTTTCAAAAAGTACAAAACAAAACCATGTACTAGACCTTTAAATTTCATTACACTGTACCAATCATCCTTCATTGTCTAAAATTGCTAACATTTCAGAAGGTTTAGGATCCAATTTAGATTGATATTTGTTATGGAATCTGTTTTTAGATTGATTTTCCTGTGCGTGTACTTATGCATGTATGTATGTATGTGTCGGTTTTTGTGTGTGAATATGTAAGTGTGCAAGAATTTATATATGCATGCATCTGCACAAAAATTTGTATATATTATTAATACACGAATCTTACAGTACATCTATCCAACCATTCATCAGCCCATTCGTTCCTCCATCTTCCCATCCATCCATATATTTATATATCTTTCCGTATTGCATTTAGATCACCGAATTATTCTCAGGCAGGAGTTTTGTGTGGGTTAACAGTGCAGAGAGAGAGAGGAAATCGGTAAGTTGATATTTGTACCAACACAAACTGCATACACAGGTTTATATATTCGTATGTACATAGTGCAATTTTTAGGAGTATTATGATTTACATAAAGTATTCCATGGTCGTAACGTTACCATTCGCAAATATGATTTTATTTATGAAACAAGTGAGATATAACAATCATTAAGACGACGTGATTCTCCATCGGTACTTACTTTTGGCGGTCTGGTGTGAATCTTCAGTTAGTTTTAGTCAGTGTATACTTCTGTATTCTTAGTCAAGGGTGCGACGGTGGGTCATACAAAATTTAACTAACAATCCAGATCGTTCACCACCACCATATTCCCCTTCTGTTGATAAGAGCTTAAAGTTCGTAAAGTCAAGGATTAATTATTTTTAAGAATTTGTCGAATGTTTTATGAACAGTGTCAAGGTTTAGGAAACAATTCGTTTCCATTTGTAAAGGATCATAAGATTGTTTTGGTTCTACCCAAGATAATTATCACAAAGAGCGTGAGATAACATGTAATGTGTTTGTCATGCTTTTCAACTATCTGTCTCTACCATTGTCTAGCATGATGATTCGGCAAGGTCAATCAGGTGTTTACATTTTCTGATATAAATTGTCATCATCCCCTGGATGATACTGGTTTAGGAGGAACTGAAACATCTACGCATCTTTCAAGGACAAAATGCCAAGTGTCAATGATAATAGGGGAACGTAAAGTTTAGGTGCTACCTAACCGTATTTTTAAGGCATTCATTAGAGCTAGTGATGATGACAAAAATCACAAGAAATTGCTGACCAAAAGGTCTTACGTCGACTTCAAGGATTGATTTATTGGGACGTCTGTGATTAAGTTATTTCAAGTGATTTAAGCGTGTGTATGTGTGTGTGTGTGTAACTGTGTGATTGAGGTATTTATCGAAGCTTTAGCAATTGTCTAGTCATATCACTACGATGTCGGCAGCATGGCAGTATATAGTGATATCTAGGACTTGGACATCATGACTCGGACATTATCATGAATTTATGTTCACCTTTCTCTGTCTTCAATTAACAGAGAAATAGCCAAAGATTAGAAACTGAATTTGAATGGACGTTTAACATAACCAAGTCACTAAAGAAAATTTCTCTTCGTAGAGCCGCATGGATGTGCACAATTGTAAGTCATCGCAGATTGAAACACGCATCAAAAATTGAAAGTAGATGGAAACTGAAAATTATTTGAACGTGAATGGTGTATAGTTTTGTTATCAGTGTTACAACATATCAACACAGCCTTAAACCAATACTACTAATACTACTACTACTACTACTACTACTACTACTACTAATAATAATAATAATAATAATAATATAAATAATATAAATTTTAATACATTGTATTATGATTCAACAGGTTTGCACCCTCAGTTTATTGTAATATTTGAATTATGATAGATACAATTTATTTACGGAAACCGCTACCAACATGCCTTAATGTTTGAAGGCAGTAATGTTACTGTACTTAACCTCATTTTGTTTTTTTCATATCACATGCTTTCTTTGGTATTCTAACACATTTTCGTGCTATGAATAGCATATTGTACGTAGCCAATAACGTGAATACGTTTAGTATCGATCGCTTGCACAGACCATATATGTCACTAACGTCCATATCATGCGTTTATTGTCATGTAACATAGCTGGGTATATGTAATAGCTGATGACAAATCTAATCATATATATTCCTTTTGAACAATACCGCCATGAAACATGCTGGCATTATGCTTGTTGCTTACACATCGTTTATATGTTACAGTATCCTTCTTGATTTAGCAGAGAAATAACGTAATATATAAAGTAAATTCCAATAGAGAACAAAATTCAGAGAAGTTATCTTTTAACTGGAAAAGTATTAGTGTTGATTTATGATTAATAAGACATGACATTATAAGCTTTTTGATATTTCGATCATTTCAATAATGAAAGGAAAATATATTAATTTCAGATCCTGACGAAGATGTGGCAAACGTTTTTCACTGTCTTTGTCCTCTGCATTTTCATGGCAGGAACAGACGGGGTGAAGTGCTTGTACAAGGAGGGTCGTTGTTATGACAAGGGAGACATTGAAGGAAAATCGAGTGTTTGTAAGGGCACGTGCGCAGTAATTTCAGGCACGTCGAAATGCAGATGCATGCGTTCTAAACCTAAATTCAACAGATAAGGCATCGTCGGTGTCTGAGAACATGAAAAGGGAATACGTCGTATCAGAATTTTTATACGTAATCAGTATTTGTGCTGCTCTTTCAAAATAACATATATTTTCCTTAACACTTGAATGTTTTACGTTTCACAACCAAAATAAATTAATGGATATCGGTCATCACTTCAGGCGTGTTTTCGTATTTATTGTTCTTCTTTCGCCATTAGCTAAGTCTGTTTTATGGAAATTTGTTTTCGGCTATAAAACGACCGAAAGGCGTTAGAGGTATCAAACATTATTTTGAGAATGATATATATTATTTTTCTATCTAGTAATTTAGACATTGGCATATTGCTGGCACAATTTACTTTAGTGAAGTACAGAGAGAAAATGAGCATTAATGGTAAACGTTCGTTCGATTTATTGACAACGAGAAGCCAATGCTGAGCATGATTCAAAAGTAACATGATGAGGTATTAAACTTTCTTGATCATATTGCAATTCAACTATTGGCTGTAGTATACATGCACACTTTAATCTCTTTATCTTTACTTCTGTCTATTAAGATCCACCTGCGAATCTGTCTGTCCGTTCTAGGAGTTCAAAACGTTTAAATTCGGATCAAAATGTGCTTAGAGTAATACATAAATTATGTTTTGTTAAGTTAGATACAGTTGATCTCATATTAGAAGTAAAAGTCCTAGTTGTATTTCAAAATATCTTGACACAACTATGACGTTTTCCATCAATCGTCCCCCAATAAAAAGATGTAGGTTCGACAAATTGAGTGGTTACCCATACATTGCCACGGTCAGTTCATTGTTATTATTAACTATATAGTATAACATAGCATTTATGTGCCATTTGCTCTCGGTCATAAAAACGAGAATTTAGGGTACAAGCGAATCATTACTCCAAAGTACTCGCACTAGATCTACGATAAGTGACTTCACGACTATAAACACCCATTTGACTCTCAGCCAATAATGTCGATGGGAATCTTTGAAATTAATTGGCCATTTTAAAACTTCAGCGGGATATCAGTAAAATTTGGGCATGTATGTCTACTAAATCAGTATAATCATTAAAGGCAAATATTGAAACATAAGTGTTCGTTTTGCATTAGTTCATACGTCGATTGGCTTACCGCTAATTTTACGAGACTAGAAGCCTTATATGGCTAAGGTCCGAATACAGCCTCCGTCACTACGGGCAATTAAGTGAACATAAATCTTGCTGCAAAAGCTATTACTTAGATTATTATGGTGATCGTGTATATCGATAATTACATAGCATGTAAATACTTTACTTTTTGGGATGAGTTCATTGAAATGACATAACGTCAAAAAGTTCTAATAAGTTCACATTTTGCAAAGTTCGCGAAGTCATCAAGGATATAACATTGAGTTAAGTTATGTGAGCAAAATTACAAAAATAGAATCGAATTTAAAACAATAAATGACAAATATGGCTAGAATTGTTTAACCTATTGTCAATGTAGAGGTAAGGTACGAAGGCTTTTGTGGGGGGTACGTAATGCAATGTTAATAAATGTGATTCGCTGTTCCAAAAGCATGGAGTAAATGTCTGATCAGTTTTTTATAAGTAACAGCGAGTAACAACACGTTTCACGAGAGTTATGAGGTCAAAAATAATTACAAATCGATTGCACAGTATATATGTATGTCATTCGCTCTTCGTAAGTTCAATTTGTATAAATACAAGAAGTTAGAAAAATAACAAAATGAATATGAAAAATAACTAACAAATATGGTTTGTGACTGATTACAAAATTGTCCAAGAATAACTAACTTGATGCATGAATATATAGGCATACTCGCTTTGAGAAAACCTCAGGATTACTAAACTTTATGCGCGCCAGCCGCAAATGCTGAAGCTTGATTCGAACACTTGTCACCGCTAAGAAACCACCAGTTCACGCTAAACTTCTTGTAAAAAATGCTCTAGTTATCTGCTTATGAAAAGCCGCAAAAGCATCCCTGGAGAAACAACACAGACGTGAAGTACGAGATGGCGACAATATTGCTGTCAGAAGTCAGACGAACTAGATCAAACCACTCCAGAGGCATTTACAATTAAAGAGCTTGAAACGGTGCTATGCAGTATCAAATCAGGTAAAGTAGCAGGATACGACAACATGCTGTCTTTCTTAAGGCGTCATCTCTAGAAGGCAAAATAATTGCTTGTCCCTTTTTACACCCGGAATGTTAGGGAAAAGTGCTTGCCGATGTTGTGGCGTCAGGCAAAGGATATTGCGTTCCCATAACCTGGCAAATATCCCCCTTACGCGGCGAGTTATCGGCACATCTCGTTGGTTTCAGTCGATTTTAAGGTAATGTAGCGCCTGATTATCCAACAAATTGGTCCAAACATGGAGAATATTATAACTGTTGAGCAGAAAGGTTTGAGGCGTGCCCTTAGCACTTGCGATCAAGTCCTTGCCATGACTACATTTGTTGAAAATGGTTTTCAGAGGAACCTTAAAACTGGAGTTGTTTTCCTTGATATAACAGCTGCCTATGACACGTTTTTGCATGCAGGGCTGTTGTAGAAAATTTCCAGAGTATTTCCGCGTACCTTCCGATGGAGCCGACAATGTATCGTGCAACAATGTTAATAATGACAAAAATCTTCGTTGGTTAGTTCCCGTCGCCACTTGCAATATTTTTCGCTATATCACGCAGATGAATTGGGCGCGTGGACTCTAGCCCATCTGGGCTGGCCTGGCCTGGACTGGTTTCGTACCCCAGACGCTGTACCAGCTAAGCTACATGTGATGCTCACAGAGCAAACACAAGCCTTTTCCTAGGTGATAATTTTGCAGAAAATTGTGAACTAAACATGTTCATGCAATGCAAAATAATTGCCATCCATGCCGTTTTGGAGAAATTGTACTTGACCTGAACCCACGTTGTCTACTGTTATGGGTGGCTAACACAAAAAAATCATCATGGCGGTAAAAATACCTATATATATATATATATATATATATATATATATATAGAGAGAGAGAGAGAGAGAGAGAGAGAGAGAGAGAGAGAGAGATTAAACAGTAATAACTGAATATGCCATACCAGAACCTTTAGTTACGAATTCTGACAGGGGACAATTTACGAAAATATCCAATGACATATGTATGTGTCACTGTAAATGAAGACTTTGTAGCATGACGTGATTTTCTAATGGCGGCCGCCAGTGACAGTGGTAGCATTCTACTTTCGAACGATTCCTTTTCTGTTGGTGTAGAGATTATATGAAACATCTCCTGCATGATACATGTAGCGAATTAAATTTAGACAGGATATATTTTTAATTTAGAGTTAGTGTATCTGTCAAATATCAACGAACTTATGATCATGAACAACATGATCATAAATGTGATGGTTGTGGTGACATTTGAGGCGGCGATGGAGACGACAATGTCTCCTGCAACAATGTTAATAATGACAAAAATCTTCGTTGGTTAGTTTCGGTCGGCACCTCCAATATGTTTCGTTATATCACGCAGATGAATTTGGGCACGATGACTCAAGCCCTTCCGTGCTGGTCTGGCCTGGACTGGTTTCGTACCCCAGACGCTGTACCAGCTAAGCTACTGGGACTGCTGACATCATGATTACATATAGAAATAGGCGCAAGACAATAACTGTAAAAGGTGGAAAGTATTGACGCAAAGGGAAGAACACTGGCTATGGTCGCAGAGATCAATACGACAGAAGAACAAAAGAGCAAACGGTCTACAGGAATCCTTGAACTGACGCAATGCAATGAAAATATTTTCTCATTTTTCTCAGCAGGTCTTAGAGAGGATTCCGTTTGCCAGGACTGATCTCTAATATCACTAATTCTAAGTATACAACATTCTGACAATGATAACGAATATACACATACATACAAAGATAGAACTATTACCAGAGAAATGTTTTCTTACAAAATGGAAAATAAGCTCTGTACTGCTCTACAGCTACTCCAAAGCTCTTGACCTACCACTCGTTTTCAGGTTTTACATCAGAGGTCTGGTGATTTCATGGCTTCGAAAGAGATTTAATTATATGTCATTCTTACGAAGAGGTTCCTTCTAGTTCAGCCTTATGTAGTTTTGGCTTATGTTTACAGTGCGGTACGTTATCAGTGGCAGGTCATTAAGTATTTCTTTATTAATACTGTTCTGTGTTTTATGTCCATCCGTGATGGGTGCAACATAGATTCATACAGATGGGAGGGGTAGGGAATTTTTCTCGATTTCTTGGGATGGTGCGTATAAGTGGTGGTTAGTCAAACATTTTGGTACTTTATGCTCAGTATGCCTTGAACATATGCTATATTTGACACTCAATTCGCTATTAAAAATAAATTTGATAGCTCTCTTAGTTTAGTTTAGCATGGCAACCGACCTTAATGGCACTTTATATTGTTTACAATTAATGCTATATTTTTGTACTAGCGATTGAACTATTCCAAATGTGCATAAACAATGTGACTGTTCGAGACACATTTCAGTCATGGGTACATTTTCGAAACACACAATAACGTTAGCAAGTCTTTATGGAATAACTGTCAGTCACATGCCAGGTTTTGCTGTTGTGATTAAGTCAAACATTGATTGTTCTGTTTAAATCACTATATGCTGTTCAACTTATAGTTGGAGATAAAAAGCCAGACATTCTATTTCCAAATATAACTTTCACACGTGTCCCGTGGACAGTACTTTGGCAAAGGTAACTCATTCGACTCAAACCGACCAAGCTGTTTCAGGTTATCACCACCTTATCAAATAGATTCTTCCGTTCTACTAAGTTCTACTAAATTCAGCATGTATACCATTATACTAACCAGACGTTCATATACATGCACTGTTAAAGTAGGCACTTGTGCTGCAGCTTGTGCATCCGTTCTTGAATAGATGAATATTCCACAATTGTTGTTAATATAAGGACGGACGCTAGAGAAGTGCATCTTGTCTTTTTTAATTGCAAAATTTACCATGCGTTTCGAACATCTGCATTTAGCGCTCATTTGAAATTGAGTGATTCTCTTGTGTTTGAAATATTGCAAACTGATTGAATTTCATTTTTAATTTCTATCTCAACCATGCATGACGAAATCTGGCCCAAATCAAAACTGATTGCATGTTTGAACAGCGTAGGAAAGCTATACAAATGACAAAAAAATCGACAAAGCATTTAGATGGTAAATTGCATCCAAGAACAGTTCTTTGTTATGTTTAGCGCATACTAGAAAAAGAATATATATATATATATATATATATATATATCAAAGCATTACGTGGAAAGTTCAGAAAAGATCAGTATCACGAGAGTACTGTTGTAAAATATTGGCAAAGAGAAGCCGCTCCAACTATTCATATTACTACTACTGCTACTTCTGCTATTGCTACTTCTACTACTACTGCTACTACTATCAAAAGCAATAATAACATAGACGATATAAAGAGTTCAAGAGAATATAGTGGTTAACTATTGTCGCATCGATTTGCGAACAGGTCATAATCTGATATCTTACTGAACTCTTAACAGGACTGCATTTAGAGTTTACCTCTTTGTGGCCTAAGTCGTTCGAGAAGAGGCCACGGATGGTGTCGAGGGTTCGAACCCCGGCCATATCATACTGACGACTTAAAAAATGGTACTAGCAGCTGCCTCGTTTCTCCCTTGGCATGTATAGATTGATGTTAGAACTTGTCGGCCTCAAGATAAGGTTATTTGATGGGAAACGACTAAAAATTGGTATAGCTACGTTAAAAAGACAAAACATAAATATACATTGGATGTTGGTTATTTCTAACTTGATATATTTAGAGCTGCATACTTCAGTTAACCAGTATCTAAATAGGTCATAACTATCGTTTTTTCAAGACTTTTTCGTAGCCTGCTCCGTGTATCCAATGATAAGGGTTGTAGATACCAAAACATGATATCCGTGTTACACAAATGATTTGACTGACGTGCTTATGCACAGAATGCAACGAGGTCTAATTCTGCACATATTATACTGATCCGAACGTTGTTGTGTCTTTTGGCAGAACATTTTAGAATAATTTCCTCTGTACGATATAACCTGTAATGTGCTGAAGTGCCGTTGAAATTAGATAATTAACACCCAGTTACGTGCAATTAAAAATTACTGAATGCTGTAGAATTTGCATATTCAAGTAATTGTTGGCACAAGCTGCAACCATATTATCTTTTGTTTTAATAAACCCTTCTCAGTGATACTTGGATGTCAATACACCCCTACCACGTTTCTAAAATTAAAGAGGAAAGCTGAAGAGAAAGGATGATGTAACGATCTTTTTGTATCATAACAAAATCCAATCATCGATTGAAATTACTTTCTGACACGCAATATGTATCTTCCATTATCTTCAACATTCTCCTCGACTCTCTATCGCTCCATCTATCTCTCTCTCTCTCTTTCTCTCTCTCCCTATGCAGATTAAAGAAGTGTATCCATTCAGAATGCGCATTATATATACAAATAAGGATTGCAATGTTAATGGTGCATTTTATAGAAACAAGATTTTATTTTGTGCAAACGTATGTGAGTCCATCATACATGTCGCCATATGTGCTGTTAACAGGTCGAGTTACACGTCCTCTCTTTGATCCATTGATAACTCTGGGCAGTAACTCTTCTATCAGGAAAGGGGCAGTTGTTGACGACATGTTTGTAACCTATATATAACGATGACAACATCATTGTGGAACGAAATGGATCGATCTATATTGCCTAGTGAAGATAACGACATTGATACTTTAAAAAACAAAAAGTCAAAACATGACGACTTAGAACCATTTTCGCAGCAAAAAAATACAACACACACACACGTGAAATGTATATTTGCAAATGTTGGTCCTTCTTTGCCGTTGATTTTTCTTTTATCAAATCTTCCGAACACCTTTATAAAATGTATTTTTTTTTTTTTTTTAATTTGCATACATTTATTCTCTAATTTCCAATTATGCAACTGGAGATTGAATGATATCCATCAGGTAACATATACAAATCATAGTTTTTTCCTGTCTGGCGAATAAGGAAACTAAATACCATTTAAAATCGTTTGTTTTGTTCTAAATGAGTGCTTCGTATCATGAAATCTGGTAAACGTGTTCAAAAAGACACCTTGAAGTACAGAATATTTCGTAATGCATTATAATATGTGTATGGAAATAAAGGAGTATTACAGCCAGTGGTGCAAGTAAGTCGGTGCGGTCGGAGAGAGAGAGAGAGAGAAGGAGGGAGAGAGAGAGATTTATTCTTCCATTTTCTGAAGACTTTCAGACATATTAAAGAAATGCAATGTAATACGTAGACTAAAAAAAAAAATTATAGTGGATTTATTACTTTTGAGGTCCTCTGAATTACTTTTAATAGTAATCTAATAAATACATTAATAACATTACTAAACTAGATCCATTACAATAGGTTTCTGCTTTTAAAAAAGTAATTACAGAAGAAAACAATTATATCAAAATATGTTTGAACATTTGCAAATATAACTACAGAACAAGAATAGTTATTTTCTTAATCGCTTTGAAGTCCAGTACAAGTATTTATTTCCTTATATTCTTTGTAAGTTCTCTATTCAATCTCGATCGATCAAGAGAGAGAGAGAGAGAGAGAGAAAGAGAGAGACAGAGAGCGACAGTGTAATAGAGGGTGGGGGCAAACAGGTTGTATGCACAAAATACAGTTCAACGAAGAAAATTGACTTTGCGCCTGGGACCACATGATGTGTTATGTCTTTTACCACATACACACTAGTGTGCGACCGAAATTTACGAACTCAAGACAATTGTTATGTTAATCAAATATTTACTGTATGGAAAGAGCATACTGAGGCGAACGATAAAGGAACCGACGACACTGACAATTAATGCGACGAAAATATTGATGATGATGAAGTAAATTATAATTAGGACGGAAAAGACAAAGATGAATGAATAGAAGACGAATAAGGGGCGTGCATATAAGGAAGAGGTAGAAGAAAAATATTGACTTCATAAATAAAACAAAGATGATTATAACCAGCACGAAATGATGATGATGGTGTGCCTATCTGTACCATTATTTTGCATTTTTAACGTCATCACTGAAACTGATAATTATATATGTAAGTCAGTAATTCTAATGAAAATAGTTGTTATTATATTTCAGAAGTTTTGCACGTCCCTTGTATTTTTGTTCAGAAGATTTATTTTTTTATGGAGCCGACTTTCTCAAAAATTCATCCAAATATTTGCATATTAAATTAAATTCAAACTGGAATTCATTGTGATATGAAATATCACTTATAATAATGGCTTTTCAAGCATTTTATAACCAATGCTAAATGAGCGGCCAAAGGTATTTACACAAAATAGTACAAAACGAGACTTTGATTATGCAAGCATTAAATAATACCTATATTATTATTTAAAAATACCTACAACAATGTCATCTTTTATCTGATTTGCTTTAACTATGCTTTACATGTCAGCTCACTTTAGAAAATACAGGTCATTCAACATGAAGTCGGGTCAAATGGATGGAGTCGGCGAGCTGGTACTCCCCTTCATCCGCCTCCTCCGCCCGAACCCCCCAACCAACTCCATTCCCCCAAAAAGGATTCTGAGCAAGACAAAAAACAAGAAACGAATGTTTCCTATAGTACGTTTTCTTTACAGTTATATTGTTAAAATTTTGCCATACAAACGCTTTGAATACATTCGGTTCAGATAACGATATTTATGTATATGCTCTAATCACTAATAAGTAAGCACATGTTTTTTTGGCGGTTATCGTGCATTTTCCTGAATTAGTTTTAAACTGAATGACCTTCAAATTTAGTGCAAATGACCTTTGTGGAATAGACCCAACAGTTAAGTGAAATTCCAACCGATCTGATCCGAAGGTAGGATCGCATCTAGTAACCGTTTTATGGCGAGTTTGATTAAGAGTGTGTGGACTTGAGTCTGTCCCTAAAAATAACTTTCATACCCAAAATATTTAAAAATAATCGAGTTTTAATGCTTTGCTTCAGATAACAATATGATACTTTCCCATGTTGTTAGAATATACAAATTAAGTACAAACCTTTAGTGAGCATTCGATTAAGCTACATAAACTTTACACTTTAACGATGGGGTCAATGTATATTGTAAACATAATAAAATTAAATTTTGGATATCCTAATTTATAAAGCACACGTATTCAAGGTACGACATTACTGTAACACTCACGTGCGGTGAACTGTATGAATTCTAATTGTAGATAGGGATGAATCAAAGTAAGTCAGTGTTTTCTTTTGAAAGAAATATAAGCATTTCTTAAAAATGTATCAAGTGAGTAATTTCACGTTTGTGAGTTAGCCTATATAATTGATCTGCATTAGTATACGTGTGCGAAACGTACATATTTTCAAGTCAAATTGTCTGTTTGCCACATGTGTGTCTAGTCATGTCCTACTGTGTGTATACCATACACATATCTATTCGAGTCATATTATATGTTTATCACACACACACACACACACATACATATATATATATATATATATATATATATATATATATATATATGTATATATATATATAGATAGATAGATAGATAGATAGATAGATAGATAGATAGATAGATAGATAGATAGATATAGATACAAGTCACATTATATATGTACCATACATATGTCTGTTCAAGTCATACGATCTGTATACCCCATATTTGTCGATTGGAGTCATTTTATATGTACATCACATACATATCCATTTCGGTCATATTATCTGTGTGGGAAATGCATCTATTCCGGTCGTATTATCTTTATATCAGATACATCTCTGTTCCAGTCATATTATCTGTATATAAGATAGATATCTGTTCCAGTCATATTATCTGTGTATGAGACATATACCTATTCCAGTCATAAAATATGTGTATAAGATACATCTATATTCCAGTCACATCATCTGTATATAAGATAAATCTCTATTCCAGTCATATTATCTGTATATATGATACACCTCTATTCCAGTGATATTATCTGTATAGAAGATACATCTCTAATCCGTTCATATAATCTGTATATCACATACATTACTCTTCGGGTCACTACAAATACTTTCCAGTTTTTGTCTACGCATGCGCAGATTTTCAACATTTGAACATGGAAATGTATGAAATATTATATATATATATATATATATATATATATATATATATATATATATATATATATACCTTTAAAGGAAGAATATGTATATAAGGTAAGCAGAAAAGACACCTCCACCGAGAATAATACAAATAAAACAGACACCAACAGAAAGTGTCTCGAAATTAAAGAAAGAAAATGTTTAATGGTGGAATATAGAAAACAGTCAGATACAAATATTTTTAAAAGACTCGTGAAGCATAAGTACACAATAAAATAAATATATGAGGAAGAAAAGAAAGTAAAATGTTTAAAGGAAATAAAATTAACCACCGAAGAAAGTGAAATACTGGCTGAATTGAAGAGAAAACGTCACATTGCCATTTGCATTTTTCTGGAAACGCATCTTAACATACATGAAAGAAACATGTATAAATATGCACACATACATACTGATCTAAACCCAATCCGGCTCCTAAATTTCATTAGTCTTACCCTAACCACCTCGGTGTGTACCAGATGTCCGAGACTGTAATGCACCCCTATATGCAATACTTAATTAATAAACCTTTATGAAAGCCAAATCTATATCGTTAACGACGAAGAAAATGTTAAATTATGGTATGAATGCACACCCTTGCACGTATTCACAGACAGACACTCGTACAATCATATCTTTTAAAATATTGGTATAATAGAAAGAAACTTCGAAAGTATGAAGAGAACGTATTTGTCTCATTTTCCTTGTTTCATGCGTTCCCCGTGTTGTCATTTTTCAGTCAGTTTACTGAAAATTGATAATATATAATTGGGTTAATTGACTATACGGCCTGAACTAACTATGTGTCTCTATGACGGGATGCCTTATATACTCAAATACAAGACCAGACCTGAATCGAGTTCGAATTCCACAAATGACTTGCTGGGGGTCAAGGTTAATGGCTCATTTGTAAAATACGCAAAAAGTGCCAGACCAACCATACCCATAGGCATGTAACCTGTTTCTAGAAGTCAAATGCAATGGTACGACCCTTGCTTTATATCTACGTATAAGTGATAAACACTTATTCGAAATGACCACATCTAGTTGACATTCTGAATGTTTCATTATATACAAATAATTTGGAGTTGAGATAGCGAAGTTTGTGATGACAATTTTGTTTATGAAGTATGATAGTTGTGAATGGGTACCATTTGGGTCTACGAAACTTTAATGTTTAAATAGTGAGATTGCCCCATGAGGTATAAGGGACTTTAATATGGGTGGGACTGTCTAGATCAATGGGAATTTCATATTGGGAATGTACAGCGACAAGGGATTGGGACTATCTAGGGTCTATAGGAATTTAACTGGGTTGGCGTCATGGAACTGGACACTGGGGAAACAATGTAATAATGTTACAAGTGGCTGAACTCAATTGAACGGAGCGGTTTGGCAAGGGGTTGAAATGAATACTCGCTACCCTAGGGACAAACACAATATAGACATAAACATAGAGACGTGGTTAAAGACAGTGTTAGAAACATAGACATACATAGATTTATAGACAAGAATCTATCAAACAGACAAAAATACAGAGACTAAAACACTTTTACGCAAGAGAGAATATACATCTTTTCAAGACAGTGGATCGGCCCTGAAAAGCGCCTTTGTTTTTTTCTTTCTTCTCCTTCTTCTAATTTCTCTCTTCTCCTCTACCTACTTATCATCTCCATCATATTTTTCGTTTTCTTCTTTCTTTCATTTTCTCATCATTTTCATCTTCCTCCTCTGTATTATTCTTTTCAGTTTCTTGTTCTTATTCAAACTTAACATTCCATCTTCTAATTTGTTCCTTTTCTTGTAGATCCTCTTCGTCTTTCTTTTCATTTTTAAACTCCCTCAGTAATGAATGGGGATACTAGAGCCTCAATGGGAATTATCATTACAGAGACCCCTGGGACACTCTAGCCTCAATGGAAATTTAACATGGAGAAAAATCGTGGGACACTCTAGCCTCAAAGGGAATTTAACATGGGAAAAAGTCTTGGGTCACTCTAGCCTCAAGGGGAATTGAACATGGTGAAAAAATCGTGGGTCACTCTACGTACAAGGGGGAATTTAACATGGGGGAATAGAGTTTGGGTTTGTCTACAGACAAGGGGAATTGAATATGGGATTTTTTTTTTAAATTTAAATTTAAATTTAAAAAAAGGGGTAGGCAATGGAAAGGCAATCTCTTTTCGAGAAATATGGCTGGCCCTGAAAAGGGCCTTTGGGTTTCTTCTTCTTCTTCTAACTCCTTAACTTCTTCCACCAAGTCCTCACTTTTTCCATTATTCCTTTCTTCTTCTTTTTCTCCTCTGGCATCCAGTCTGGATGGCCCAAGGCTCTAAACTTTTCCTGGACTTTGATCCAATTCTCATTCATCCTCTCAAACTCTGTCTGTTTCTTTTTGCTTTCCACATCTTTTCTTTCTTCCCTCCATTCCACTTTAATCCGCTCTACTTCTTCCTCCATTAATTTTCTCATCAGATCTTCCCCTTTCTTCACCTTTTCCAATCCCCATTTTACATTTCTCCACTCTGTCCAGTACAATATTTTTTCTAGGAAGCACCGGACTTGGATGACATGATCCAGTGCTTCCTTCAAACTTCCCACTCTGAAGTAAGGTGGGTTAATGAAGCCTCTTGACTTACTGACTTCTTCTTCAATCATCCCTGCTATGATATATCTTGCTGTCTTAAGGCCTTGAACTTGACTCGTTACAAAGTCTTTCATATCTCCATGCCTCCATTCCTCTTCTATTCTTCCTAAAACATATTCTACATCCATTATCCAGAAATAGATGTCTCTCAATAAATTAAATAGAACTGATACTTGAGTCATTTTTGTCTCAGTTATTCCTTAGAATGGTTCCAACATCAAACTTTGTGGGTTCTTATAGTGAAAGCGCGGACGTGATGGAAAACATCCCCTAAAAAACATAAAATTGATCTTACCTAGATCATGACCAAACAACGCGCGGACGTGAAGGAAAACATCCCCTACTTTCTCATTTCATATAATAAAACCAAAACTATACTCTCCACATACGCTAAGAAACAATAAACAAACCCATAATCTACTATTCACACAAACTTACGTGAGCAGTTACAAACACAAACACAAACACACAAAATAAACAATAAAGAAACCCATAATCTACTATTCACACAAACATACCTTAGCTCTTACAAGCACCAACACACAAACACATACCCTCTCACTATCTTAGAAAAGAGTTAGTGTTTATACTCACACTACTCTACCTACACATTGGCAAATTGATGGTTATTTCTTTTCTAGAGTATTGGGTAGCCCTGAAAAGGGCTGTTTTTTTGGAACTTCATGGACACCTGGTTAATGGCGGCACCTTCCAGGCCTGGCGCCACATACACATCTTGTCCCCCAGTTACGTTTTACCTTTTTGGGGGAGAGAGCAGAGGCAGGATATGTGGCTTCAGAATCCCAATTTTCGGTTTCTGGGATTCTGAAATTTTTTCTTCTTTTCTCCTTTTCCTCCTCCTCTTCTTTGTATCTTCTATCCTCCTCTTTGTATCTTCTTTCCTCTTCTTATTTATATCTTCTCTACCCCTCTTCTTTATTTCTTCTTTCCTCCTCCTCTCTCATCCTTCCGTCTTCCACAATGACTTCCGCGGCCAGTTCATTCAACAGGCGCCTGGCATATTCCAGATGCACATGAAGTTCCAACAGTTTCTCCAGTCTCGTGTTCATTTTTGGTGTTGATCAATCAACAAGGGTAGTTGGACTGACGAACGAGTTTGAATTTATAGTGAAAGCGCGGACGTGAAGGAAAACATCCCCTAAAAAGATAAAATTGATCTTACCTACATCATGACCAAAAAACAACAACGCGCGGACCTAAAAGAAACACTCACTCACTTTTTATGCTACCCATCACTATTTTAATTTTTTTTATAAATCACTTCAATAGACTATCCACATACGCAAAGCAATCCAATCTAACCCCAAATTTACACCTCAAACACCAAAAAAAGACATCATTTTAATCTACTATCCATACCAACTTACTTAACCACTTACAAACACAAACACACAAACACATACCCTCACATTTTTTTTTAAAAAGAGTTTGTGTTTATTTTCACACTACTCTACCTACACACATTGGCAAATGGATTGTTATTTCTTTTCTAGAGTATTTGGTAGCCCTGAAAAGGGCTGTTTTTTGTTTGCTATGGCATTCTTTTTTAGTTTCTAAGAATGCGATGTCCTCTGAGGAGAGATTTTCTGGCGATAGGTCTGCTTCTTCGAAAAGTGAAGGAGAACTCTTTGGTGTCGATACGACAATCGACAAAGCCTCTGTCAGATTCAGGTTGCTGCTGCTGTTGTTGTTGTTGCTGCTGTTGCTGCTGTCTCTGAAGTCTGTACTTCTCTGTCCATTCTACTTTTTCCCTGTTCATTTCTTCTCTGAAGAGCTCTTCTATCAGGTCTTCAGTGATTTTTAACATTCTCACATTCTCTATTTCTTCTGGCTTCGGTATCAGACTGTGTCTGACCCTTTGCAAATTCACGTAGGCTTCGTTGAGCTTAGCTAGTTTGGAGCACTTCTTCGTAGGAGGATGAGTCGACAATGGATGGTTAGACTGGAAACAACCCCGGTTCTTAAAGTCAAAGCGCGGACGTGAAGGAAAACATCTCCCACACGGTTTTTGAGTCGCAACGTTTAGTGAGTGTCATGAGAGGGATAGTAAGAAATGAAAGAGCATCAATCCAACATTCTTATAGCTAAACAAAAGACAAAGGCATTTTTTCAAAACACAACATTTTTTATTCAAAAATCACTTAACACTAAACAACAACTCTAACATTTTTAACAATAATCCAACAATATAACATCAAACAATTTTTTCAAAACACAACATTTTTTTATTCAAAAATCACTTAACACTAAATAACAACAACTCTAACATTTTTTAACAATAATCCAACACTAAAAGTTTCTCCACTAGGTAAAGAGGGATAACAGTCTTCCATGGTTTCTAGTAATCTAGGATGACTTCTCTCAAACTGTTGATTTCTATGGTATTATCGAATTCTGCATACAGGATGACGTTCACCGTTTCATCAGGGTCTCGGTCTTTAAACTGAATTTCCACACGAATCTGACCGGATTTTATAGGGTGGAAATGTCCCTCGTCGCTGCCTTGGTCTGGAGTGAAATCGAAAGCCCACAAAGCGTAGCCTCCTGCATAATCCACGTACGTAATACCGTGACTGGTATTGGTTCCTAACTGTCCGGTGGCTTCGTACAGGGACAAGTACGATCTCAAGTAATTCTTCTTGGTAAAGTCAGGTTCGAAAGGTCGGGTACACAAGGTCTTGCCATCGCGACTGACTTCGATTTTGGACACGCCAAAGTGTTGAAAGTAGAAAGGATTTTTTTTGGCAGCTCCGTTGAAGGCTGTATTCTCGACGATACCAACGATCAAACGTTTGGGTAACTGTCCTTGGAACAGATGATCTTCGATCATGGATCGCTGTCCCTTGGGAATGGTGAAGGTTTTCACTTCCACGCGTCGTATGGGAATGCATGAAATTGTTGACGGGAGCTACTGCTTCATCGTCTATGGCACCTCCAGTCTTATCTAGAATTTTGACTTTCAGGTACAAGTAACTGCTATTCAGATCGATGTAATCTTAGGGCTGTCCTTTGATTTCAAACTCGATGGGAGCGGAATCGGTCAGTGAGGAGACGGGGTGAAATTCCACCCACTGGGATTCTTCCATCGTCATCATCGTGGGGGGCATGGCAAACATATCCAGTTCCGTCTTGGAACAAGCGCAAGATTCTCGGTGCATCATTTTTTTGTCTCTTTTCTCAATAATCGAAAACGTCTCAGTCTCGAACGGTTCTTCTTTTCTTGGCCTTTCTCGCTTGAAGTCTGGTGAAAGGGTGTTCTCTTCGTCGCCTCTTTCTGCCTTGTCCTTGCTGAATGCCTGACTCGGTAACGTGCAGGGCATTTATAGGTGTTTCTCGTTGGCCTAAAATGTCTTTGCCCGTTTGCAGCAAGACATTTTTGCCTGCCCTCATGAAGGCTTCTTTAGGGTTTTGTTTGTCGATGATGACATTTTGGAGAAATTCTTTGCCTTGCGTCAGTGCCGCATCTTTCAAGGCGTGCAATCCGCGTGTCACCATCGGTTTCAACACCGGGCCACCGAACGAAAGGCCGATTTTAACATATCTCCTAAGCCGTGTCCTCGCTGTCGAGCAACCCCTCGGTACACTGGATACATGACTTAAGAGACGTGAGAGAACCGTTTTCGAAAATGGAGTTTCATCGTGACTTTTCCTTTGGTGAATGGAATATTTTGTCCCAGATCTCCTTTTATAGCAATGTTGACCGTGTCCAAATACGACTTACTGACAGGCAAATAGTGAGGATAGACAAATTCGCGGTGGACGTGGTAAGTGTTTCCACCTTCCTCGTCAGCGTTCGTGGCAGAATCCACTTTCAAAGGAATGACACGCAGTAACGGTACGGAGGTGTGTCCCACCACGTTGTACTCCACCACATCGGAATACACGAACATCAAATTCAGTCCTTGGTTCAGTTCTACCGGGGCACGAAATAACTTGCTAAAAGACTCGTTGTCGTAAACGATGGGTAATTCGTTTTTCTTGAGCATGGCCTTTCTCATGTCCATGTCTCCGCCCAACATGTCAAACAATTCAGGACAAAATAAAATGGACATGATTTTACTTCGTTCAAATTTCATCAAGAAGCGACGAGCTGCTTTGTAGTACTCCATGGTGACACTTTTGTTGACATGCTCCAAAGCTTTCAGAAACACGACATTAAACCTGGAGGCTATGGTGCTGACCAAATGTTGACCACTAAAATAATAGCCTGGAGGAATGAACAAGTGATAGGTGGTGTACCTTTGTGTACGGGTTTTCTTGTCATATTTGACATTGCTATCCATCCACTGTTGCATTTGCTCGTCATGAACTTCCACATCAAAAAAATTTTGATTGGGAAGGACATTGAGGACTTGGGTCGGGTGAATCATTTCTACTAAAGCCACTTCCCAATGGGCTTCGTGATCTAAGGGGGTGGCCTGAGGTAATTTGGCCGTGTAACAGCACAACGTGTTCTTGGGAAACACCTCCATGGAACTGTCACTGCGTAAAGTTAAGTAAAATTGGCTTTGGTGACTCATAATTCCAGAGTTCTGTGGCTGTCCGAGGGGTTAGTGGACGTCAGAGGCGTGTCTCTGTCTAAAATGGGGTTCTGGTTGTGGTTGAAGTGGTGACTGGCACTGGCACTGGACACAACGTTCCCGGGGTTCCCGTTCGAGGTGAATATCAGGGAGGGATTAGGAAGCAGGTAACCGATGCAACTGCTCAATAAAATGGTCCACAATTGTTTGTCTCCTTGTTGCAAACTCAAATTGGCGATGGCTGCCCCGATGACACAATACACCACGAAGATTTGGCAGAAAAAGACGATTTGCGTTTTAGGCACACGTTCTCCACACCACACCCACAAGGGTTGTTTTTGTAAATCTTGCACAGAAGAACTGGGTGAAGGAGGAGTGGTCGACGTAGCTGCGTCTGTGTGAAAAGGCATGATGGTCACTTCTTTTTATAGTCGATGACTTGCGAAGCGTCGATCCAAGAATCAAAACTGGGCGGATATCCTTTCCAACGTACTTTGACTTCTTTGACACGTCGTTTGCCCACTTTACGGGTTCTGCGTTCGAGAATGCTTTCGATGTCGTACACGTCGTCTTCTTTTTTGGTAACACGTTGTAACTCGGGCAAATAAAACGTTCCTTTGAGCACTTCTCCGTTCATGTCTTCCAATTTATAGACGGCAGGATGACGGCCATACACTCGTCCAGTGACGCGAAACAGTTCGGTCGTCCAGTTAGGTAAGTAACCTTTGTCAAAAGTGCGTTTGGTTTTGCCAATGCGCACCCAATCTCCTACGGCCAACTCTCCACTTTTCTTGGGGACAGCCCTCGTCGGGGACGTACCAAACAGACGCTCAAACACCAGCACTTCGTTGTCGGGAGTCACTTCTTGCGGGGCACGTCCGATGCTTCGATGGTAAGATTGGTTGTACGTTTGTACCAGGTGCGGTAAGATGTCGATGTACTTCAGAGTGTGGTGATGCGTAAAATATTTCCACATGCGTTCTTTCAAAGTGCGTTGAAAACGTTCCACGATGCTGGCTTTGGTTTCGGGATTCTTGGTGGTAAAAAAAATGAATGTCACGTTTCTTTAATTCTTTTTGGAAAGCTTGGTTCAGAAATTCGGTACCTTTGTCCGTTTGCCATCGAAGAGGGTGACGACCGCTTTGTTTCAACACCCGTTGCAGGGCTCGCACTAACTCGCTGCTCGATTTGGAAGTCAAGGGCACAACCCAGGCAAATTTGGAAAAGACGTCGATGACACAAAACAAATATTTGCAGCCACAATTGTAGCTGGCCAAATGAGAGACATCGGCTAAATCGGCTTGCCATTGATGATCGATGCCTTCCACTCGGGTGCGACTTCTGGCAAACTTGCGTCGAATGGATTTGTGTAAAGTGTAGGTAGCTTGTTCTTGTAACCATCGTTGCACTTGAAGTAAACGGAGACTTTTCAGTCGCGTCTTGGCAGCGCGATACAATTTTTGAACTCCTGCGTAACCTGCAGGATGGGAGGGATCGTAGTAAATGCTGGCTAAGACTTTTTCCATTTTTTTGTGTTGGTTGGTGTGTTAATAAGGCACCCACTCTTGGAAGATGCTACTCTTTTTCTCTTGGGGTATATTCTTGGATTGCAATGCTTTGCGTGTGCGACCGGCAATAGGTATTGAAGAGGAGGAGGATATCTGAGCGGGGGATATCGGTTCTTGTTTCACTTCTGTCTTCACTTCTGTCTTCAGTTTCTTTTTCTCTTGTGATGAAGAAGGGGTGGCCATCATCTTTTTAATCCATCCAATTCTGGAGGTAGGTGGTGTTGTTAACTTGCGTACTTTTTCTGGTGGAGTTTGAAACTCTTCTTCTTCTTCTTCTTTTCCTTTTTCTGTCTTGGTCACTGGTACTGGTACTGGTACTGGTGATGGTACTGGACTTTTCATCAAGGTCTTAAAATCTTTCAGAGTGGGTAGAGCTGTTTCGTCTAAAGCTTTCTGGTGAAAGAGTTGCAGTCGTTGCAAGAGTTGACCGTACTTTTGCGATTTTTCTGTTTCGGACAAATCTTGGCGATCCATCAAGGACTGCAATTCGTGTTGTAACTGGGACATCTCGCTCAAATTGGGATTGGGAGGTAAATGCGGGGTGCGTTGTTCTTGCCACCGATGGTATTCCATCCATCGTTTGTAAGGCACTAAAGCTAGTTTTCGTCCTTCCATGGGGTTGTCAGGGGTCGATTATGAGATCTTGGGACTTCCAAGGGCCTTTTTATCTTGCTCCCACCAGTCCTCCCAACATGGTTCCCAAGACTCATTTCAGTATGGGGCCTAACAAGAGAGGCAAAATGCCTCCACGTTGGACCAACATCTTCTTTTTTTGACGAATGGGAATTTTCTTTTGAACCATTTGGCGAAGAACGTGACGTTGTTTGCCTAAGCATTGTTTCTGGTGTTTGGACAAAGGGATCGTGCCTTTCAAAACGTTCAAGCAACATTCGGACACGGTATCGATGACCTCTTTGGAGGCTGTTTGAATGAGTTTTTTTCGTAGGGGTGGAGAAGCTTTGGACAGGACAGATAACATGTCCCCATGTTTGGCTAAACGTGGTGGCAGTCCTTTCCTTTTCTTTCCTTGGGGTTTTCTGGAGGGTGACATCTTTGAGTCTTCAGGAGCACCAAAAAAACACTGATACCCTACTCGGTCACAGGCCTTTTTTATACTGGAACGCGTCGCCACTGATTGTCTTTACGTCGTATTAGTTTGAGGACAGGCATGATACGTCGTGCAGGGGTACGCAACGGACTAAATCGAGCCAGTTCTTGCTTGGACAAATCCAGTAAACTTTGTAACATGCCCGATCTTTCATGGACTTTGATTTTGGGAGAAGGTACTTTGTGAGCAGCAGTCACTGCCACTAAATTGGAGGGTCCTGCCACTGGGGAAGTTCTTTTGGGGGTCATCAACGGAGAAGTTCTTGGTGTGATCAACGTCTCCAAGTACTCTTCAGTTCTGGGTGTCATTAACGGAGAAGTGGATGAACGTGAGGATGCCGGAGACGCAGTCACTGCCGTGGCAGATCGTGGTTTGCGAGTGTAAGGTTGCGTCCTGGCCGAAGTGCCTCTCTTGCGACTAGTTTTCTTCTGTGGGCTTTTCTTTTTCTGGGGACTTTTTCTCTGTTTCTTTTCTGGGGGCTTCTTTTCTTTTTCCGAGGTGGTGGTATCTGGTCAGAGGAGGGTCCTGCCACTGGAGAAGTTCTTCTCTTTGGGGACCTGGTCTTTTTCTTCTTCTTCGGACTTCGTTGGACTTTTGTCTTGGGGATAACTTTGGGGGCATTAGGATCCCATCTTAAAAGTGAGCGAATGATGACCCCTCCTAGAGTACCGCTCCCTCCAGGTTTCAAAATGATTTGTTTTTTGGTTTGAGTGTCGATGCGGGGATCGGCCAGTTGGACCAAAGCGACTTTGTTTCGATCGAATAAGCGTTTGGTTTGATGAGGAATCTGAATGATTCCTTGGAGTAATTGACGTGCCGTCACCGTGAACCATCGTAAGACTTCTTTGAGACTAGCTTCTAAGACACGAGCTCGTGTTTGTGGATTTTTTTCTCGACTGATGCCATACAAGGCACGAATCAATTTGACGGGAAGATGCGACTGAAGGGACCTCATGTTCGCACTGAGAGTGAGACAGACGAAAAAGGGCCTGAGGTTTTTATAGATTTTATTTATGTGGAGTGAAATGAAGTCGAGGACGGAGACGTGTACAGGACAGGCCCTCCGTCTTGGCACCAGTGGTGAAACAAGTGCGTACGAAATAGCAAATCCTCGGGAGTCGTAGGTTTCAAATCGACGAGTAAATAGGCGTGTGGAGTTTGAGTGGCATCGTCGTACGCCTGAGTCAGCCAAGGCGTTCCTAACTGTTTGGCTACGACTTGCACTTGCGATTTATCTCGAGGGCTTTTAAACAAGACCACGTAATGCGCATTGAGACTGATGGTGCGATGGGCTTTAATTTGTTGAAACAAATTTTGGGTGATGTAAACGACACTGGCATTACGGTGATGCCCTTTGCGCGTGAACCACAGTTTAATTTCTTCTTCGTCTTCTCCTAACATATCGTCAAAAATGACCAAATGGGTTTGACGGGAGTCAGAGACGATGCCGTCGTCTTCTTTAGGAATGCCTTCCACAAACACGATGGAATCGCCTTGACTTTCTCGCAAGAGGCTGTACGCCGATTGCCACTCTTTGTAACACCACACGATTCGTTGAGGTGGTCAATCGATCAAATGATGTTTATGTTCGATCAAACGTTTGACGAATTCGGTTTTGCCAGAACCGCTAGGTCCAGCAATGAGCATGTTAAAGGGATGGCGAAGATACAAAGCCACCCAACTGGCACGATCTAAGTGTTCGTCGATGACTTTGACAGTAGAGGAAGAGGGAGCAGAGACAGCAGAGGTAGCCATAGTGTGAGGAATGTCACTTGTGACACGAAAAACAAACAAGACAAGAGTTTATATACTTTTTCAGAACACGTTTATTGAATGTTTTTTTCAAACATGAATACGAAAGACAAAAATACATAAAAGCCAAAGGCTTAAGTACAAGAATAAAAGGCACATGATAACCATGAACGTGGAATAAAAACAAGTGTCTGTACAACAACCACATGTTTTGGGTAAAGTTCTTACCAGTTCTATAGTAGGGGGTAAGGTCACACAAGTGTCCTCCCGAAAGGGTCTTTCAGGCCTGTCCATGACAGTCCTGTCCTGGGTGACGGGTTATTCTGGCACCGTCACTAACACAGGTTGAAAAGTAACTTTTTTCCTTGAGTAACTCTCGTGCATACTGGGCCACCTCTTGTGTCCAAGCCTCAAAACCCTGGTCTCGGTGATGTCCAACATTTGACTCCTAACCAATCTGGTTTCTTCTTCGTCACCGACATGGTAAGTTACTTCAATGAACAATGAACTATCGATCTTGCCTAGGGTTCCTTTTCATATACAGACCAATACCGACGTGACCGTACGGCAACGTAAAGTGATTGGGAAGTCTCACTCGCTTCTGGTACACGATTTGATAGACTTTTTCCAAGGGTCGACTGACGATGTGGTGAGTGGGTAAACGTACAATCTTGTTCGGTTGATAGGTGGTCACTTTAAAGTTTCCATCCTCTCCCGAATGCAAGGCTTCTTTCAATACCCCAAAGTTGACTACTCGACTGGTACGATAATTCAGAGTCAGTCCTTTCACTTTGCACGTCGTGTGCACTTCTCCTTGTTTGTCCCGGTATTCGTAGCCGTAATTTTTGGGGCCGCCACTGACGAAACTTAGAATCTTGTCGTCGGGATGCTCGTCTGTCCAGGCTGCTAAACGGTCTCCTTCGATGTCAGGGTGATGTTGAATCGGGTGATGTAAATGCAACTGTCCGTGTCAAAGTACAGGACGCGTTCCCCTAACAGTTTTAAAGCTTCGTACAATTTTAAGCGAGCATGGGCTGTCACGTAAGCCGCAATGATGACATTTCCAAAAGGGTCGTCTTGTACAAAGTCCAGATCTTCTTCGTAATTGACCAAGATCAAATCCTCTCGAACGACGTCCACGTGTTTCATGTATTTGGTTTTGTCGTGAATCATCTGGAAGTAGCGGGAAGGTTCTGTCAAATATTCCGTCTTGGGTAAACACGGTCGTTGTGCCATTTTTCCCCACAAGCAATTTAACATCACTTTGGCAAACGATCGCCTGCCTTCGTTTTTCTCGATGTGGTCTAAAGAGATGCCTTCTTGTGCATAGTATTTCTCTTTGAATTGTATTTGGTCTTCGGGAGTGTGACACCAGGAAGGATAGCCGCTGACTTCTTGCTTTAGTTTCAAAAAGGCATCCACGTAGTCGGCGAAAATGCCTTTCTGAGTAGGGTCACCCTTGTGGTACTGTTGCGTCTTGGGAAAGTGGCAAATTTCGTACACTTCTAATAGTTGGTATCCCATGTCCAGAGCTTTGAACAATTCTACGCTGACCCAGGTTCCCGTCAAGGCCCGTTCTTCCTGGCTGTGATGACAAGGCTGATCTTGGTTGCACGTTTCGGCACAAGTACGGCACAAGGGAAACATCAGTTTGCCTTGACAATGGTGAGGTAAGACGAGATGGTACAGGTTCGTGGGAGGCAAAACTTTGCACTTGATCAAGCCTTCGTATTGTCGAATGTTTTTCAGGTCGATGTGTTCCGCCAGCAATTGTGGGTGCCCTACAGGAAAGCGACAATATTTGCACACGTAGGGATACAGCGAACACACGTCCAAGTATTTGATTTCTTCTCCTTTCTCTTCGTCGGCTTGGTACAGCAAACAGGTGGCATTGGTCCTTCCTCCGTACAAACTATCCCTCGGGTTCAGCGGGTCCATGAACTGGTAACTTTCCACGAGGCGTTTAAACTCGGGATCGGTTTTCATACGGTGATCGTACTCGTGTTCCCACATTTCCACCACTTGGTATCCTTCCTGTTCTAACTTTAGGCGTCGCTGACAAGTGTCCTGGTACAGGTCTTCCATGGTCCGTTGTAAAAACTGATTTTAAGTGTCACGGTCAGGGTAGCAGACGGGACATCCGTGAAATAAGCAACCGTTAAACTCGTACACGATCTTGGGGTTTTCTAAGTCCCAGCCATCGACCGAATACGTTCCGATGGTCTTTTCGCCTCCTCCGTTGCGGGCATGCTGAATCCATTTATCTTCTTTGTCGCACAAGTAATGTAACCAACGTAGGGCTTTGACTGATTATTGACGCTTGACATAGTGGGTCGTTTGAGGACTGATGACAGCCACGGTGTTTTCAGGCATGAATCGTTGGCGGTACACTAAGGAACACGCTTTGGCAATGGTGCAAGCTTCTTTCAAAGGATCGACACCTCCGTGTTCCATGAACAGTTCTCGAAATTTTCCACAGCAACGTCGTAAAATGTCCACGTCGGAACGACAATGCTTTAACATTTCTTCCTGAAAGTCGAAGGGGTCCGAGGCGTGAGCCTGGTACCAAGCGTAGAAAGCTTCTCGTTGTTCGGTACGCATGTTGTCGGGGTCGTAATTGTGAGCCTCAGGTAAATGGGGTAGAACGGCATGTTGATTGGCTTCCGTATTCAAAAAGTGTGGAAAGTACCCTTTAGCCATTTCTGTCATTCCAAACGTTTTAGGCATTCGACTCAAAGGCATGGCCAAGTAACTCATCGAATCTTTAAACTGCACTTGTCCCACTTGCATGAAAATGATTTTGGCTCCGTTCAAAGTCACTTTAGGACGCTCGGTGCCTTGTTCCGTATAGTACCTCAAAAGAAACTGTCCATCGTATCCGGAGAAATTGTGAGCCATCACCGTGGCATGACGATGACAATCTCCGTAACGTTCGATGTCCTCTTGGCTCCACGTCTTGTCGATGGGGTCTAAGACCCATCGGGCAAAATCGGCTAACGTGTTCGGTCAACGAAAGATTTTTTCACGCCCTCCAGGAATCTTGCTGCAGTGAGGGCAATGACTGAAGATAGGTTCTTGAATGCACTTCTCGCACGCTCGATGAGCCACGCAGAAATTAGGAATGTGAATGCCAGTCTCTTGCATGCATTCGAAATCGAAAAAGATGAAATTGCCTTTCTTCTTGTGACCGTCCTCTTTCTCTGGTGGGGGTTGGTATTTTTGCACGTAGCATTGGTGTTCCAAGTCCACGATGTGGTGACAAATGTGACATTTTTTCTTTCCTCGACATGCGTGTGCCTTGGTACTATTGGTACGTATGTCTTGTCCACAGGTAGGGCACAATCTCAGGAGTTGACAAGCACATTTCTTCTTTGAACCTTGCGTCTTCAAATGTTGTTGGTAACAGGTAGGGCTGACAAACGTGCGCAAACAAGTTGAACAAGGCACTGGTTCTTCGCTCAGACAGGGTGGAGAGGCCAAACATCCTGGGCATTTCCATCCGCAATGTTTGTGTTGCTCTCGATTGTTATAACCATAGTCACATTTCTCACAATAATAACCGTATCGCAGGAATGCAGTGATACTGGTAATGGTATCGAAATGGTCATCGTGATGATAAAGGTGAATGTATTTTCCGTCCTTAAAGTCTTGGTCTCGAAACAACAGAGACCCACGCACTTCTTGAGGGTGCACTTTCAAGGTGTATCGTGGAGCTAGGGCATCTTGCAATTTTTGCATCTCAGGAATGCCACAGGGTGTGTCTTTGGACAGACCAGCTTGTTGCAACAGGAGTTCTGCTTCGTTTCGTTGTTTGGCTCGGTCCGATTGTCGAATAGTTTTCCAGGCTCTTTTCCATTCTGCCGTGTCGTTCTTGTTGGCATAGGTTCGTCCCACCACGATGGCTCGAGCTAAACACATCTGGTCTAGAGGATTGTGAATTTGGACAAGGCTACGCTTAATGCTGCGAAGCTCGTTCACCAATAACATCTTTTTGCGTCCAGTCCCTTGAGGAGGAGAGACGTGGGCCATTTTCAGTGTGGCTTTACCATCGGTGATGTCAAACTGATCATTAGATTGTTGTACGTGTTGAATCTTGTCCATGACTTTGGAAAGGGTTAGTTCTGCGGGTCTGCTAAACTCGATCCAAACAGGGGATTTCAAACCGTCGTGATCTATGGATAGTGTCAAGCGATCGTATTCTTTGGGTTGACATTGTCGCTTGAGTGCAGTGAGCAAAGAATCCCACATCTCGGTGATAAACCCTTCTGCTTTCTCCAAGGGTACGTCGTCCTTGAAATCTTTAAACTTCACCGTGTAGGTGTAAGCCGTGTTTCTAAATTTTCTAGAGGAGCGCTTTTCCGTCTCTCGAATGTGATAGTACTTTTCAGGGTTGACTAAGGGTGGTGAACTTGGTTTAGAGGGTTCAAATTCTGGTTCACTCATGTCCTCTTCAAAATCACTGGCATGAATTTGTGCCAAGATTTCAGCCCTGGCACGAGGCGATAGATCACGTTTCTGCCTCTTACTTTCTTCTTCTTTCTTCTCGAATGAATAGGATCGTTTCATCTTGAGTGCAAAACGTCAAATGACTCAAGTTTAAACACCATAGACTAATTTATAGTCATGGCAGACCAGCGTATATAAAAGAGTGTGTGTCTTGTCCTTTCACTATTCATTTCACTCTCAAACCGAGCACAACTATGGAAGAAACTAACCAAATCGAACGTTTCGTCAGAGCTTTGCGAGGGGTCATTAGAAAATTCTCTTCAGACCAGCCTCCGGACTACTCTCCTTCCTTTCGAGATAAAAGTCAGGATACTTGCTATATCTGTCAGAAGAAAGGGCATTGGTCTTCAGAGTGTCCAGACCATCAAAAAAGAAAAAAAAAACAGGGGCTAAAAAAGACAAAAGTCAAGATACCTGTTATTATTGTAAAGGAAAAGGACATTGGTCTCCAGATTGCCCAAAAAAGAAACAAGAGGAGTCAGAAGAAAAGAAGGATTCTTCAGAAGAAGAGAGGGATTCTTCGGAAGAAGAGAGGGATTCTTCAGAGGAAGAAGAGGAAGAAAGAAAACAATTCTATTTATAAGAGGCAAAGAAACAGGAGAAGAAAAGAAGAAGGGAAGAAAATGAGGAAAAAACGGTGAAGAAATTCAAAAAAACAGAGAGACTAAACAAGGAGAAAGAAGAAGTCAATGAACTTTTAATTAAAGTGTTCTGTGGTGAATTGTGAATTGGATTGTAACTATGGAGAAAAGAATACATGAATGATATAAGGTAAGTGTCTTTGAGTTTTGATTTTAAAATAAGAAGCTACACTCACGCACTCATACACAGACACGTACTATAAGGGTAAAATGGTTTGTATTTTTTTGTTGATTTTTGAGTTATTGGCAAATTGAAAGGCTATCTCTTTTCGAGAGAAGTGGGTGGCCCTGAAAAGGGCCTTTTTATTTTGGTGTAGGGGTGAGTTTAACCAATCAACTTTAACTGCCTTAAGCCTTTGCCACGGCCAAGGCCTACTTCTGATGATTGGGTTGAAATCACTAAGGGTGGTACGACAGGCTTAGTCACAGGGTTGGCGTGTTTAGCTCGGGAAGGTCGTATTCTCTTCGGTCGTGATAAAGAAGTCTGATACATTTGTTTCAAACTTCTTAACTCCGCTAAAATGTCCAACAGTACCGTAGCCGTTTGATTTTCACCCTCTTGTTTCTTTGCTGCTACTTCTTCTTGTTGTTGTTTTTTTCTTACCTCTTCTTGTTGCTGTTGCTGTTGCTGTAGGAGAAAAGCTTGTTCCGCTTCCTTTTGTCGTTGCATAAATTTCTCCAATTCTTCTTTCTGTCCCTGTCTAAAATTCTCCATTTGCGGTAATGAAGAAGGTAACGAAGGTTCCGGAACAAATTCTTGCGAGGTAAGAAAATCCACAAAATCCCAATGTACCTCTTCTGAAAGTAAGTCCGGGTTCCCTTGGGCAGTCTCCCCTGCTGGTGCACCCCAATGGATCGTTTTCTGAGTTTCCGTCATGTTGAATCACTGTCGCATAGATTGACTGCACACAAGCGCTAACGAATCTATATAGACCACGTGACGTCACAGACTGCTCTCTTCGGATTGGATGCGAGCTGACTGAATTTTGTAACGCGTGTTCGGATTGGTGAATGAATTCAATCCGTTTGAATCCTTCCTGTACCTATAAATAAGCGCAGTTCACTGCATTGATTCACCTATTCTCGTCGCTTCAAGATGTGGACCACAGTTGAGTCATCCACCCTTGTGTCTTCCATGATGTTTAGGACGGACATGCTCATGTATGTCAGGTCCAAGTGGACTGTTGTTGATAGGACAGATACTAGTCAATGGATGAGGAGAGTTTACATAGAAAGACAAGGATGTCTCAAGAGGGTACTTGTGTATGGACCGGCAGTTAGAAGGAGTTTAAGAAGAAGAAGAAGAAGATGTGACAGACGCCATCTATGTTAATATTAATATTAACATAAACCCAAAGGCCCTTTTCAGGGCCAGCCATATTTCTCGAAAAGAGATAGCCTTTCCATTGCCTACCCCTTTTTTAAAATTTAAATTTAAATTTAAATTTAAATTTAAATTTTTAATAAAAAAAATCCCATATTCAATTCCCCTTGTCCCTAGACAAACCCAAACTCTATTCCCCCATGTTAAATTCCCCCTTGTACGTAGAGTGACCCACGATTTTTTCACCATGTTCAATTCCCCTTGAGGCTAGAGTGACCCAAGACTTTTTCCCATGTTAAATTCCCCTTGAGGCTAGAGTGTCCCACGATTTTTCTCCATGTTAAATTTCCATTGAGGCTAGAGTGTCCCAGGGGTCTCTGTAATGATAATTCCCATTGAGGCTCTAGTATCCCCATTCACTACTTCCCTCGATATTTCCTTCCCTCTTCTGTTTGTTTTTGTGAATACGGAGTAGTGTGACTAAAAACACTGACTCCTTTGCTGATGTAATAGTGTGTGTGCGTGTGACTTTCCTTTAAAAAGAACCCTGCATTCATGAGTCTTTTGTGAGAATGTGGAGTAATGTGACTATAAACATTAACCCACTTGACTGGTATGATTGTAGGAAACGGTGTGTCTTTGTGAATAAAATCTGTCCTTCTCCACTATCTGTTAGTATGACGTATTGTTGATTTTGTTGGTATTAGTGTATTGGTTTGCATAAAAAAAATATTTTCGATTAACACTTAAACCAGTATGGATTGTTTGATATGTGATATGGTAGTCGGTAAGAGGGGATCTTTTTCTTCACGTTCTTTTTTGAGGTGTATAAAGAACAGTGTTTGTCATTCGCGTTAATATGCTAAAATTCCAACATAAGAAGGACCCATCATAAGAACTCATAAGGTGGTCAAAACAGACAGGACCATCAGTCCCCGCCGCACACGGTGGCAATTCAAATAAACATTATTAGAAAAAAGCACCCGAAATTAACTCCTATAAGGTGGTATACACACCAGAGGCCGTGAAGCCCAGCAGTACAAGGCGGCAACAAAAATATTCAACTCTAATGTTTAAAGTAAATAAAAGAACACATTTAGGAACGTATAAGGCGGTCTTGAACCCAGGACCATGACGACCAGCCACACAAGGTGGCAAACCTAGATTAAGAATCTAACATAGCTGTCATCTAGGTAACCACTTCTTTTTTAACTTACTCAAAAACAGCACAGTGGTTTTAATTCAAAATTCGTGAAAGACGTTAATCTTATATTAGAGATTGACTATGGCTTCTTACATGAGTGTGTGTTGGGTCTATTCTCATTCATGTACTCATTACAGTAGATACAGATTTTGCACATGAGTGTGAGTTCGGGATTATTCCCACTCACGAATGCCTAAATTACAGGTGATACGGGACATTTTAATTTTATGACCTACCATCTAGATTATCAGCACTCTTTGAGTGCAAAATTTCGTTCGGGTTGTGGCACTGATTCTTTCCCCAACGGTCAAACTGTCAGCCCTACGTGCATGAATTAAGCAGTCGCACATGCCCTACACATAAGACGGCAATTTTATGCTAAGACTGACTACAGCTTCTTACATGATTGTGTTGGGTCTATTCCCATTCATGTACTCATTACAGTAGATACAGAATTTACACAAGAGTGTGTGTTGAGTCTATTCCCACTCACGAAAGTATAAATTTTAAGTTAGACGGGACATTTTAGTCCCTTGACCTAAAATCTAGACTATCAGCACTCTTTGAGTGGAGAAATGCGTGGGGCTGGTGGCACTGATTCTTTCTCCAACGGTCAAAGTATTAACCTGCCGTGCATGAACTAAACAGTCGCACATGCCCTATAATTTAACTAAGTAATTCGCGTTAGTGAAAATGTAAAAAACGAAGAAAGCAAGCAACAATTTAGGTGTTGCTCTATAGTTTCATATTTTGCATATTTTGCATAGTTTTAGGATTTTAAAGAAAAAGAATTTCCTCGGGTTTCCTCACTGGTTATACTAGATGTTTCAAAAAGACCTTATATATCTTAGGTATAATTCAAAGAACCTTTAATTCCCTTTAGTTTGGTGTATGCTTTATTGGTGTAATATGGGTTATAGAGTATACAGCTTGGCCTTACTCCAGATGTGCACCTTTCAAAAATATGCTAGCTCCACTTGTCCATTTTCAATTCCAGAACTTCAGAGGTAAATTGTATAAAAAAAGCCGATAACTTTATTTACATTTCATATATTTGGTAATTCATTCTTTGCACTTTCAGAAGCTGGTATTGTCTAGTCTGGAAAAATGAATTTTCCCTATTTTAATAGCTGCTATGGATAGTGTACTTTAGACTAATTAGGGCTGATGTTTTAACACAAGGGAGCAGTCATTTTAGTTAGCAGTGTGTTTAAATCATGTACAATTTCCAAAAGTAGAATATCCAAATGAATATCATCCACATTACATTAATGTAGCATAGAGGTATGCCAACATTCTCTCCATTGTGCACGTTTTAAATGCGAACAACTTCACCTTACATACATTACTCTCTCGAAAGTACATTATAACTGGTGAGCGCCCCCTTAGCAAAATGATGATGATGCAAGAGGTAGTGGATGATCTGGGAATGGTGGAGGAGACTTTTTTGAGGCAGGAGTCTGGGTCTTATAGTGCCCACCGAAGGTTGCCAAAATATTAGTGGTTTCGGTAGTGTGTGTTTGTGTGTGTGTGTGTGTGTGTGTGTGCACGAGGGTACGTGTTAGTGTATGTATGTGTATATTGTTTGTGTATTTGTGTCCATGCTAGTACGTGTGTGTATTTTTGTTTGTGTGCGTGTGCGTGCGCGCAAGTGTGTGTGTGTGTGTGTCTTTCCCTTGACAATACCCTTGTCCCTGCACTAAAAAATGTTTGTAAAAATGAAGTAGTGTAACTATAAGCACTATTTCCTTTGCTGATGTGATTGCAGTTGATGATGTGTGTTGTAAATATATAAAAAATAATTTTGCACTACGTATTGATAGAAAGTATATTGGGTTATGTCAGTATCAGTGTGTTGTGCTGTGTTAAAGTATATTTTAGGTTGGAACTCAAATCACTATGGGCTGTTTTTTTCTGTGATATGTGTAGTTGATAAAAGAGGAGGTTTTCCTTCTCGCCAGTTCTTGAGACATAAAACATAGCGTTCGTCAATCGTGCTATTCAACACTGAATAAAAAAAGAGATGTTTGTCAGGATTGAGCATGGTTGCTATAGCCCCCACCGATTGGAAATTGAGATCAACAAATCAAGGAGAAGGAAGGAAATATTAAGGAGTTCATAAAAGAGGAAAATGAAGAAACGGAGGATTTAGAGGAAAAGGAGCAAATTAGAGGACGGAATGTTAAGCTTGAAAAAAGACAAAACAAAATTAAAAGAAGAAAACAAGAAGAGGAAGAGGGAAAGGAGGAGAAGAAGCATGAAAATAAGAAGAAAAATGAGGTGGAGAAGATGAGAAGTTGGTGGAGGAAAACAGGAGAAGAGAGAAATTAGAAGAAGAAGACACCCAAAAGCCCTTTTCAAGGCCCCTCTACTGTTTCGAAAAGATGTATATTCTCTCTTGTATAAAATTCTTTGTATAGTTGTTTGTTTGATTCATATCCATAAATATATGTATGTCTATGTCTCTAACCCTGTCTCTAACCACGTCTATATGTATATGTCTCCTTAGTCTTTGTCCACTGAGTAGCGCGCATTCAGGTGAACTCCTTGCCACACTACCCCACCCGATCGAGGTCAGCCACTAGCAACAGTGTTGCCATTGTTTCCCCAGTGTACAGTACTGTGACGTCACACTTCTTCAATTTCTATAGACCCTAGACAGTCCCAATCCCTTGTCGCTATACATTCATTATTCTAAATTCCCATTGACCCTAGACAGTCCCACCCATGTTGATGTCCCATAGACACCAAAGGGTAAATTCACTATTTTAACATTAAAGTCCATATATATCCAATATCGTCTCCAATCAGTAAGTATGATCGTTGACTTGCGAATACTCATGCAAAACAATAAATCGTATTGTATGCTCTATATTGAAACTTATCTTTAATCTTTAAAAAAATCCTAATAATATAAACACGTGTTCGTAACGTTTACTTCAAGTTGACAGGTTAAAGGTTTCATTATATAGACAAAGTAAAGTGCATATACAGCGCAGTTTGCGATGACAGTTTTAGATGAGGTACGATCTTTATTTACCAACGCTCATCTGCCAATAAACCTGACCGTAGGATGAATATCGCGATTCTGCTTTTAATGTAAGAATGAAAAGCAAACCTTAAATTAATCCACAATTCATCAATGTCAACACATTTCCTTAGACTTTCTATATAAACTTTCGCCTCATGAATGTGAATGAACGAATGATGACGACGATCATAACTATTGTTGTTATTATCATTATTGCGAATACGTAAATGCATCAAAAACCAGTCCAAAAATCAATTAAAGCCTATGCCAATCTTACAAGTATCAATGTAAGATTGAATTGTAGTTTTTGTCAGTTCTTAAATAGAATGCAATATGAATGTAGCAGAAAAGGAAAGAAACAAAGAATAATTTTGGATTTTAAATACCTTTAAAGCATTATCGTTGATAAATTTCGTGTAATAACCGCATGATCACTAATTTAAAAATAAATTAATTACTTAGGATATATAGAGTTAATATATACATATTGTCATCATAAAGAGACAAATATTGCTTTACTAGTTTGTCAGGCCACTTTGAAATAATTAAATAAAATAAAGAAATATTAAAATAAAATTTTAGCGCTTATTAACTTTAGTGCCATAGGCCTCATATTTGTGCCTTTTTAATGATGTCACTTACCCTATTTGGTGTATGCTGACTCTGTGGAAGTGAGGAAATCTTGCGAAGGTAGTTGGTTTGGTCGATTAAATTATGCATGTGTTATGTCATAGATACATAGTACATACTATACATGTATTGTATTTATATCAGATACAAATACACATATTTGCCCTTTGAACGGAGTTAAGATATGCTGCCGGCAACTGTGTATTGACCGAGTGAATGAACTCTTTACATCCCTGTTAGTGTGTCGCTACAAAATGTACTTAACTTTACTATCATTCATAGGTCCAGAGACATCGTCGTTTGACACAAGCGAAAATCCCCAACGCTCGTATTTTCATGGATTTTTGCCCGTTTCTTGCTACGATGGTAGAGAGAGAGAGAGAGGGGGGGGGGGGCCGCAGATTTGACTTTTTCATATTTAATTAATAATTATAGGTTACTGCATTTATATGGGAAATTTGAACGAGGTTTGGGATGGAATACTGCACGACAAGTTCTTATTTTCCCATACAAATGCAGTAACCTTTTCATTATATGCTCATTTTTTATTTCACCTAAGGTTTAATTATATAAACACAATACACTACAAGAAACAACGTAAATGAATGTATGCCGCTTTCCACATTAAATACACAAGCGCATATTCATCATTACACAAATCAACATTATTACTGCGCACATAACTCCGCCCAGACAAATTTGAACTTATTCGCGCGCTCGACATAACTTTCTAAAAAGAAAATAGCGTGTCTAGTTAAAACTGAAATTTGGAGTTCATATTGGGAATGAATGTGCATTGCTACAACTTTTCCATTTGATCTGGAATGAACAGATTTTGTTATTTTTCACGATTCTAGGAAATTTCGTGATTATCGACTGGATTTGTATGTGCGATTCCACATGAAATACACGAGATTTAATAAGCAAGGGAGAAGCGTGTTGACATCTGCAAATGTGTTTCTGTTTCTGTCATTGAATGTTTGAAATCATAACGTGGGAAAAATATGAAGTCTTTCAATTGCAATTATCAACAAAACGCATTGGAATTTAATGCTTATTTAATTTTGAGCGCAGTAAGGAGGATGCTATTGTACTTATCATCGAAATTACAGCACAATTGGAAAAGTGTAATCCAGACTGAAAACCTATGACATGGCTCATGTAATTCGGATTTGCAGAATTAAAAAAATACACTTTGAGGCAATTCAGGATGTGAAACTAAGTATATTTTATTTTGCCATTCTTATCACCAGCTAAAGAAGAGAGTATATGATTTGTCACTTGTATGTTATTTGAAAGGACCTTATCTTGCGTCTGTTATATACAGTAGCTAGCCTAAAATCGTAACATTGTATCAGCTGGTATGTGGCAGTCCACGAAACATCCGTTTTAGTTCATTCAGAAACAAATTTAAACAACCACAACGTAAAGAGTCCCTTACGCGAGTGAACATGATTTGCGTTTAAATCAAAAGTGCTGGCTTGTTGTTTGTTTACAATATAAAGTAGTTCCTTTATGCACGTGAATGCTTTATGTGAATTGTCGCGCGAGTTCAGTATCGGGTAATACTGAACGATTCTGACAATGTAGAGTTAACGCGGAAAAAATAAGAATATAATAATAAACGATTTTTGGAATATTATAATAGGTTTAAGAAACAACAACAACACTAGAGCGTTAAATACGTTACAGCATGTGTGCCACGTAACCGATGAATTTAACTTAAAGTGACAACAGAAATTGCATCTATGTATCATTTATATTATGAACATCGAATATAGATTCCAAGGAAAGTGTAAACATACCGTTACGACGAATAGTGTTCATGTAGGTTACTTGGTGTAAGTTAATTTTCAAGGTTTTCATCCAAACCAACTTGTTTTTCTCTCTCACTCCAAATTTCCGCATATGTTTCCTTTGTACTTGATAGGGGGGAAAGGGGAACGGAACAAAGTAAGGATTGCGATGAAGTTGTGTACCAGTTTATATTTATTTAGAAAACGGGGATTATTATTATCTTTCCTCGCAATTTTGTCATACGTCGTTAATGATTAATGAGTGGAAATTCATCAACGATCTGTAAGCTTGCAGTTGAATGTTTATATATTCGTATTATTGCACCATGGGCGGATCACAATTTGAAATGCCAGTCGTATTGGTATAATAATTTGCTTTATACCAACACATTCAATGCCATATTATTTGTAATGTATGCTGTATCAATAAATACATAAATAAATAAATAAATATATATATATATATATATATATATATATATATATATATATATATATATATATATATATATATATATATATATATATATATGTATATATATACATATCTATTTATATATATATATATATATATATATATATATATATATATATATATATATATATATATATACATATATATATACACATCTATTTATATATATATATATATATATATATATATATATATATATGTATATATATGTATGTATATGTGTATATATCTATGTATGTATACGTATATAGCTATCTATATATATATACATATATATATATATATATATATATATATATATATATATATATATATATATATATATATATATATATATATAATCAAAATCAATTTCACAGTGCTAACGATATGTGAATGAATTGTCATTCTTTACTTTTCAAAGATCATAAATATAACCGTAATTATGTTGTTATTTCTTACCGCACCGTACTTTGTTACACTACATTTATTGCAACCAGGAACCTTGGAAAAATTCATGTCAGACACAATTATTCTTTCTTTGATCATTTCTCTCTCTTGTCCTGTCACACTGATATGTATAAAATAAGAAACACAAGTTTTAACTAGGTGGCTAATACATTTGTTTCAGTTCAATGATCACTAGAATTAAAAAAATATTTTGCAGCGATATATCATGTAGGACAGATATATGAAGTAATTATTTTACGACATATTGATGGAAGATACAAACCCTTGCGTTTGTGTTATATTATATTTTCTTAACACTGCTTTTTATTAACTTCGTATTAATACGATTTAATTTACTCGTATGGTTCAATGAACCTTGCAGCGCAAAATTCACACATATTTCTCAGATACTTGTACTACATACTACGGAGACATTGAGAGAAAACAAACTGATAAGGACCTGTGGTTTAAAAGAAAGTTTGAACAGTGAAAGAGAACATAAATTCAATTAGGCACAGAAGCTGTTCACCTTTATTATATGGGAATGGACGTCCGAAATGATCAATATGTCATTAAGAACAGATGTCCATATGCTCTATCATAAGTATATGTTGTGATATCCATCATAGAGACGAAAAACGATACAAAATAAGAAAACGTTCAATTATGAAAACAAACCTACTGCATAATGCTTCTAAATTGAAAGAAAACTCAATATTCCAACTGACAGCATCTAAATATAGATCTCTGTTTATGGAAATCATATACAATTTTCATACCCAAGAAATAACAAACAATACACTCAATGCATAATAAGTCATGCATTGAAGAAAGTAAATATTCAAACACCAAAAATAAGTATTTGCTTATCAAATCATAGAATTGTTGATAACGACCCATGATGACATCATTTCCATTAATATTGTAATTTAAAAGTACAAGCGTTCAGAATCACTGTTTCATAATGTTAATGAAAATAGCCAGGGCAAAGTATTCCAAATTGTCTGTATCCGATGCGTACTTTACTCTTCTTCAAACCAGGTGTAAGAATTCGTATAGGTTACATTGTCAGATCTTCAAGAGCTTCGATGAAGAGGTCGGTAGTTGATAAACGTTTTATTTTCAACTCTTTTTTGATACGACGGTAGAAACATTCGGGAGCCTGCACAACAAAAGAAGAAAAAAGTAATTACGTTAATGTATAATAGGCGCCTCACATGAAATCAGTTTACTTCTCACGTCTCACCTGGATCAATGTCAGTCATTAAAAGGAAGTTTTTACACAATCTTGGATGATTTTTAGCTCAAAGCTTTAACACCACAGCTCTCGCCCAATTTCCTAAATGTTTACCATAGGTCTTATCCTAAGACGAAACATTTTTTCTAGTTCTAATTTTCTGACTTACCCTGTATCAAATGTGCATCTTGCAGATATAATGTTTTGATAAAAGTGTATATGAAATGTTCTAGAGAAAGCAATGTTTACCCTATACTTATAGTATTGCAAGATCTTAATTGCAATGCTGATTGTTGAGAAAGCAAAATTGTATGATCACACAAGATATAATGCATATAATACACAGACGATGCTTTTTTAACTGATAATTTCATTAAGACAAAAGCCACGCGTATAATAATAATAATGTGGTTGGTAATTACACTGTGGATAAAACGAGGCTGACCACTGGGAACAAGTCAATTGCAGTGTATGACGTAAGGCTAATTTTATATTAGTAGAGGTGAGACGAGGGCGGTATTGGGATATAATACTATCAATAACATGCGCTGTATAGTTTACCTCCTTCCTCATTGTGATCAATGCCGCCAAGTCCCTTCCAGTAAACTGTTCAAATTCCTCCCTAAATAAATGAGAGTTTGAGAACATTAGTAACATTTCTGTTCTTCATCTTCCAACGGCTTAACAGTTATACCCAAAACGTGGTAGGAAAATCAATTTTGATTTCGAAATACAAATACATATCATTAGCATTGCGCTAACAGTGCCTAATTGAATAAAACACAGTTCGGTTGACAATTCCAAGCATGCTGTCTGAGATATATATGATACCGATATTACAAACGCAGTAACCAGAAATAACATATCACATTTGTCTTTTGGGTAAATACTGTAGAACGCCAATTGAATGTGAAAAAGGGTACTGTATTGCCATTGTTGAAACGCAGCATGGAAATATTGCAGAAACTAAAAATAATATCTAGCAAATGCATACACAAATTGCAGCATTTTACGTTTAATTTTGACACCAAAGAAAGATTTGTAAACGTATATATATATATATATATATATATATATATATATATATATATATATATACACTAAACTAGCGCAAAATCATCTGGGATTGAGGAAACATATGATGTTCTTCGATGCAATATGTGGTATGGATAGATGAGTGAAGGAGATATTAATGCCAATCATAGCTTCCAGTATAAGCTTTCAACACAGTTCAAAATATAGAGACATATATTTTACATCATCCGTGGCAGTCACATTGCCCTTCTAATGTTGTATAGCGTTCTGTAACTAACACAATAATATTATTTACTGCGATTTTAACCGAAAGATGAGTTTCATAGCTTCAAACAATTCGAAATGTAAAATAAAGTCCATAGTACGGTGTTTAGATAACTAAGGTTCTAAACATTGGGCTATATAAATTCGGAAATATTTAAAATATTACAATAAACCCGATCGTAGGGTGCTCTAAGAATGGTTTATAAACTCTGAAAAAGGTGGCGGTGGGTCGAATTAACATTACTGTAATCCAAGTCATGTACATAATTGTTGTTAAACACTTGCCAAAGTTGGTCTTGATTACGCCTACGCTAAGAAAGAAAAAATTCAACTTGCATAACTGTCAATAAAATACCTATCGTCATCGTAATCGTACTTGTTTAAGAACACAACATTAATTTGTAACATTTGGAATGATAGTTGTCTTTACAAACAATCGCCAATGTGTAAGTAGCTTACTAGCCCTGCAAACCAGTCTAAGTAGTCCATATCCACTAGAAGATAAATCTGATTTTTTTTTTTAATACTGATACGCGCAACACATATTTTTCTTTTCTTCTCTTGAATTTCCTACATTCATATTTGCTGATAATAGAACAGGTGTTCTGAGGAGTTTGAATAAGCACCCCTGTCTGTAATCGTAACGTCACACACAAGTGCGTGGAAGTGATATAAGGAAAGACATGACCGTTTCGCTTTAGCAGGCCTGTAACATGTGACTAAATCGAGTCGAGGCTATTACATTATTCATTTTGTTTCATATTTTTTTCTGTAGTTAATCGGAGACTAACGAGAGAAGGTGAAATCATAAGATCAATATTTTCCAATCATCCTCATTTAGATCGCCAGATATACGGCATATAGCCTGGAAAGGAAATGGAAAGACTCATACACATCACTTTGTTTGGCTTACATTGCATAACGTCTTATGTTGCCTACAGGTGCACAAATACAATTTGTATTTCTTTTGGATAATTCCGTTTTACCTTCAGTGCAAATTCAATTATTACGCATAATAAAAGGTGTAAGAAAAAGTGATGCGACATGGAAGAACATATATAGAGAAGTAACAATTTTATTTTTCCGGTTCAATGGATCTGAAGAGAATCATTTAGTTTTCCACAATGTTCAGGAACTATCTTTAGCAGGGGATGGAAACTTGAATGGAATGATGACAGACCATTACGGAAATAATGTATCTGCATAATTTAGGGAGCTGTTTCAAGGAATAACAGAGAAGAACAACATGAGCCATATTTAATTACGAAAATAAGACAGTATAATATGATACACGATGCATACGAAATCTAGAAATGATATATATACATTTCCACATAAACGACGAACAAACGATGATTCAATTACATATGTGTCGGAGTTAGATCTTTGTAGGGAAAGTTCGGCAATTTTGGGCAAAATCATTAGATGTGACCACTGAAATATACTATAAATCACATGAAAAACACCAATCTCATCGGTGAACTGAAACCAACAATGATTTGTTCAGATTACCGTAGTATAAAATATAATATTCTTTATCGTTAGTAGGTGATAATGATATGGACTATTGTTTATTCATCTTTATTAACAACATCGGTGACATCTAGAACTGTTAGTACTAAGTTAGAAATTCTGCATGAAATTTGTCAAGACGTGGATGATGATTAACATTTGTATAGGTTGAATACATTACATATGTGAATGTCTGTATTCATTGTGTTTATCAATGCAGAGAATGAAATTAGTTTGTATTCCACGACCGTAACTGAAGAAATATAGCTATAGCCTCAGTGAAGATCATATTTTGCACAAATACATTATGTTGATATGGTCATTTCATAATCAAGTCTTATATGGGGATTACCCATAGATTAACGTAGATACCTATCGATATTTGCGCCTGCTGGATACAAGGTCAGTATCACATGACGAATGTTGCATTTACAAACGTCTTCGGCTCATATATTTGTATCTATACCTGGTATCTTTCAAAATAAAAATCCCAAACTACTGAAATTTTTATTTACGTCTGTTTGGACACACTTACACAACTAGTAGTAAAATGCATATTGAAATCGTACCATATAGATAAAGGAAGAACGATGCCTGTGACATATGATTTACCTTTCTCAAAGCAAGTTAGAAAACAAAACTGTGCTATTCTAATAAGAATTCCATCAAGTAAAGAACTGAGCCATACAAATTAGGAAAATTTGAATGTTACTAAAACTAAACTATTGCGATCATCCTTCAAGAGAAATGTAATTGAGTACGGCCTTAACAATCAAGATATTCTGCAATGAATTGTTACTGACAATCAGACGTATCTGAACAAAACTGTCATTCGAAATATTCTACATCTAAGTTCAATAAACATTGGCTATAGGACCAACATTATATAGGACCAAACGTTTACTAATCTGATAACTGCTTTCACGTGTTTTACAACTGGTTGTTCGGGAGAATAAGAAACGTGTACTAAGTGCATTATAAACAAACGGCATACTGTATCCAGATGTCAATTACCTCCCTCATTAAAAATAACATGTACATGTAGTATATGTGAGATCACAAATGCGGATGCAAGTTTTAGTGATGATAAATTTCTTTCCTGAGTGACATATTTCAAAATTCTATGAAAAGACATGTATCTGTACGCATGATTTAAACAAACATTCATACCATTCACACAGTGCTTAATTTAATCTGAGAGAGAGCCAGCACGATGTCATGTCGCAACTCAGTCTGAACACAGTCTGAGACCTACGCGAAAAATGATAATATGGTGTATTGTAAACGTGTTTATAATAGTTCGAAATTGTACAGATGATACACTACATCCAACAACTATTGTACATCTAGGTATCAAATAAGCTACATCGACTAACATAAATGTTCCATATGATAAAGAGTGGAAATAGAAGCGGAATTAGCATGATACATAAAACGTACATTGCAACAGATAATGAATAATATTCGTGGATAGTGAGCAATAAAAATGGATTGATGACGACGAAAAATCAGTGTGAGGTCCATTGATTTATTTAAGAGATTGTTCAGTGGCACTGTTGGTTGAATTGAAAACAAATGTATACATTTATCCTAACTAAATACCAAATATCTAGTTATATAATTCCTCATCTTGGACTCTTTAAATCATCTTTGCTGTAAATCAAAAATGTAAATCTGCATCTTTTATGCAGCATTAGAGTGCATCATGTTCAGTGTCTGAAATATAAAGATTCAAATTTGCATTTTTCTTGAATATTTTATGGCAACACAAATAGCTTTGACAGACTGATATTTCATTCACATTACTAAGGAAGTATACATTATCAATTGTTACTGAGAATATTGCTTTTTATTAAATAAATGAAGAAAGGTTTTTCACTTTACTAAACTCCCCGCTGCATTTCCGACATAGATTAGCAGCAGAGAGACTGGGCCCACCAACTATTTCGTCCAACAGGACCATCTATCGAAAACTTTTCTGATAGAAGTTCTTATTTCACAAAAATAACCCTTCTATCCAGAACCTATGATGACTAAATCCTCTTTTCTGGATAGAAGGGTTATTTCGACAAAGATAACTCACTATGAAAAATATTTCTTCACGTGGTGACGTCGACGACGACGTTGGCGGCCCAGTCTCTCTGCTGCTAACGATGAAAAATATTTTAGGATTTTTAGTTAAAAAAATGTATCTAACCCAACTCGGTATCGTGTCCGAGGATCATGTAAATTTATCGTCACAAACCCGTGTGGCTTTCGTTGAGCATGACTAAAGAAATTTCTGAATCTATTTATGTCCATGTCTCCGCTGCACCAAGTCTGATGAATATTTCGTAACGTGTGTGAGTCAACGCCGTTAAATACCGCGAGAACGTTACAGTTATCTCTGATCACTTTCGGAATTTGTGTATACCGTTGAGTTACATAAATCATATCAACGTTTATGTGCCTGCCGCGTGAAAATATCCTGGCAGGATTTGATTGTTTGTCCAACATGATGTCGTCGTAAACGACTAAATTATTAATCGATCCATCGATATCATCGATACTCGGTGCTTCATTGATATCGGTTATAAAATCAATAACATCTTCGTGAAAATCACTTTGATTTTCCATTATCGATTTTGCACTTTCGTTAAAATCTTTTATCACTTGATAACATCGCTGATCGTCCACAGACTGGGCTATCAAATATAATTTATCCCACTTCATCCACTTCATTATCAAATTAAGTAACAACTGTGTCTTACCCGACCCAGATGGACCTATGATAATCATTCGGATTGAATTTGGTAGCGCTGAGTTATGCTTGATTGGCTCTCGTCGCTTTCTCGCGGAAAAGTCAGTGATTTCCATTAGATATATCATAAAATAAATATGGATTTATATTGTGTGAAATGCCGAGCACGTACCCCAACTACGGATACAACAACAATTACAACAAAATATAATCGACAAGCGCTTACAGGCAAGTGTGAACGATGTGGCACAAAAAAAATTAGATTTATTAAAAAAAAAGGAGGTGATATCGCAGCCAAGTTAGGAAAATTACCAGGAGCTCCGTGGGCTAAATATCCAGGAGAAAAACATCTTCCAGGATATAATTACTGTGGTCCAGGAACCCGACTTGATATCAGACTTGATGCTCAGGATCAACCAAAACCAGGTGAGTATCCGATAAACGCTATTGATAGCGCGTGCCATGCTCATGATGTAGCTTACCGAAGCAAGGATTTGCAACAGCGCCATCTCGCGGACGTGAAATTAATTCACTCGTTAAATGCCATCCAAGATAAATCTTTCAAAGAAAAGTTAACATCCTGGTTGATAAAATCCGCAATGAAAGGTAAATTAGCGTTAGGTACTGGTATATAATGGAGTCGATTTATTATTCCCCAAGCGGATACTGGAGAGGTAACGCAGCAATTGATAAACTTGCCAGCGCGGCATCAGTAACACGCGCGGTTGCCAAAAATTGGTTATCCCGACAGGCAATATGGCAAATTTATCTACCGCGCCCTAAACAAATTCACTTTGCGCATTTCGATGTTAGTGTACCAGATGAGGTTCATCAGGCTGATATATTATTTCTGCCACATGATATTATCCGAAGACGCACATACAAGTACGCGTTAACCATAGTTGATGTTGCCAGTAGATACAAAGATGCGGAACCGTTAACAACTGAAACAGCATCTGAGGTTGCTTCTGTGTTTGAAAGAATTTATCGGCGAGGACCTCTGCGATGGCCAAATTTATTACAAGTTGATCCTGGCAAAGAATTTCAAGGTGCAGTATCATCGTTGATGAAACAACATAACGTCACCATACGACGAGGACACACTGAAATTCACCGTGATCAGGTAATTGTTGAGCGATTCAATAGAACACTTGCTGAGCGGTTATTTGGATATCAATACGCGAAGGAATTCATTCAAGATACGAGATCGCGCGAATGGGTTGCAAGATTACCAAGCGTGATAACTGCGCTAAATAATGAAATTACCCGAACCACCAACATGAAACCTGCCATCGCGATCACGAAAAAAAATATACCACTACAAAGAAAGAAAGAAAAACAGCAAATACTGGGTAATGTTACTGTAAGATATTTATATGAACCAGGTGAACTTGAAGGTGGTAAACGAAGAGCGACTGATCCCATTTGTAGTGTTACCACACATAGGATATCCACCGTGACAAGATCCACTGGCAGACCAGCAATCTATAGATTAGATTCAACTGCTCCTCAACGCGGATTCACCCGTGAGCAACTTCAGGTAATTCCCGAGGATACACAATTGCCGCCAAAATCACTGAAGTGATTTCGATCACTTAACTAGCGCTGGCACCCCGACGTCGATTACACTCAAGACAGGTCAGCATGACATTATCACGTGTATGACAGCGATTGTTATCTTTTCTGTCTACGGTAAATTGTCTTGAATTTTTATTCGAATACTTCCATAGCATTATACAATTACAGCTCGCACAGTAATTATTCTGTTGTTGTTTCAGCGCAACAACGAAGTCATCGTCAAGATCAAAATCGGGATTATTTTTTTTTTGTCACTCTGTTTGTAACCGGCGAGTTCTTTTCTTATTATGTTGCTGTTGTTTTCATTATTAATTTTATCAGCGTTTGATTCATTCAAGACAATTCTTCGAAGTTGAGATATTCTTCTGACTCTGGACACCGCTAAGTAAACAAAGTTTGACCATTCGATTCGATCATCAACGATCCAGACAGTTGTATCTGAAATAGTCAGTCCTTGAGATGAATGAATTGTCATTGCGTATCCTCGCGTCCACGGGGATTTATTCATCGCTAGTGCATCCTCGACAGCATCGATGTCAACTAACACAATATCATTCAATACTAAATTCTGTTTCTCTGTCTTTCCTGGAATATTAACATCTATATTTTGTAACCGCGTATCAGCTGGTCTATAACATAACGGCGTTGGCAGCATTGGAAACTTTTTTTGTTGCAACCGAAATAGCTGTTGTTGAAGTGTGTCTCTGACTATCTTTCTACTTGCCACTATCAAATCCTCTGGTTTCTACGAGCTCCAAAAGTCGCTCATCGAAGTTTCAGGAATCATCTCGCGCATGATTTCACATTGAATTTTATTCGGTTGTAGCCTGATTAGTGTTTTAAATTCTTTCAGCGTTGCATCAAGTGCTCGGTAATCATCAGACACTTCTTCGTGATAATCAACAAAATTCCTCAGCCAATCATGCGGAGATGTGCCGACAAACGGAGGTGGTTGACCGTGATCGCCGCACATAATCACTGCAGTATTTTTCGTTAACAGCCAATCAAGAAATGTTTTTAACGTTTCCAACGGTACCGTACATATCTCATCCCAAATTATTATATCATTGATATATTTTTTTCCCATTCGATCTGGCGTCCACACACCGCCGCTGTATTTGAAAAAGCTGTGATAAGTACAAGAATTGACTCCTCGTTGTTTCATCTCTCTGGCAAGTCTGTGTGTGGGTGTTAGCACAATCATATCTGATTTTCGAAATAATTCAATCGCTCGAATTGTTTTACCAGACCCGCCCGGCCCATTCAAATAAACAGTTTTGTGTCTGGTGACTGGATCATCCACAGACGGTGCGGAAGATATTTCTGGCATCTCGGAGTTATAATAATCATCCTCGATTGCAACATCAGCGGATTCACAATACTCGTGCAGCATCTCCGCTTTAATTCTCCACGAACCCCATTCATCTCCGCCGCAGAATTTCATTATACCGGTCAGTGATTCTGAATATTTCTTGTCGATGTAAAATGAATCCGTGGCAACTCTGACTGCCATGCCAGTATGGTATGGGTCAGGAAATCGATTTACCATCGATAACAAATTTATAGAAACATAAGCCAGCATTGAAGATATCAAATGTGTGTATTGAGGCGATTCTTCGTCGATATAACTTACAATTGTGCCCAACTTTTTCCCGTCGGACAGGAACACATCCTCCCTGTTACAAAATATGTCTCTGGCAACCGCGTCGGCGATTATAAAATCCAATTCAGCTTCATCGATAATCAACCGCGAGTGATGCATTTTATGATCAAATGCTGCACCCTGAGTAAATTTACCGATTATTCTTCGTCCAAGATCTTTCGCTGTGCTTTCACTGTTTTTGAGTTTGATCTTAAGAATTTTAGGAGCCTCACTGACAATGACATCCATCGGGGTATTTGGACACTCTCGTGCATACTCGCCGATAACTTCATCTACACTGACACGCTCCGGTGTTGGTAACCAAACTGAGGTCTGCGGTCGATAACATATGATTGCTTCACTGACAGTCAACGATACCAGTATGCCGCTGTCAAGCATATATCGCAATAACACTATTGGTGCCCAGCGCTTTTCGACGAAGTGTCTGCCAAACCAAACATAACAAATCGGATGAAGTCCCGTGGCGAACACAAACGAAGTCACACGAGCAAATCCTGTCAAATCAGCGTCGGGTAAAACGCCGTTTACGGCGACTCGTGTCATGGAGTTCGTGGGGTGTCCAAACCGCGCAAAGTATTCGCGGCACTCGCCGTTTAGAGAAAGCTTCCTGGGTAGCAGGCAATCATATCCACGGAAATCATATCCCGGTAGTCATATCGGGTATTCCATAACCCGCCATGACCATACTCGACACAACTTAACTGTATATCCGAGAGAAACTGACTTCGGGTTGGTCTCCACGAATTTCTTTCTCTGGCGGCGTGAGCGGCAACACTTGGAACTGTAAAACAATTAACCAATAACTGCTCATCGCTAGCAGTTCTCATATACGTTTTTGCGAGTTTTTTCATTTGTTGTTGCAACGATTCTGTTCTGTATAATTCTCCGTTGGGTCTCACAAATTGATCATAGTCGCCATCTTCAGAGCTCCTAAATAACCACACCGACACAGGGTCGGTTTTACTCAGCGCGTAAATAACCTCGTATATGTTTCCAGAATAAAACTTGACAACACGGTCTCCTGGAAATATTGTAACTGCATCAGTCCACGCGTGCGAATTATGATCAATAATTTCAATCGGTGTTCCTGACTTTTTATAATGCTTCGAACTGTATAATATTTCCCCGGTTAGTGTTTTTACTGTTATTGAGCATTTTAATTTACTTGATAGCACAGCAACATCATTTATTGTTGCCCCAGTATCCTTAACCGATTCACCCCATGATGTTATTTTTTCACGTCGCAGATCGGTTAAACCATTTCCTCGTTTTGCGTTTTTAAAATGTTCCATTACTCGCTCGGCTACACAATTCAGCGTTGAAAATCGCATCGGGGTGAGTTTATCAATTTTTGGTTTTTTTACAGGATATATTCCATAAATGACTGCGGTTACAGGATACGATCGAGCGTAATATGGTATATCAATCCCGGTCAGCATTCCTGGTTTGGAGTTGCTGCTTAACAGAATTGTCTTTCCGTTAGCAAGAACAGGGTCAAGTTTGTCACGGATAATCCACGTATCGTCTTCAGCGTTGACGATAAATTTTATTCTGAAAAAATATTTCTTTTCACGTTGATGAAAATCAATATAATCAATAATTGTTTTTGCTCTGGCATCAGTCATTGTAGCATCGATGATGTCCTCATCACCGAAGAAGAGTTCGTCAGCGACATTGACATCGTCAACGTCGCGGATAATTTTAAATGACGACCATACATGAGATGCGCCGTCGTCGCGAAATTCTTTTTTACCCTCGTTGATAATATTAAACAGATCAGTTAGATGCCGTCGTCGTGGATCCGGGTTTAGCCTGTCAAGATCGAATCTCCCAGCGACAACTGCGGATAATTTCGAAAACTCCTCCATTATTATATTTAAGACAAATATTTAAATAAGAAAATATTATATATACAATGAACAACTGCAAATGGTTAAAAGTTGGATCCGTAACAGTCTGTGGTAAGCCCTGCAGGAAGGAATTCTGCGGTGAACACATACAGAGCATCAAACGAGGAAGCACAGGACCTATTCGTTGCCTGCGATGTGGCATTGGTGTCAGAGGTAAAACACAATTATGTGCGGGGTGAAACGATACCGGGAACTCAAGCGATATTACAATAAAAAAAATAACGGAGACGCGCTAAAATCCGAGAGTAATTATATAACTAGGTTTTCAGACAAATTATAAATTAGACAAATACATGAAGTATATATGAATCAAAAATTTGTCTCACATCCAACCATCAAGAATTATGAAGCATCACGACAGGGAATAGTCAGACACTGTAGGCGGAAAAAGCCAGTTGGTGTTGTTAATAATGCTGGTTACCTCCATTTTAGGGTTGCTGGCGGTAAAAACTATTATATTCACAGGTTTGTGTTTGAGGTATTTAACGGAGAGATCAAAATAGGTCTTGTAATTGATCACAAAGATAATAATAAACTTAATAACTCTCTTCAGAATTTGCAAGCCATTACTCCAAGTGAGAATTCTGCACGAGGTGACGCTGGTAAATTTGCAAAAATTCCCAGAGCTGTCAGATCTCTCAATAAAAATACTAATAAAGAAAATATATTTCGCTCAATGAACTCAGCTGCGAAGTATTTTGGTATTCACTCCCATTCGGTTCATCGTGTTGCAGAGAATATTATCAAATCAACTTTTTCAAATAGGTTTGATAGCTGGATTATATTTTCTTATGTAGATAACTCTGCAGTGACTGCGTGAAAGTCAATGATACAATTATTTCCCCGTTGTCACCTTGACTTTGTCAACAGCGCGCTATAACACTTTACAGGTACGAGCAGACGATTTTCTGCACAAGGAAGTAAATAACTTCCCTTGACGCTATCAAGGTGACAGCGCAAGAATGATTTTAACCCTTGATGAAATCAAAGCAAACGTGTATTTATCTTTTTTTTCACAGACAATATCACTATTTTATTACACTTGTTCGGGTTTATGGCTCATCTGTGGTTTCCACACGATAATATTTAAGAAAATACGTTTTAAACAAATCACGCTGAGCTATTTCTGAACTTTTGGGTATCAGTCGGTTTATATATAATATCGTCCTGATATCATATTGGGGTTTCGAAACCCAACGAAGTTGCACAACTTTCTCCGTTATCGCCCCGTTTCGGGGTAACCTTTTACCCCAAAACAGGGTTGATTTCCGGGGGTGGGTGTGCAGCTTGTTGGATGTAGAATTATAACCCCGCATCTGTCTGTGTTGTATATATGTTTGTACCGTCCTAGGATAAGTTATGTGTTTGTGCCGTCTTAGAATAAGTTAGAATTAAGTTATATGTTTGTACCGTCCTAGGATAAGTTATATATACAATTGTAAAATACAATCGCTGTAAATATTGTAAATACTATGTGTTTGTGCCGTCTTAAGATAAGTTCTACTACTGTGTAAGCTTGCTAAAATGCGGTGGCAATTTAGAAGCTTTACAGATGTAGATACTACATGTTATGTGTTGTTCCCATATGAGCCTTGCTAGCATATCAAATGGTAAGCTAGGAGGTTCACAAATGGGGAATGTCTCGTCGTTTCTTAAACACACCTTCTGGGCTTTCTAGACTGTTATTTGGCAGTTTAGGAGCTCAATCGGTAGTGTTTCCGCCCACTCCTTAGTTTGGTAGCCTATCATATGATAAGCTAGAGACTCAAAGGAGATGTGATGTTTTTTATTTTAAATATTCAAATATTTAAAGATATAAAAATATATATAAATATGAATCACGAAAATATCAATAATGTGATTGATGCTATTAAAAAATTAGAAAAACAAGGATTTAATATATTACTAAATCCTGAAACAATACTGTCTGATTTTGAATCGTTATATGAATCTAAATGTGCAGGGCGTTATATTCTTCCTGCTCAATATCGATTCATAAAGATGATCCAAAATAATTTGTATAAATCGCTGGCCAGCGTAGCGGAGGCACAAATAAATGAATTTGTTCCACTGTCTCGTACAATCGAAAAGATCAAGCTGGCACTGGCAGCCGAGTATGAAACAAAGAAGATAATTAACAATCGGATCAGAAAATTAAAGCATTGAATGTCCGCTGAAAATCCAGAGAATTTAGAAAGCAATGATAGCTTCGTCACCGATGACGAAGTCATTCACGAGGAAGTAAATACCTCACCTTGACTTCGTCAAATACTTGGAAGTGAAATCGTGTACCTAGAAGTGAAATCGAAAGTAAAAAAAAGTAATATTTTTTTTTTACTGTGTAAATTATGCAACTGTCCGATTTTACTGATTGCTACTCGCAAATACCCTGTCAGGATCAGTGAAATGGTCAGTGTTAAAAAATATATATATATAATAAAATTATGCAATTGTCCGATTTTGTTAATTTTTACTAGCAAATACCCCATCAAATCCGTGACTTTGGTCTGTTTTGTTAATTTTTATTAGCAAATACCCCATCAAATCCGTGACTTTCGTCAGTGGTAAAAAAATATATATAAAGTAAAATATTTTTAAGGATTTTCACTGCAGTATCTTATCAAGATGATCCCGTGAAATGCAAGAGTGAACAACGTTGAGGATTTGGTCTGCGTCACAAGTAATCATCGTGATATTGTTTTCGCGGAATTGCTTCAGCTGAAATTCTGTCAGTAAAAAATCATCATTGCCGTACTTATCGATGATTATTTTAACAACGCACGGGAAATGATTTCCAGTAAATATTTTTCGGATGAATTCTTCAAGCGCGCTTTTGTTGTGTATTAAACATTTCACGTGCTGATACATACTATTATTTTCGCGTTCATTTAATATAATTTATTACGACAGTGCTGTCGCTGATGGTGATGTCGCTGACAGTGCTATCATCGTCGTCGTTGTCACTGTCAATCAAATCACTGTCAGAGACATCTTCATCACTGACAACAAAATCACTGTCAAAATCACTTTGTGATTCACAAACATATTGTGTTTCCACGCTAGCGTCAGAACTGTCAGAGAGATTTTCATCATCATCATCATCATCATACTTCTGGTAATTCGAAGATTTTTTGGACATTATTATGATATGATATTATTAATTGAAAGTCTTAAAATCGTTTCTGAAATTCCCTGAATTTGCATTGAAAATCCTTTATGATGAAAGTCTTAAGACTTTACCAGCAAATTAATACTAACAGTCTCGCCACGTAGGTCCAAAAGTCTACCCTGCTGGTCAGTGACTTTAAAATTTATCCTTGTCAGCGTAGGGTTATGACACCGCAGAAATACAGGATTGATTGGCTCTTGCACAATCAAAAATCCAGGTGGTTCTTTAGGAGTAAATGAGTATAGTATAAACCCTTGCTGGGCTTGATTTGATATTGTTGTGTCTGTGTTGTAGCTGCCATCGATTACGTCACATATAAGATTGACCGCGACGACATCAGTGATATTTACGATTCCCGGAGAAATATGTCGGCCATCGCTCGCTGTGGAATTATTGTGTGCTAAGATAACGGGTTCTGGTAGTGTTTTTTTCCATTGTGCAAGTATGTCATCGAAGTAATCATCGACGATATCAGCGACGTGTTTTCGTAGCGTGGCCGGGGAAACGTATCCTGGTAATTTAAAATTCGGTAGTTCAGCTTCGGTCAGCGAGAACCTATTTAGAAATATTCGTTTATCGCTGGGTTTACTGTCAATTACTGCCTGAATCATTAGCTGGTTATAATATTCCATATCGTGGGCAATCTGATTTAATATCTCAATTCTTTTAATAATTTCTTCACGTGAACCTGTTACATCGGAAAGATGTTCTTGGAAGCGTTGTCGTAGATGCGCCAGTTGCGCTCGGTGAAACACATTAACAATTTTAAAATATTCAGTAATAACGTTTATACGAACACTAAATCCCAACCGCGTCTCACCGTTAAGGTCTGGGGGGAAAAAATACCACATAAGATCTCTGTCATCTCCAGGGGGGTTGGGGATCAAGCCAGACGACGACGTTGCTCCTTTTAGATCATCCAGTTGTTTTTTGTATGACGGTGTAATTCCATGATATGACTGCGCGTCAGATACGTAATCAGACTTCGTTGGTGTTGGTGGTGTCGGTGGCGTCGGTGGTGGATTTTCAGGCCATCCTAATACTGTTCTGATTGAACTATTATAGATATCAACGGCGTAACCCGGTGTTGATATTTCGATGACCGTTGACAGCGTTGGCTCGTCTGCGGTGATTGATATTTTTGCTTCTTTTCCGGTGATACGTTTTATTTGACGCTGTATTTCTCTGTTGATTTCTTCTATCTGATAAGAACCTGTTGGTAACAAAATGACGTTCCAATCTGGTGTGCCGTCAGATTTATTCTGATACGAAAATACAAACGAGTTATCTGGCAACTGTCCGTGAAATGATGTCTACCTGATATTGGGCCAACTGTGATATACTCGTAATTGTGCCAGCGCTATTTCGGTAACTGGAATTGCAGTTGGAAAATTAACATTACATTCTGGTTGCTTCGAAGATATTGATATCATTGTGGTCCTTACCGGAGTTGTATTTGCGGCTATCTCTTGAAGTATCTCCGTCATTATTTATCTTCATCGTTTTCAAATTAAAATTCTTTGCACGTTCGTAATCGTTGTATATGCCAGACATCAACGTGAATTCGGAATCTGATATTGTTGTATCGTCAAGGCTGGATGATATCAACGAGGACAATTTCGAGTAGGCGCTGTTGGCCGCGCTGTTTAGCCGCTCATACTCGTGTAATTTTGTTATCGAGCACGAGGATATTTTTTTTGCAATTATATTAGCAACTCCTGCAATTGTCGTTGATACTGAAATTGTGATTGTGATCGCGATTGCGGTTGTCACCGGCGTCAGCGCTGACAATAGCACGCCCGTGGATGCAACTACCTCGGATACCGAATACACTATTGTGTCTAGCGCGGTCACACGCCGTTTGTATTTTTTTATTTTTGTTACGCATTTGTCAATAGTGTTTTTCAACGTTGACTGCCATTCGCGTACCTGATCATACCGGTATTGCTGAGCGTCTAATGTTGTCGTTGATGCTGATTTCATTTTTATTATTCAAAATCACCAGTGATTTTCAATTACGCGGTAACCATGTGAGGAGTTTCTGCGACGAATTCCAAACACCACCAGTAAGATGTTGCGGTTAATTTCTTGTCTGCGGCTTCAAGTATAAATATTTCTTCGGTTCCGCTGTTTAGTATTACAGTTACAACCCCGGAAAACCTGTGGGTGGAATGACGCCATGGAAACGTTGTGAAGATTTCAAATTTAGCGGCGGAAAACACAGACAACCTGTACACGCCAGTGGCTGTTGCTGTATATTTGATAGTATTATTTTGTCGGGACCATGTTGCGAATCCCGATGATACCGTGAATACGATGTTGGTGATATGCCCGGGGGTAACTCCAGTGGGGACTTTAATCAGATTGGTTTTGTTAACGATCTCAGGAATTCCCGATACGATATCCTGCTGTGTTTGTTTGATCGTGTCAATGTCGGTCTTGATTTCAGAAAGTTTTATGTCGATGACTGGAGGAACCCCAAATAACTTATCAATGGACTCATCAGCCTTTGCGAAGTTTCTTCGAAGTCTTGTAAACGCGTTCACGTGAACATCATACTCTGCCCGCAACGTGGTTAGTTTACCGTCAATGGTGTCTACGTATTGTTTGTTTGCGGCATCTTCGGGACCTTCCGGATCTTTTAACACAGTTATTTTGTTACCGTTCATGCTGACTTCACCTGTCATTGTATCACCGGTCTTCGCTACAGGTTCCCTGGCGGCTTTCTGTGCATCATCTCGAAGCGCCGCGATTGATATCAGTGAATCTCTGATTCTGCCGCCGTCAGTGAATACAACAATGTTGTCCGCGGTAGCTCCAATAACCCTGCGAATTATGTCATTCCACTTAATGTTACTGGTTTTTAGTTTGCCGTGCCTGTCCTGAAAAATAACAACCTCATCTGGATCTATGCCGGTCAGATTTAAAAGATCATCAATTTCATCTTTGGTCGCATACGCTGATAAATCAATATCTTTTTTTTCTTCCTTTGTTCTGCGTGATCTTCCGTAAATATCAACCATTATTAGTTATGGGGTTGTTTAAATTTGGAAATCACATCTGTGGTGTATTCATGCACGACTTTGTGAGGAGGACTCGCTGATTTCGAGATCGCATCAAGAACATTTAATACTTCACGACCGCATATCGGAGGATCAATCAGTGTTTGTGTTGGTAACGTTGACTGCCAAACTGGAATGTTGGAAAATCTTTGGACGTACCTGAAAAACTCAACTGGCGGTGCTAGACCGTACGAATCGAAATAGATAATTCCACGTGGATCGATCGCGTAAGCAACCCAGTGAATTCCAGGACCGTTTTTATTATCGAGATTAATGATACCGGTTTCTGTGCTATTCGGTCGTGCTGGTAATTCATCTCGCATAAATACACCTCTGAAATTCTTTATACGTAATTGTTTAACAGCATCAAGCAAATCAAAATTTGAAGCTGGAAGCTTCAACATCGGTGTGAAAACGCTAGCGTTTTTCAAAACACTTAGAACATTTTTGGGTACCATGACACCGGAGTTCCCGGTAGTCTGAGACCGGATCCCTTTTTTTTGTATCCTCGCCCAGTGGCTTTCTTTAGTGCCATTCCAGCAGCGGTTCCAACTGTTCCTAACGCGGCTGCTTTTGCGACTGCGGGAGCAGCAGCAGTTATCAGTGCTGGTATCGCGGCGAGAAGAGGAAATATACCGCCGGTTTTAACCATATCTTTGATCGCGGCTGGAGAGAGATCACGTCGAACTCCAGTCGTTGCTTGTTTCGCTTTACTGAAATGTTTTTGTTGGGTTTTAGTCAATGACAGTTTGTTTGGACCGCCCGCTAGCTGATCGTGTTTTAGTGTTATTGATGTCCCACATGTGCTCGCGTTCTTCGATTGTAATTTCTTCACCTGACCAGGAGTCAGTGTGACATTAACATGACTGTATGACATTTTATTTAATACGATGTTGATCTGATTGCATTGTTAAAACAATGTTACAAGTTTTCCACTGGTGCATCAATGACTCTCATTCGGCCGCCAGCACCTTCAAGTAACATTGCTTTATCGGAAAGTATGACCGCGATTGCTCTAACACCTCCAGGAACTGCTGCTGGACCAACTACCGCATCTGGTACTCGAGCCAGGCGAGCCCGAATAACTATATCAACAACAGATTTTCTGAACAAATCCAAATGTTCCAACGAAACGTAATAGATCGGATACAACGTTGTAAAATCACGCTGGGATATCTGCAGCCCAGTGTCAACGTTTTGATCACGCCCATCATAAGACATCAATTGATAATATGCCCGTGCAACATCATTTTGTTCAATATTTAGTTTGATGTCCTCAGCGGGTTCTTGATGTCCGTTTATTCTTAATGAAACTTCAGAAACTCAAGTGTGTCAAATATCATTGGACTTGCTTCCTGGTTATTTATTCTAGAATTTACCTGAAACGCGATAAATATATGTCGCGCTGCTGATATTCCCTGTTGTGATCCCAATTGCCACGTAAACGGTCCAGGAGCGTTGATAGAATTACTATCTGTTGTCATTGCTAACCATGATAACAACGATTTTCCACCTTGATCCATAAAAGGAAGTAATTTTTGTTCTTCAGCGATTGATGGAGCCATTGTTGGCATCCACAGAGATAGTTTTCTTAACACTACTTGACCAGGATCAACTCCAGCAGCTCGCCATATTGCATCATTATCAGAGTTTTTTCTGACAAACGTTACTGTGTGTTTGGCACCAAATATAACCTTTCGGACACTTCTACAAAATCCAAAAATATGAGATAGTGGAATAGCACAGGAAAACTCTTCGTCCCCGTTCAGCATTGCTCGACGCGCGGCAAAACCCAAGTTGAAATTTTCGTTCATGGATGCAACTGCATCCCCGGCCAAGTTCATCGTTACATTTCTATTTTCGGGATGATCAGATGTGTCCTTTACAAACATCATTGTTGGACCAGCTGATCTTGTGTAATCATCAGAATATCTTGCAAGACCAAGTATTGTCGTGGCAACATCAACATTGTCCAAACACGACTCAATATCTTTTCCATCAATCGAGTATGTGGCTTTGCTAAATAACGCCATCACACCATTATTAACAAAACCAACACGATCGCCTATTCCGTATCCAGTACCATCCGCTTTTAAGATTCTACCTGTGACTTCAATAAAAGCCTCACAAGGCAGAAAATATCTACTTGTATCATGAATTTAAAACTCAATTCTCCCCGGCGCGTTAGGTGTTTTTGCATCATAAGAATAAAATTGATAATCGCGCAAGGATTCATCCTTTCTGACTGGTTTAACCATATCAAATGCTACGTTGGATATGCGCTGAAACATCTTATTGTAATACATTATTATCTAAAACGAAGACCACTTCCCGCTGCTAAACTTGAAGCTATATTTTTTTTCTATTTCTTTGGAAGGTATCAGTGACGCTAGTTTTTGATTCGCAGTTTCATTTATTATTTTGCTAACATTTGCAGGCATATCGCATTGCTTGGTAATTTTACTGGCGGAGGCTTTCTGTTTATTAATCGTGCTAGTCTGTCCTTGATCGCCGTGAACACTTTGCCGGCAGCATCACCGATTACACCAGAAGCTTTATCTCTAATAACATCAATAGCTTTTGACGATAATTGTTTTGCAATTGGCCCCGCCTTTGGAGCTATTCTTGTAAACAATGCTTGAATAACATCTCCAAGTCTATCTCCATAATATGCACTGTAAACAGGATATCGCGAATTTACCACTCTCTCTCGTCGGGTCATATGATGAGAGTCATGTATGATCATTTTATTTAATTAGTTATTTCTCTAATCGTCGATGAGCTCATCAATAAGTTGTCGATAGATATGAGAATCCATGATGCCGCCGCGAAATAGTCGCTGACAGATATCAGCCGCTTCATTAATTATTTCTGGTGAGTTATTTCCAGCACGTTTTCCTCCGATGAGAACTTCTAGCCGTGATACATCATTGAGAACATTATCAGGACAAACAACTAGACCAAATCCGGTTTTTGGTTGTTGTTCTACAATTCTTGGGGCTAAAACATCTTGCGGTAAACTTTCAGGAGATGTTGTTAAACCAATTATCGGCGACCTAGTTGGCTCGGATTTTTGACGACGTGGACTTTGTTCAGATGCAACCTCATATTCACTTAACGGGACCTGGTCAGTATCTATTATCCTCCGCCGTTGTTGTTGTAAAGGTGTAGAAGGTTTCTGCTTGGGGAATTCTAGTTGTTTTACCTGTTCGTTATAAACTCTTTTTACTTCTTCAAAGAGACCTCTGTATTCTAAATCATCGTCTCTGGCTTGTTTTTTGTTTTTATATATGCGATATATCCATTTAATAAAATTATCATCATTCAAGTTTTCAAAACCGGTTTTTAAGATACTAGATTTATTAAACATACCAATTAATATTTTTCTGGGCAATTCTTCTCTTGGAGTATTTTTAATATCTTCAGCAAAACCCTCCCTAAATTTTGCAATCAGTCCAGTATTTTCCTTTATTGGTTTGGAAGCGAGTTCAGTACGAATTTGCCCAATACCTTCAAGTATTTCTTTGACGACGGATGGAGGTTGAGCTGTTGGATCTCGTAAAATCTTTTTTGTTTGTTTGGTTCTTCTAGCAATCTTTTCAGTCCGCTCAGCAGTTTGTTTTAGCACTGGAAGAATACCCTTTTCATCCCCCAATAAAGCTTCTTTGGTGACCGCCGCAGCTTTTTCAGTAGCTGTTGTAACGGGTTTAAATAATTCTTCTACACCTGTTGCAAATTCAACTTGTGCTTGCTGCCGTGCTTGTAATTTTTCTCTGACACTATCACGAACAGGAAGAAATTTTTTTATTGCTTCTAGTCGCTCTCGAGCTAGTCTAGCGGAATGTGATTCTCCAATGTTGGCCATTATTGTTAACTTAAATTTTTAATTCACAACAGAAATCCTAAAATATTTTACATCGTTAGCAGCAGAGAGACTGGGCCGCCAACGTCGTCGTCGACGTCACCACGTGAAGAAATATTTTTCATAGTGAGTTATCTTTGTCGAAATAACCCTTCTATCCAGAAAAGAGGATTTAGTCATCATATTTTCTGGATAGAAGGGTTATTTTTGTGAAATAAGAACTTCTATCAGAAAAATTTTCGATAGATGGTCCTGTTGGACGAAATAGTTGGTGGGCCCAGTCTCTCTGCTGCTAGATTTGTGCCAAACTTATGTTGGAGAGAACTTTTTATTTTATTTTTGTTTTGTGCAAAAGAAAATAGCAGATCGATGCTGAAATAAATAGTCCAAAAATCATTTTCATCAAGAAGTTGATACGTAATATTTAAAATACAATATATCTGGAAATCTTGTATTTCGAACAAGATAGTGATTGAAACTTACAGTTTAAATCAGAACACGTACACATTGGGGCGGGATAGTGTGTATCTCAGTATTGATGGTTCTCAAATTTAAATATAGTTGTTAAACATCTTCTGTTAATCTCAGCATAGACAAAATTCAATGGGAACCATGCTGAACACTTTTACAAAACTTTGCAATGTTTCAAAGCTGTAACCACATAAAGGGGAGTACACCAAAATAAATTTGACCCCAGTACCTGCCACCAGTATTGAAAAACACATTTCCTTGAACATAGAAATCGCATTGTATGGACATCCAGATATCTCATTAATGTTGACGTGTTTCATAACTGTAAGGAAGGCTTAACTAAGAGTTGTTAATAAATGAAATTCAAATGCTTAGTCTATCAGTATAATAAGCAGTTTTACAATGTATATTTGAATTCAAGAAAAATCAAATCCCGCAAAAAATTACAATTACGTATTTTTCATTAACTCTTTTTAATGATGATGACTTTATCTTAAAAACCATGCAAAGTTTCTTTATCAACCTTCTTTAGACATACTTACGCTCAATACAACTTTTTGTATTTATATCGTATTGCATTCTTTTAATACCTGGGTAGGTTGTACTTCTTGATCCAATTGTTCATGTCGTTGATGTCCATTTCCTGAGATCAGGTATAGAAGTTCTGGCTCTAGAGCTTGAATTAGCTGTCACTGCATTGGACTCTTGAAGCTGTGAAAAAGTTCTAAATCTGATGGTACAATCCTAATTTGTACATTTCGGCATACAACTAACAAATACGTAACAAAAACAAATACTGAAATTATATATATATATATATATATATATATATATATATATATATATATATATATATATATATATATATATATATATATATATATATATATATATATATATATATTTATATATATATAAACAACTGCAGCAAGATCTAACTTGATGGGTTTCAATAACGAGATTTGTCGGTATTTGAACCCACAATTACATATATATATATATATATATATATATATATATATATATATATATATATAACACAAAATGGTTTTATATTTATATTGCAATAGCTATCTCCAGATTTTGTAAATAGTTCCAACATGTTAGGCAGAACTTAGGAGTTAGATCTGACCACTAAATTAAACAATCCAAAATCAATTTTTATTAATCTTTCTTTGTGCTTTGTGTATATCTAATTATCTGCCTCTGTGTGTGTGTGTGTGTGTGTGTGTGTTCAACTCTAGAGGATATGTGAAGATTAATAGAACAGTTACCAAATAATATATGGGGTATTATAAATGGCATTTTTCCTCGAAGTAACTTTTCATGAAAACGTACTATGGGTTTTGAGGTAGTTGACACATATGTTTGGTCGTGCTCTCTGTATCCCTTTCTTTCTTTCATCCCTTTTTTCTCACTATCTCTCTCTCTCTCTCTCTCTCTCTCTCTCTCTCTCTCTCTCTCTCTCTCTCTATATATATATATATATATATATATATATATATATATATATATATATATATATATATATATATGTATATATAGTCGAGAAATTCAAAGTTTATTTTCAAATTTGCAGTGGCTTTTTTATGATCATGATCTGACCTAACCATGGCAATATTAAGTGACTAGTGTGTGTATACAGGGTGTCAGGTGACACTGAGTTTCAAATCCTTTAAAGGTATTTTCCCTTCGCTACTGGTAAAAGGTAAAAATGAATATTTAACATGTTATATACGTATAGGTAAGTACAGATTAATGTAACCATAGATCTATAAATAAGAAGACAGTCATACGAGTATAGTTATGGCCAAGCGTGACTAAATTAAAAATGTTGAGATTTATAACCTGGCGCTGATCAACCTATACAGGAAATGCAATAGCATTTGGTGAGGTAATCTGGTTAAAGAGAGGAGGTCGTGTGTGATTGCGAGTCACCAAGGTCTGCATAGCTTCAATGGGATTCATTATATATTTTCCTTTAAAATCTGGTTATGTTTACTGGAACAATAGTTCATTGATAAGTTGTTGAAAACATTTGCTCAGTGTAAAAGACAGTGTAAAAGAGAGTTATATTTGAAAATTGATCGCCATCGTTTGCAAAGTTGGATGTATTGCTGCCACAATGAAGTATGTACAGTTTTGTACAGTTTGTGTTTTAATTTAATCTGATGCAAGAAATGAGTCCTCTGTAAAGGGTTTGACCCCCAGATGCTTTCGATTGAGGTTCATATCAATTTGGTATGTACCAATTTGAAGGAAGAAAAATGTCTTATGTGTTTTCTTTCTTTTGTTTTGTTATTTATTGAATATTTTCTGTCACTTAGTTGTCTAATTGCTTCACTGATGTAGTCCTCCCTATTCATTACGAACACAACGGAACCCTTATCTGCAGGATTAATTATGATGTATGTTTTGCTTGTCAGTGAGTGGAGGGGATCTGTTTCTTCCATTGTCAAATTAGAGTGTTAGTATGGTCGATGTGTCTTAAAGTGTAGTTTTCAACTGAGTTGATAAAGGCTTCTAGATATGGAATTGAAATTTTTGGTGGTGTCAAATTACTATTCTTTATGAATATGAGTTTGTCGCAGCTTATATTTTCCTCTGATTTATTTATTGGCTGCAAGGCTAAATGTGCTTTGAGTCTTAATCGGCAGCTAAACTCTTTGGTGTTCTTTTTCAGTTTCCTGTGTCATATGTCTTTGGACCGGGACAGAAACTCAAACATTTCGATACAAGTTTTATTTCTGCCTCCGTAAGTACGTCGGAGAAACTGCAAAGCTACACTAAAGGATCAACCTTTATTGGTCTGATTGGATGACAAGAAGCTGTACCCATGGCTACTCTTTCAGTGATATAACACTTATTGCAATTGCTCACAAATAGAACTGGAGTCCCAAAACCAGTAAAGAAAAGGAATCTTACTGGATTCGCCGCCTTAGAACATTGACGCCAAGCGCTTTAAATCAAGAAGACTAGAAAAAGACAACCATGCATTAATACAATTATCATTTACAGCCGACACATTTTCTTTTAAATAATTCTCTAAATTTGTTTAATAGCCAAGCCAATGAAATATCCGGGATATAATCTGCCTTTACATAAATTTACAAAAATACCAGATGTCGGTATGACTCATCAATTTCTAAGTCAAAACAACTATATTCTAGCATTAGCAACAAGCTGAAATAAACAATGTGACACATGCAAGAGATAAAAGGTTGAATTCCTGTAGAAATAGCCATGTAAAGTTTCGTAATCATAACTGTTTTTCTGTTTTATTTGTTTGTCTAGTCTTGTTCTATGGATGCCTTTGAAAAAGGCTCATTAAAGAGTCGAAAGCGTTCAGGCTAGTTAGATACTAGTTTCGCACTGTTCGTTGTCATTTTATTGCATATATATATATATATATATATATATATATATATATATATATATATAATTTGGGATCGGCAAAAATGAATAAAATCAATAAATGTTTTTTTGTTAAGTTTCATTTAGTTATATTTAGTGTTTTTAATTCGTTCGTTAAAGGGCTGCTTACATATTGTCTTGATTAAGTTATCAAAGGGTAAAATTGAATGGGGGATTGACATAATATATACACACTTTAGAAACGTTGATTCCACGATCCTTCTTGACGGACGATGAATGACGGATACAGTACAATTCCATAAGCTCGAGTAGCTTTAGGGCGGTTGGGCGAATACGACCTCGTGACATACACAAACCACTTACGCCAATAAACCTGCCTTGGTTAAAACAGGACAGGTAATTATACTAACGTTTTACAGGTGCAGATATGAGAAGTTCACTAGAAAGGCCAATATCTTCCAAGAACCTCTCGCACCCTGGTAACGGATCAAAATATAATGATACTTAGTATAAAAAGAAGCAAATTTGAGGACATTCAAGTTGCATGGAACATTTTCCACACTGAATTGTTTCCTTACTATTTTACTCTTCTTCGGAAAAGCAACACTTATACGTTTATGAAAACAATTACACGTCCTAATTTACTGGCCTAACTGTTGTTAGAGCAGGGATGGATTTATCAAAATTATTAAAATATAATACACTGGGGCAGTTTTATCGGAAGCAAAATGTTTAGAATGCAAAATGTTGCATATTACTATAAAGATTTTTTTTTTGTAACCATATATGGCAAAAATACTGAGCTATTAACGAAACGTGTATAATGAGCAATTCAATAATCAAAAAGAGAAGATGAATCATGACACACCGACGAATTAATTTAAAGAGATGTAGTCTATTATAACTGCTATGTAAACGCAGATAGATAGCTTATACCGAGATAGGCAGCATAAAATACCTTTTGGTAACACTTATCCAGCTTTGCCAGAAGTTCCTGTAACTTTTCTTCACGGCGATATTTTCCACTGAAGTCGTAAAAGTAGTTCCTACCAACATAAAAGCCAAGCCATCCGTCTGCTTTGTAACCCTCTTCCATTAATAAAGGAATCATCTGGACACGTTCTCCTAGGCTACTCGCATAATCTGCCTCTAAAATATATATGTATAGTCCGGATGATAGAGTTGCCCAGGCGTGTAACCTATTATTTGTATTTTTGTTCGAGGGGCGGAAGGATGAAAGAAAGCATTACTTGTTCGTATGTGGGCTAATATGCGTGGATGAAACCTTCATTTTCGTTCCCAACTCTAAGCATGTAATATATATTTCCTATTTACAAACAGCTTTCACGAACGAAACCATGAATTGAAAGGGAAGTTATCGATTTTTAAGTACACACAAATATCTTTAAAAATCGTGTCATATCTATCCGCCTGTAGTAGGCGATGATAACAAAACAAATAATAAAATAAACAATTTGTCGTAATGTCTTTATACGAGATACACATGTGTGTGTGTCTTTTTATTATTAAGTTTGTTTTATATCATCGCAGTGGACACATTATTTGCTAGTAGTTTTAAAGACAACTGTTTTAAGAGCATTATTGTATATTTGCCGAAGATCTCAACGACATGTATGACATGTCCTCTTGAGTTCATCCTGATTTATGCCTGAGCTTTGCCTGAGTTGAGATTACGAGAAAGACGTCAGAGCAGGAAATTCTGTTAGCAGTCCTTGAACAACAAGCATAGTATTACATTAACGTATTCTGTAAAACAATTTGAGCCAGTTTATAGATAATATAAAATAAAATACATTGGTATCCAATCATATGAACTATTTGCAAGAAATTATTACACATTTGACACAAGAAGTAGTAACTAAACCATGTAATTGACAGAGTCGACGTTAAATAAATAATTCAATACACAAGATAATGATATGATGATAATTGATGACAGAACATATGCAAACCGAGGTACCTTTTATAATGAGGTGCAGACGTTGAAAAAGTTTGACTAAGGGAAGACAAATACAAACATTCAATATTACTTAAAACAATTAAACAGCGAATAAACACATGGGTAGGTATATGAGAGGGTGACCTGAATAACAAAACCATTGGAATATTCTGAATCTGTACGACCTCAACTATGACAGTTCTACAAATACCTATACATTGAAATTAGACATACTGACCAAGAAATTGAACATATAGTAAATTATTGTAACTGAATTGAAGAACAAGAACACAAACTAGAGGAACAACAAATCGTTGCAGAAAAGCAAAGCTAATTAATAATGTCGATCAGTTAGAAGGATGAATAGTATCAATGCAATCGATATATGGATGAAATGAGTTGAAAGAGGAGTCCACAAATTAGAAAAAAAGTGTATCAGAGGGACTTACTCATTTGAAACTGTCATCGATACAAAGATGTTCTCATAAATGTTTAGTTTTAGTGCAGATAAACTCAGTTCGAATAGACAAAATGAAAGAGATATTTAAAACTGGAATAGGGAACGGGTATATATATATATATATATATATATATATATATATATATATATATATATATATATATATATATATATATATTGAACTGGGTCTTAGAACTGACGAATGGAAGTGGAAATGCATAATAACTTTAAGGAGTTGGATAAAAATCCAAACTAACAACTAGATGTGCGGTGCTGTTTGAATTCAATATCCTAACAAGCCTGAAGTATTTGCACGATATTAAGTTATATGTTGAGCAATAAGGAAAACATTCCATCAGGAATGAATTTTGAAATTGTGCTGTATTTGTGTGGAAAATAAAGACAAACAACGGTTTGATATTTAATTTCCGTCCAACATTATATCATAAATTGTAATAATATTTAAAGATATAACTATACTAAAATTAAATGTATTCAAATATAAGTTACGAATATTTTTATAAGTGTAATCAATGCTCGATCACAGCAAATAAAACAGTCATGCATACATTATGTAGAAACATACATAGCAAAACTGATTATATAACTATTGCATACATTTTTAACATGTGATTCGAAATTAACATTGCCACATTTACATATCGTTTAAGTACACACAAATAATCCGCTCGTATCTGACTGAATAATCAAGAACATGTTATCCAGGAAAAGTCATATGTTAATCACTGAGGAAGGATTAATACAAAACAAAATATATCGCGCAGTTGACCAATAAATAACTGGAACATGAATTATAACATCATATCATATGCATTGAAGTGTATTGAAATAATTAAATTAATAAAACAATGCACATGATGCCAGAGAAACATGTGTATGTACGTGTACGACTGCGCGCGATTTTCTCTATTTGCATGTGTGAAAGAGAGCGTAAGAATATGTTCCAGGCTTCAAAATATTTAGAATCATCCACTTCTATATGTTGCTCCAAATGACCAGGCAAGATTGCTTTCATTGCTGCATTATCAATAAAGCAGTTTTAGTAAATATTTTATGGAATTATACAACTTAAAATAGTTTTACAAAACAATTATCTGCGTGATATATTTTCTGAATCCCTTGTCTGGGTTTAGACAGAAAGCAGGCATCTGCCATTATAGAAAGACAAAACTCTTTTATCAATTTGTTAAATGCTCTCAAAGAAAATGTCTTCTTATCAACAATGGCTTCTGAAAAAATTGAGTACTAAGTATTAACGTTTTTTTAGAGGGCACAAACGTAGACAAGTACACCACTGATAGGAGATGCTGTGTAAATACCGTACCGTCAAGATTATATGCGTACCATGACCCATGTAAATACCGTGCCGCCATGTTGAAATGTGTACCATGACCCATGTGAATCCTGTACGGCCAAGATTATTTGAGTACCATGACCCATGTAAATCCCGTGCCGCCAAGATTATATGCGTACCATGACCGAGGTTCTATACGGATAGATAGCATGCTTTAATTTACCGGGGAAAATTAATTCTTTATTGAAAGAGACAGAAATAGTTGTGATGTGATGTAATTTGGATTTTTAACGTAGCTTTAATAATTTTTCAGTCATATTACTACGATGTCTGCAATCTGGCCGTTTATAGTGATGTCTAGCACTGAGGCGTCATGCCGCGTACATGTAGGATGATGTCCCACCCAATCAGATTATCCTGACACCAGGCCGACCAGTCCTAGCACTAACCTCTTATGCTGATCTCTAAGCGAGGCAGCTGTTAGTACCATTTTTGTAAGACAGAAATAGAGACACTACCACAAATACCCCAAAACTGGAATCATGAAAACAAAATTTAAAAAAAAAATAAGTGCCACTAATGTACATGTAACAAAAATACTACAATGAATAAAATTTAATGTTAACCAACAAGTAAAGAAATATACTTTTAAATCAATTTACACAAGACATAAAATACAATACAATGCCGAAAATGAGCGAGGTTGCAACTATTGATTTTGATCGTACATAGGCAACCTTTTCAAAGCCCGAAAGAGTGGGTGATATCGAGCTTTGTATATCGAATTTAGTTTAGTATGCCTAGTTTAACAATTCTAATTGTGAACAATAGAACCATTGAAAAATGTCAAACTTTACTACTGAGATGATTTTAAATCACTTTATTTAATCTGTTTTGGACATTGGCTTCAATTCGAAAAATACGTAACTACGTAGTGTACATAAACCCATGTTAAAATGATAGTTGTAGCAATAGAGTCAACAGTACAAAATAAGCAAACAAAAAGGTATCTTGTATATTATTGTTTGTTATTATTTTGTGTTTTGATTCACTTCGTTTGGATTTCTAATACACACATTGTTTTCAAAGTTATGACATTGACATCGAGTACTCTACATAAAAGAGAGACGTCCTTAGAATCTTTTATTCTGTTTAATTTCATTATATCCGTCAACTATGTTTATGACCGATTCAAATCATCGAATGGCGAAACTTTGCTAAATAAAGAGTTTGTCTCCATGATTTTGACATTAGACAATAACGTGAAAATATTGGCTAAAATATAATATATTTTAATGATTTATGTGTCATCCACTATGTCCAGATCTAGCCATTTCATGATATTACAGTCCTCTCCAAGTAACGGTCATTACCTGCATACAATTATAATTCTTCTGTGTGTTCTTCAGTTTCATGGCTTATTCAGCTACTGTTATTTGTATCCTCCTTGTCACGCAATTTTTTGTTTCTCACTGGTGTCCAATATTTTCTTCAGACATATGATATGCCGATGAAGATGGTTAAGTGGAATCATCAGCAATATAATTTATTTATACATAAAAGGTTGCTCTTGATTATTAGGTGAGAATACACAACATGATCCTAGGTTAAATAACAGAAACAAACTGAATATAAACAACAATCCGGGTAAGATATGGAGATACGTTTAAAAAGACAAGAATTAGACGGCAAAACCTATGATATAGGTAGGACTTACATAAAACTTGATCTGGTAGAACGAAAACAAACCGGAAGAAAATGATAAAGCATCGCATTGAAAGGAGTTAAATAAGGAAGACAAAATATACAACTAAAACAGCCCATTAAAAACAGCAACAACAATAACAATAGTAGCTGTCATAAACAAATATTCTAGATTGAAAAGTGTTTGCCCTTAGTGGAAACGAAATTGCAAACAAAACGATGAATGTAACATGATCCATGTTTTAGAGCTGCTGGGTTGTATAATGTAATACAGAAAATGGTCATAATCCATATTAGTAGAATAAACAATATCACTATACAATGTTGTGCAAAATAAGTACATATTAGTTACAAACAGTACGGATATTAAAGCAATTAGCACGAACGAGCTAATTAACGAGTAAATAAGAGGAGCATATATTATCATACTTTATCACTAAGATATAGTTACATGTTGAAGACTTCCATCTTCCGAGCATGATTAATTTACTTCTCAGGACGAAAGAGGCTCGAGTGATCGTCTCGATTCTGCGCACGTGAACACTTTTCAATGGACCTTTATAGTCGGATATTTTAATGAAAAGCAAACATATGCAGAAAATATCGGCGCAGTCCCCAAAAATATAAATTGTACGAACTTTATGGATGTAACAAAATTAAAAGATAGCAGCGAAATGGACATATGATTTGGAAATAAATTGTATGGGTAACAGTGAATGGATCAGTTCTGACGTTGCTGTTAGGTACCAACGAAGAAACGATTGTTTAAAAAACAAACTGCCACAATTATTACAGCCACATGTATGACAATATATAATGCTGGCACGGTGCCTATCTTCACATAATTATAACTGTGACTAGTTTTCCGACCAAGTACACGCAAAGACAACAACAAAAACGATAAGACAAACAAAAAGGCTAATTTATGCTTAAAAAGGGAATATGGCAGCATATGGTTCTATCTTTTGTAGCTGTTTTTCAAAGCTGTGAAAAATGTAATCCAAGGCTGCTGCAGTCATTTAGGATAGATGGAATAACTAACTGACAAATACTAATTTTCTTATTATGTTTTCGAATGACCAACTTTTTCCACGACCAAAACATTAGATTATATTAGCAGCAATTGCTAAACCATTCCCTGTCAGAATTTTTCTTTTACTACGTAGTTCTTTAGCATGTTGAATACATATCACACAAGACTTAGTAAGTTGGTACTGTCTCATTTTACCATATTTTGTTAAGTCATTGATGTTCTTTATGAAGGAAGTATGTCCAGCCTCTTTACACATCAGCAATAATCATCAAGTCTTGCGTTACTGAAATCAGCTACTTTCTGTAATCGTGTGGTACCTTCCTATTGTTTGCCCCCCCCCCACACACACACACACACCTCACAAATAAAGAATATATGTTCAGCCATGTTTTGCTGGAATGTTAAATAATCACAGATTATGTTACTTTGTTTCAGGGCTATGCTGTTACTGTTTGTATAAAATGATTGCTCACCAGAAATTAATGCACAATTCAGACAAGCAGCAAGGAGGGCGAACAAGCTCTAATTGGGTCACCTGTATTTCGCCAAATTAAGCCTTCCTACGAGATCACAAAAATCGTTTAAAAAAATGCAATATCCAGCGTAAGTCAACTCCGTCGATGACAAATTGGCTTACCTGTTATCGCCGATATGTTTTTTTTTTTTGTTGCATCGAAGGAAAAATACGCGATTATTCGGTGACATTTTGGAGGCGCGCCCTCCCTGCTGCTTTGAATTAAAAAATGATGTTATCAATAATGGCCATCATTGGAGAAGCATATGCCACTAGATTAGCTCGAGAGCGACTGGAAGCAATACAAAATTTTCTTCCTGTGAGAGATTCTGTAAGACAAAAATTACAAGCGCGGCAACATGCACAAGTTGAATATGTTACAGGCATAGAACAATTATTTAAACCCGTTACAACAGCCACTGAAAAAGCTGCTGTGGTCACTGAAAGAGCTTTATTGGGAGACATCAAGGACGAAGAAAGAAAAAGAGGTATTCTTCCAATATTAAAACAGACCGCTGAGCAGACTGAAAAATAGCGAGAACTAAAACAACAAAAAAGATTTTCCTAGATCTTCCAACTGATATAGCTGCAGGTCAACCTCCACCCGTCGGCGAAGAAATCCTTGAAGGTATTGGACAAATTCGTACTGAAATTGCCGACGTGAAAAAAGAAAACTTGCGTTTAAACCAATAAAGAAAATATTGGACTGATTGCAAAATTTAGTGAGGATTTTCTCGAAGATATTAGAAATACTAAAATAGAAAAATTGCCTGAAAAAATATTAATTAGTATATTTAATAAATCTAGTATCTTAAAACCCGGTTCTGAAAAAGTAACTGATGATAATCTTATTAAATGGATATATCGCATATATAAAAATAAAAAACAAGAAATGATGATTTAGAATACAGATGTCTTGATGAAGAAGTAAAGAGACTTTATAAAGAAACACTGAAACAACTAGAACAACAACTCGCAGCAGGAACCTTCATATCAACTTCCTCCACCTCTGCAACAGATAGAACAACAAGTCTTCTTCACCGCAGCAAAAGTTGATGTCCCAACTTAAAAGGTCTGAGGAGCTACTTAAAAAAGCAAAAGGAGAAAGATCGCCCTTAAGACTATTTAAGAAAAGCACGGAGACAACAGAAGAAGGAGCTACTGGCAGTTGTTTGGGAAGTGGTCTTATCCCTTGTCCTAACAATATCGTCAATGACGTGCAACGGTTAGAAGTTCTCATGGGAGGAAAGCAAGCTGGAAATAATTCACCGGAAATAATTAATGAAGCAGCTGATATCTGTCAGCGATTATTTCAAGGTGGTATCATGGATGCTAGTATATACCGAGAACTTATTGATGAGCCCGTTGATGACTACCACAGTGACTAGTTGTTAGATAAATGAATAACTTATAAAATGATCGTGCACAATTCTCATCGTAGACCAGTCATGGTCAGGATTGTAAATTCACGATTGCCTGTATACAGAATGTTTTATGGAAATGGACTCGGTGATGTTGTTCGGGGTTTATTTGCGAGGATGGCTCCTAAAGCAATACCGATCGCAAAACAATTATTAATGAAAGCTATTGATGTTGTTAGTGATAAAGCTACTGGTACTGTTGGTAGCGCTGCCAGTAAAACATTCTTGGCAATCAAGGACAGACTAGCACGATTAATACGCAGACCACCACCACCGGTTAAATTACGGAGCACCGAAGTGATGCCCACCGATGTTAGCAAGGTAATAGATCAAGCTGCAAATCAAAAACTATCGGCGCTGATAAATCAAGGAATAAATAAAAGTTTGGCGGAGGGTAGCGGTCTTCGTTTTAGACGATAACAAATTATAGTAAATTGTTTAAACATCAATCTGACACAGCGTTTGACATAGACGAACCGGTTCTTTAAAATGAACCAGTGCGTGATTTTCAGTACTATTCATATGACGCACGAGAGCCATATCAACGAGGACGAATTGAATTACAGGTTCAAGATACAAGTAGATATTTCTTACCCGCTGAAGCGTTTATTGAAGTAACAGGTGAAATTATAAAAACAGATGGTAACGAATACGGGGATGCGGTTAAAATCGGTTTTGTCAATAACGGAAGTATGGCCTTGTTTGAAAGCGCTGCGTATCTCATTGAAAGAAAAAAAAATGAGTCAATCGAGAACAATGTTGACATAGCTAGAACAATAATAGGTCTAGCAAAATATTCTGATGATTATACAAGATCAGCTGGTCCATCAATGATGTTTGCCAAAGATACTTCTAACTTTCCTAACAGTGATCAATGCATTATTAGACGACCAAAACACCGTGCTGCTTCTAATCCTGCTGATATTGACGTGGAAGACACGAGTATTAAAGCTAATCCGGAATTTAATTTAGGTTTTGCTACACGAAGGCAAATGTTGAGCGCTGGTCGTAGAAATTTTTCATGTGTGATTCCACTATCGCATATATTTGGATTTTGCAGAGATGTCCGAAAGGTAATTTTCGGAGCGAAACATGCGATTGTGCTTTTTAGAAAATCTGATTACAATGTTGCTTTATGGCGGCCCATAGGCGACGCTGGTAAGGTAGTATTATCTAAACTTTCGTTGTGGATGCCGGTAATGACTCCGGCAATCAGTGAAGAACAGCGTCTACTTTTCTTTATGGATCAAGGTGGTAAATTGCTGTTATCATGGCTTACAGTAACCACAGATAGTATTCACAGTACCACTAACGGTTTGTTTACATGGCATATAGCATCAAAGCAGGGACTTTCTGTACCGCGACATATTTTCATTGCTCTTCAAGATGTTACACGAATAAACTCACAAACACGGAGTCATATGATATTTGACAAACTCGGCGTTAGTAACGTTTCTTTAAAAATAAACGCGCATCAAGAACCATCTGAAAATATACAATTAAATTTAGATAATTATCATGTTGCACGTGTATATCAACGTTTGACGAAATATCTAGCGCGTGATATAAATATCGATACTGGTTTGCAAATATCACAATTGGTTTTTATGGCACATTATCCAATCATTACTTTTCACTAGAGCATCTTGATTTAACTAATGTGAATAGAAGGGTTATAGCTGAGTTCAGAGCAATTGCTGTTATACTCAGTGATAAGGCAATATTACTTGAGGGTGTTGGTGGCCGAATGAGAGTCATTGACGCACCAGTTGAAAACATGTAGACAATTAGATCAATCGCGTTTATTATAAAAATGTTATACAGTCACGTTAATGTCACTCTGACTCCTGGTCAGGCGAAAAATTACAATAAAAAACGCGGTTGCATGTGGTGCAACGATAACACTAAAACAACATCAGATTGCTAATGGTGGTCCAAACAAGTTATCGCTGACTAAAACTCAACTTAACCATTTCAATAAAGTGAAGCAGGCAAAAACTGGTGTTCAACTTGATTGTGCTCCAAAAGCCATCAAAGACATGATTAAATCAGGTGGAATATTTCCACTCCTCGCAGCTTTACCAGCAATAACAGCGGCCGCCGCTCCCGCAGTCGCAAAAGCAGCCGCGTAAGGAGCTGTCGAAACAGCTGCTAGAATGGCATTAAAGAAAGCAACTGGTAGATCCCGCGGATCTGGATACAAGAAAAAGGACAGGGTCTAAGACTTTGAGGAACTCCGCCCTCATGGTATCCCAAACGCCGTTAAAAAAACACATTTTTTTTACACCGATGTCAAATTTTGATTTACCAGATGTTGCTAAAGAATTAAATATAAAAAAATTTCAGAGGCGTCTTTATGCGAGATCAGTTGCCGAGACAACCGAATAATCCATAAACTGGAATTATTAATCTTGATAACAGCGATGGTCCAGGAATACATCCACGTGGAATTGTCTATTTCTATTCGTATGGGTTAGCACCGCCAGTTGAATTTCTAAAATACGTACAAGATACTCCATCCACATTTTGGTACTCAATGCTAACACCACAAGGACTAACCGATCCGCCAATATGTGGCAGTGAAGTAATTAATGTTCTTGACGTGATATCAAAATCAACCAAACCGCCTCACAAAGTCGTGCACGAGTATACCGCGGGTCGATTTAAACAATCCCTTAAGAATAATGGTTGATATTTATGGAAGATCTCTCATCGGAACAAGGACAAAAAAATCGCGGCATTAAGAGATGATACGAAGAAAGCTGAAGGGGAACGAGTAAAAAAGACCGGCGACACGGTGACAGGTGAACTCAACATGAACGGAAACAAAATAGTGGTTTTAAGAGATCCAACATCCCCGGAAGATGCCGCGACAAAAAATTATTTTGATGCGCTATTTACAACCGTCGGAACCATATTCGCTACTCGATTAAAAAATATCGGCGATACAATGACAGAGGAGCTCAACATAAACGGAAACAAAATAGTGGTTTTAGCGGATCCAACATCCGACAAAGATGCCGCGACGAAAAAGTATGTTGACATTAACAACAGCGCCGTTGACGTTAAATTATCCACGTTGCGGGCCGAGTATGACGTTCACGTAAACGCGCTTGCGAATCTTCGCAGAAACTTGTATAAAAATTAATGAAACCGTAGAGGAATTCTTTGTACTCAGCCCACCGCTGATATGAAACTTTCTGATATCAAAACTAACATTGACACGATCAAACAAACACAGCAAGATATCGTAAGTGGGATTCCTGAGAACGTTAACAAAACCAGTCTGATTAAAATCTCCGCTATAGTTACTGCAGGGTTTATTATGAATAACATATACACGATATCATCTGGATTCGCAACATGGTCTAAACAAAATAATACTATCAAATATACCGCAACAGTCACTGGAGTGTAGGGACTGTCTGTGTTCAGTGCTGCGCGATTTGAGATATTTACAACGTATCCCTGGCGACATTCCACCGACAAATTTTCCGGGGTTGTGACTATCATATTAAATAGCGGGACCGAAGAAACATTTATACTGGAAGCAGCTGATAAGAAATAAACCCCAACATCTTACTGGTGGTGTTTGGAAATTGTTGCTGAAACACCTCAATTGGTTACTGCGTAAAATAATAAATGGTGTTGACAAAGTCAACGACGAAGTTAATGGCAGCATCAACAACAACATTAGATGCGCAACATTATAGATACGATCAAGTACGCGAATGGCAGTCAGAGTTAAAAAATACCATCAACAAGTATACGATGAAAGTATAAATATACAAGCGGCGTGTAATCGTGTTGGATGCCATATTATACTCAGTATCCGCGTTAGTTGCATCCACTGGAGTAGTATTATCAGCGCTAACACCAGTAACAACTGCAATCGCGGTAACAAATTGCAGGAGTTTTTAATATAATCGCGAAAAAAATATCTTCATGCACTAGCACAAAATTGCACGATTATATCATACAACTAAACTCAGCAGCAATCGCATACTCAAAATTATCGTCGCTGATATCATCAAGCATAAACGGAGAAACGATATCAGATTCCGAATTAGCGCTAATGGTTAAGATATACGAATAGTGCACCCGCCATTAAAAAACAACAAAGATAAATAATGAGAGAATTACGAGCTCTGTTTGACATAGTCGAAAATACAGCCCCGAAAAAGACTTCGATGATAACAGCAAGCTCGACTAAACCAAAATTTAGTATTAATTTTCCAACTGCGATTCGCGTGAATGAGATCGCGTTAGCACAATTACGAGTATATCACAGTTGGCCCAATATCAGATCAAAATCATTTGGTGGATTACCAGCGAATAATTCGTTTGTGTTCGCAAATAAAAATAAACAAGATGGCACACCCGACTGGAATTTCATTGGGATACCAACCGGATCTTATCAAAATCGAAGAAATCAATGAGGAATTACAACGTCGAATAAATAATATCACAGGAAAAGAATCCAAGCTAACAATAACTGCTCATGAACCAACGCTGTCTTCTGCAATTGAGATAAACTCTCCTGACTACGCCGTGGACATATATCAGAGTTTGATCAGAGCAGTGTTAGGAGTTGCTCCACTGGCACGACCAATACCACCTGAACCGAAAAAGTCTGACTATGTCACTGATAAAAGATCACATCACGGTACTCCCATTTTAGGATTTTATCCCCATTATTTGCAATTTATATCAAATAAACTACTTTCTACGGCAGAGCGGGTTGCGGTTCTTTGAACGAGGAAAGATATTGGCAACAATTGGACCCAAATAATGTTTTTGAATATTTCAATTATTTTGATGAAGGATATAAGGAAATGTTAAAAAAATTGCGAGAGAGCTTTCAAGGACATATTTTTGATTTATCGTCAAAAACCTTAGTTATCAGATCATAGAAATATTAAGTCAAATTGCAAATGACGTGGAACTATTTAATCTACGACTTATTCAGAATGTATTAGATGCTAGTGACAGTGCCAGATTAGAATTTGCAAATATGTATAAAATACGCGTAGAAGATATTCCAACATTTAAATTCCCCGTGTATATTCCCCCAAACGAACTCAAAAATCAGTCAACGATATCATCGATGAATTCTTCGATGACATACTCGAACAGTACAGAAAAACGCTACCGGAGCCAACTATTCTCCGACACAACAATAGTCCACAAGGAGAAGGCCGACATGTATCCCCGGAAATCGTAAATAAAGTGGTCGTGGTCAATCTTGTGTATGATGTAACCGATGGCAGCTACAGCACAGACACGACAGTATCAAATCAAGCCCACCAAGGATGTGTTCTTTATTCATTCACGCCCAAAGAACCACCTGGACATCTGATTGTGCAAGAGCCGATCAATCCGTTTTATCGGCGGTGTCATAATCCGCTGTTATCGAGAATAAATTTCAAACTAACAGACCAACCAGGTCACCTTCTTTATTTACGAGGTGAAACACTTAGTATAAATCTGTTAGTAAAGTCCTAAAGATTTTCATCTTAGGATTATTCAATTCGGAAAGGTAATTAACTAGTCAAAATCATGCGAAAGTAAAAAGCAAAAAATCTGCAAGAAATTTATTTTTTACTGACATACCCTGATTTCTAATTAAACAAGCGAGTAATTATAGAATGTACCAGCACGTGAAGGTTTTCATACACGACAAGCAAGTACTTGAAAACTACATCAAAAAAATATTTACACAGTTTCTAGTCGGCCCAGTTGACTTGATTATTGATGTGTACGGTAACGAGGATTTTTTATTGACACAATCGCAAATGGATAAACTACAGCAAGCACATATTTGTATGGTGTCGTGTAATAAAGATCAGATTTTAAATTACGCGTATTCCTGCATTAAATATGATCGGTTCAACGCAATATTATCTGTATCAGATTGATGCAGGTAAAAAATATTTTTTTTTTTTACTTTCGATTTCATTTCCCAGTCGCCTAACTTTCGATCGTTTCACAATCTGACATAACATTTTTTAGTTGCCTTACGCGAGTACGAATTATTCTTTTTGATTCGTATTCCTGAGACAATGCTGATCTAATTTTTTCAGTTGCACGAGACAACGAAACAAATTCATGCATTTGTGCGTCTTCTACTGCAGCCAGTGAGTTATATAACTCCGTCTGGATTTTCTTTATAGATCTGTACTGAGCAGGCAAAATATACCGCCCCTCGCATTTAGCCTCATGTAGTGTTTCAAAATCAGTAATAATTTTTTCAGGATTTATTTCATCAGATATATTAATTCTGTTATCTTCTAATTTTTTGATGGCAACAATCACATCATTGATATTTTTGTAATTCACTATATGATAATTATATAGTTAAAAAAATATTTATTCATAATTGACTTTTACACAATCGTTGCGGAGTTATCTCCGTTATCTGCATCTACATAACGAAATAAAATCCAGAAAATTAAACTTGTATGAAAACGATGATTTGATTATATTTTCTGCAACACGTTGGACTGACATCGGGTGAATGCCGAAGTGCTTGCCAGCCGCGCCCATTGACTGAAATATTTTCTCTTCACGTGTACTTATGTTGAAAGATATGGCAGCTCTCCTTGTAACCCTCTTAAATTTACTGGTACCCTCTCGTGCAGAATTCTCGCCCGGCGTGATAGCTTGTAGGTTAGATAATTTAATGTTAAGTTTATGTCTATCAATGTGATCGATCACAAAACCGTCTTTGATCTTCTCAAAGAAACATTGAAATACAAACCTGTGATTGGAATAACATTTTTCCCCAGCGACAAATCTAAGATAACCAGCATTATTAACTACACCAACTGCTTTTTCAACCTGCAATTTCTAACTATTCCATCACGATTCGCTCCCTAATTCTTGATGATGGGGTGTGGGACAAATTCCTTGTTCATTTTATATTATAATGTTATTTGTCTAATTTATAATTTGTCTGAAAACTTAGTTATATAATCGCGCTCACATTTTAGCGCATCATTATTATTTTTTGTCATAATATCGATGAAGTTCCCTGTATCGCTTACCGCCGCCACTTGCACATAACTGTGTTTTACCCCTGACTCCAATACCACATCGCAGACACGATATTGGTCCTAAACTTCCTTTTCGAATGCTTTGTAAATGTTCCCCGCATAATTCTTTTCTGCAGAATTTGTTACAGGCAGTTACAGATCCCACTTTAAGCCACTTGCACTGGCTGGTTTGAGGCATTACATATATATATATATATATATATATATATATATATATATATATATATATATATATATATATATATATATATATATATATATATATATATATATATATATATTTCTTATTTAACCGTTTGTCTTAAATATAATATGGAGTAGTTTGAGAGATTATCTGCAATCAAGCCTTGGAAAGCTTCTAGATTCGATCTTGACAGACTAACCCCTGACTCGCGGTGACTGATCTGATTGACATTATCAGAGATGCAAAAAAAAATTCGTGATGATGGAGCATCTCACGTCTGGTCTACATTCAAAATTATACACGACACTGACGAAGTCAGCGTTGACTCTGTCATTGACACTACAATGAGCGATGAACGAGCGAAAACAATTATCGACTACCTTGATAATCAGAAATATCATTTCAGAATAAAGTTTATTGCGCAAGCAGATTCCGGTACGTGGATTATCCGTGACAAACGCGACCCTGTCCTTGCTAATGGAAAAACCGCTCTGTTAAGTAAAGATTCCAAACCAGGAATGTTAACTGGGATTGATAAACCATATTATGCTCGATCGTATCATGTGACCGTGGTCATTTATGGAATGCATCCGATAAAAACCCAACATTAATGATCTTGCCCCAATGAGATTCTCAAAGCTGAATTGTGTAGCCGAGCGAGTAATGGAACATTTTAAAAAAGCGAAGCGCGGAAATGGTTTAAATGATTTGCGACGTGAAAAAATAAACAAATGGGCTGAATCAGTTAAGGATACAGGAGCGTCAATAAACGATGTCGCTGACTTATCAAGTAAATCAAAATTTCCAATGACAGTAAAAACATTAACCGGAGAGGTCTTATATGAATCAGCGAATAAAGGAAATGGAACACCAATTGAAAGTATTGACCATAATGGCTCACGCTTGGACCAACGCAGTAACAATATTTCCACGAGATCGTGTTGTGAGATATTACTAGTCGGGTGGAATGTATGATGCTGTCAGCCAGATAAGCAAAAACGACCCCTTCTCAGTGTGGTTGTTTAAAAGTTCCGAAGATGGCGAGTATGATCAATTTGTAAGATCTATCGGCGAATTATATCTTAAAGAATCTCTCCACGAAGAAATGAGAAAACCCGCACAGAGATATTCAGAAAACACTGAGCAGTTATTAACTAATTGTTTTGCAGTTCCGTCGGTTGCTGTTCACGCCGCGAGAGAGCGAAATTCATGGAGACCAACACGCGCTGAGTTCCTTGAAGATGTTCAGTTACGTTGTATCGAATATGGACATGGCGGTTTGAGGAATGCTGAATATAACCACAAGGATGTCATTTCTGTGGACATGGTCGCGTGTTATCCGGGAAATTTTCTCGGGATGGGCGAGTGTGCTGGATATTTTAAAAGATTTGGTCATCCTTGTCATGAGATGGCAAGAGTATCAATTAATGGTCCATTACCCGATTTTGATCTGACAGGATTTGCTCGTGTAACGTCGTTTGAATTTGTTGAAAATCTTCATCCTTGCTGTTATGTTTGGTTTGGCAGACACTTCTCAGAGAAACATTGGGCGCCAATAGTGTTATTACGATATATACTTGACAGTAAAATATTGATATCGTTGGTTGTCAGTGAAGCGATTATATCATATCGGCCGCAGACATCGCATTGGTTACCAACACCGGAGCGTATCAGTCTCGATGAAGTCATTGAAGAATATGCGCGAGAATGTCAAAACGTTTCTGCTGATGTTATTGTTAATGATGATCCTAATATTCTTAAGATTAAACTCAACAACAATTGAAAAAACAGCATAAGATCATGGTAGAAGAATAATCGGTAAATTTACTCAAGGTGGTGCATATGATCATAAACGGCATCACTCACGATTGATTATGGATGATGTTGAATTAGATTTTATAATTGCTGATGCCGCTGCGAGAAATATATTTTGTAATCAGGAAGACGCTTACTTGTCTGACGGAACACGGTTGGGCACAATTGCTAGTTACAATAATGGAGAATCACCTCAGTACACACATCTAAGATCTTCGATGTTGGCTTATGTTTCTATAAATTTGCTATCCATGATAAATAGATTTCCTGACACTGCAGTTAGAGTTGCAACGGATTCATTTTATATCGATAAAAGATATTCAGAATTACTGGCTCGTTTCACAGACAATGATGAAACATGGAATTCGTGGAGAATAAAAAAGGAAATGTTGCATAATTATTGCGAATTCGTTGATGTTGCGGTTAAAGATATTTATTGCAAATCAGAATTATCAGAATTGTCGTTGGCGCCGTCTGTGTATGATCCAGTATCCAGACACAAAACCGTTGTTTTGAACGGGGCGGGACGTTCTGGTAAGACAACTCGAGTGATTTAATTATTTCGACATAATTCAGATATGATTGTGCTAACACCAATACACAGACTTGCCAGGGAGATGAAACAACGAGGAGCTAATTCTTGTACTCATCACAGCTTTTTCAAATACAGCGGTGGTGTGTGGACTCCTGACCGAATGGGAGAGAAATATATTCCAAAGATTATCATTTGCGATGAAGTGTGCACAGTGCCGTTAGAAACATTAAAAACATTTTTCGATTGGCTATTAACAAAAAATACTGCAGTAGTTATGTGCGGCGATCACGGTCAGCCACCTCCGTTTGTTGGACCATCTCCACATGATTGGTTGAAGAATTTTGTTGATTATTACGAAGTAGTGACTGATGAACACAGATCTCTTGATGCAGAATTAAAGGAATTTAAAACATTAATCAGACTACAACCGAATAAAATTCAATATGAAATACTGCGCAAGGTGATTTCAGAAACTTCAATAAGCGACTTTTGGAAAACGTGGAGACCAAACGATTTGATAGTGGCAAGTAGAACGATAGTCAGAGACACACTTCAACAGCAGTTATTTCAATTACACAAGAAAAAATTTCCAACACTGTCAGTGTCATTGTGTTATAGACCAGCTGATTCGCAGTTACAGAATACTGACGTTGATATACCAGGACAGTCAAGGAGGAAGCAGAATCTCGTATTAAATGATATTGTCACAGTTGATGTCAATGTTGTTGAAGATGCACTGCGCCCTGATAAATCCCCGTGGAAACTAGGATACACAATGACGATTCATTGATCTCAAGGACTGACTATTACTGATACAGTCGTTTGGATCGTTGATGATCGAATCGAGTGATCGAACTTAGTTTACTTGGCTGTGTCCAGAGTCAGAAGAATATCTCAACTGCGGAGAATTGTCTTGGACTAGTCAGAGATCGATGACAACGATAAATGTCAAGTGGATATAATAAGAAAAAATTAACTGGCTACAAACAGAGTGACAAAAAAAAATCGATAATTTGACCTTGATGTTGAATTTATCATGACACTGAAGCAACAGCAAAATAATCATTGTGCAAGCTGTAATTGTATAATTTTGTGGCAGCATTTGAGTAATAATCCAAGACAATTCACCGTAGATAGAAAAGATAATAGTCGCGGTCATACACGAGAAAATGTGATGCTGGCCTGTCTTTAATGTAATCGACGTCGGGGTGCTAGTTAAGTGATCTGGGCGGTAATTGTGTGTCCTCCGGAATTACTTGTAGTTGTTCACGTGTAAACCCACGTTAAGGAGCAGTTGAATCCAGTTTGTAGATTGCTGGTCTACCAGTAGATCTAGTTATACCAGATATCTTGTGTGTCGTGATGCTCCAGATAGGATCAGTCGCTCTTTTCTTACCACCTTCAAGTTCACCTGGTTCATATAAATATCTCACAGTGACATTGCCCAGGATTGGTTGTGTTGAAAAATCACGTCGCTGTACGGGTATATATTTTTGGTAATTGCGTTAATAGGTTTCATGTTGATTGTTCAAGTTATTTGATTATTTAATGCAGCTATCACACCTGGTAATCTTGCAAACCATTCGCGTGATCTCTTGTCCTAACAGAATTCCTTCGCGTACTGATATCAAATAACCGCTCAGCAAGTGTTCGATTAAATCGCTCAACAATTGCCTGATCACGGTGAATTTCAGTATGTCCTCGTCTGATGGTGACGTTATTTTGTTTCATTAGCGATGATACTGCGCCCTGAAATTCTTTGCCAGGATCAACTTGTAACAACTGTGGCTATCGTAGACCACCTCGTTGATAAATTCGTTCAAAAGCAGCAGCAACCTCAGTGCTGTTTTAGTCGTTAACGGTTCTGCATCTTTGTATCTACTTGCAGCATCAACTACAGTTAGCGCGTACTTGTACGTAATTTGATGTCTTCGGATTTTAATAATATCATGTGGCAGAAATAATATATCAGCTTGATGAACTTCATTAGCAACACTGACATCAAAATGTGCAAAGTGAATTTGTTTAGGCGGTGGTTGGTAAATTTGCCATATTGCCTATTTGGATAACCACTTTTTAGCATTAACGCGCGTAACTTTTGCTGCTTCAGCGAGTTTACTAATTGCTGCGCTTCCTCTCCAGTATAATCTTGGGGAATAATAAATCGACTCCATTTATAATTAATTACCAGCACCTAGCGCTAATTTACCTTTCATTGCGGATTTTATTAACCAACAATACAGTACTTCAGGAGTGGAGAAGTATGCCCGAAATATATCAATCTGGCTAAATAGATCAGTATATATCTAACAAACAACTCGATGTTTTGCATCTGCCATTAGTATTATGATGTAATGAATGCAGTGTAGATGTTAATACGATAATACATGGCTCTCATATCTTACCCTGTCTACAGTTGCTACTGTTCTTATACTCCTCCGAATAACAAAATAGAAATACGTGAGCTGATTCTATAGCTTCTGCCATGGTCTGCGACGTTGAGCCGCCCATGTTTCCAATATCCATCCACACCGGATAACCTTTGGCTACTAATTGGTCCCTTATCCACTTAGCCTGTTCGCGATGATTTCTGTTGTAGCTGATCATGACATGACCTTTCTTGCGCCGTTCGTCAGCCTCCCCATGGCTTCTCTTTCCTGTCAGCAGAGTCAGGAGCATTTGTTTCCATCATGAAATCTGACAAACAACAAAATTGATGTATGGGAATTGTTCGTGCTCAGAAATATGTAAATTATCTCCTCGCAACGTAGATCATCAACGTTGTATTTTAAACCGCAAAAAAAACGGATTTGTGTTGTTTGTTTGAAATATGATCGTTGAATGTCTGCTCATGAAGAGATTTTGAAGTCAGAGTTGTCTACATAATCGATTATTTTCTTTAAAATTACCCGTCTCTTTCATCTGCAGAAAGGTGAAGTTGAGCCAAGATCAACAAACTGTTCACTTAAATTACACATTACACAACAGCTTGCCGTTAACAAGTTAAAAACAATTTGTTTCGTTGTTATTCCTTATTGTGGTATCTATTGAGCTGCTGTGGCAAATAATTGACATTGATCTAATTCAGGAATCACTGCATTAATAAAACAGGTAGATTACATTAACAAAACATACCCAAATCTTTGTATGCTTCATTCTGCTTCAGTTTCTTTCTTAGGAGCCACAGAGTACCCTCGGCGGCTTTTCTGACAGAATTTAGACTTTTTGTGAGATCCAGAAGCATGCTAACGACGCTCAAAGTCTTATCCTCCAAAATTATATTTTGGTTTTCCTCGTCAAATGCCAGAGCCCAAATTGCTCCGACAGCCTCTGAATGATAGAATAAGCAAAGAAGGACAGTGTGCATTTTTTAAGCTCCACAAGTGAAACAAGATTAAGTTATTTTCTTCAGCATGAGGTATTGCGACGATAAAAATAAAGTCAGTCAAATCGTAAATATCGATCTAAATTGTATTTTGTTGGTGATGTTAATAACTGACAGATTGTTCCACAACATCAGACTTTACGCGAGGCTATTTAAGGTACCGGAAGAATAAAATTCAGCATATGAGCTAGTGTTTTGATTTCTAATGGAATGATCAAATTCGAGTTTCTGAACACAAAACTAACTATGATCACGAAGGTCAAAAGCTCTTATCATTCCAATGTTATATGAGAAGCAGCAGAAGCTTGATTTGTACCAATACAGATGGAAAAAGAGCTTATTTACTGTGTTGAAGTATGGACTTTCTCAGGTTATGATTTTTATTACATGTGTAAAACAAAATTATCTTTAAACGATGTTACGTTCAACTGTAAATATTAACAAAAATATGAAAGATTATTTTTATGTTACAAATCGTTAGTACAAAAATGCATTATGTGATTAGTGTATAAATGTATAAAACGATATATAGATACAAACTATCGGTATACAAAATCCTTAACGACACTAGTACACAATCGAAGTGATACATAAGGTAAGACGTCACGTACCTGTCAAATGGCGATTGAAATTCTAAATCGGTTTATTCTAAGTGCAATATATTGAAAAAAGAAGAACAATCGAGATATAATCTTACCTTTTTCTCCTCAACAGTTCCACATCTGGCCAATTCAACCAAGTGTGGTAAACAACCTACCTCTGTAAGTATTCTTTTGCTTTGGTCATTCCTGGCCAGAACGCGAATTACTGAAAATTTAATTACATTCATCATTTTAATTTGGCTTACCTTGCAGCATTATTACTTCCTGATATTTTTATTTCAATAATGTGTTGGGGGCGGTAGTTGAGTACAAACTTCGACTATTGAGACTTGTATTGTAGTAAAGGTTACATAAGTGTTTCAACTTAATATAAACTCCCCAACTCTTTGTAAAAGTGTGTGGGTTGATTGGCGTATTGTAATTTCTTTCAGGGTGTCCGCTTTATTCGGTTCTCGTTATCTAGGAGATAATCATCCTCGGTATTATTGCCCAGATCGAGTAAACTTATAGGTAAAATAAACAGAGATCTGAGCAGATAAACAGAACAGACTGACTCGAGCCCATGTACATAGAAATCCAAATTTGATCAATTACATAAACAATGGTGACAATACAATACATTAGGAAGATACACTTCTTTTTGGAATAAATCTTTCACCGAATTCAAAACACAAATAGAATTATAAAAATAGCCGATCTGTTTACTTGTATAATTAGTTCATCATAAGATCGAGTGAACAATCGAAGACGTTGGCTTGTACTATTGCATAACATGCTTATCTCTGGTTCACTCCAATTTCACTATAGCTGTTCTATCGCTTCGCATTTCCTTCCTTTTCCTTTTTCTCTCCAACCTTCCTACTGTTTAGACTCCCTTTGGCCCTCAAACTTTGTGTGGGTAGGTGGATATGTAAGCATGGAAATACATTTGTGCTTGAATACGTCAGTGCGTAGGTAGGAATATCTGAGGATACTTCTGGGAATACGTCTGAAGAGCTACTTTTTTGAAAACAAACAGAGAACAACCTTAATTTTCTGTCGGTTATTCTATTGGGAATATAGCAGTACTCCCCTCTCGTTATCATATGTTTATATCGGTATTGAAAGAGACACCAACGGCTATTTAATCGGTCCAAGATGGCAGACCAAGACAAACCTAGTTTCATAAGATTAATGTACTTCCTAATGGCTAATTCATCACTTCGCATTAACACACAAGACTTAGACGTTCTGCTCTCGTCTCAGTTGCACAAATGAATGAATGAAATTCACTACCTGGCTTTGGCTTTACGTTATGTTCAGCGAATACACACGTTCATATCTTTAGCATACATGAGATCACACTGCATGACTTAATAACGTTACGTTTCAGTCAGTATGTTCTCAAGTCTTTATCATACTTGAAATTACATGAGATTGGTGAATTCACACGGATTCTCGTAACTCATATCAACTAAAGTTACAAATGAAGTTCATAGAATCTAATTCCTTTAAGAACAAGTCGACTAATTCAAACAATTCGACAACTTTATATAAAGAAGATTAGTGTACGAATTCATATATACATACATATATATATATATATATATATATATATATATATATATATATATATATATATATATATATACATATATATAAACATATATAAATATAAATATATATATATGTATATATATATATATATATATATATATATATATATATATATATATATATATATATATATATATAAACTCAACATAGTTATACTTATATCAACTAAATTCATGCACATGTCAAATAATTCAAGCAAAATGGTATATTAGTATCAACGAATCTCATGAATTTGACGCAAATACCTTTTTTTTGCTTTCGAGCCTTGTTCGTTATTCCGCCAAAATTGTGTCCGTCGACCTTCCAGACATCCGGTCCCTTGGACATATGTTTTACGAGTGAATTTCTTCCAAATTGACTCTTGCAGTTCCCTGTACCTTTACTCTTGCAGCAAAGCTTAGACTAATTAGTTTTTTTTTTCGAATGAGGGGGGGTGAGGAACATTTAAAGCTAGGAAATTTCGTGTGGGAAACAGGCCCCTATTTAACCTAACCAATCAGGATCAAATACGTTTACCGCATTTTAGTCTGGGCGCGAAAACTTCGGGTCAACTTGACGTTCCAGGTTATCGACTAACATATTCTGGAAATTTTCCAATTTTGACAGTTCCACTATGAAATCGAAGTTAGCCGTGTCCCTAATAGTCCGTCTTGCGGTTACGTAAACGAATGCTTAATTTAAAAAATCTCTACCACTACGACCAGACATTTGGAATCACTGCAGTATAGCTATTTAACAAGTGCCTGTCCCCATAAAACTAATTAATAGTTCTCTGGCCGAAACTAATGTGCTTTTCGTAGATCGACATAAATGTGCCCCATCATGCTTACCCCAAGTTAATGTCAAACTGATCGTAAAATATGTTATGTTTTTGTACTTTAATATGAATGTTTTAAATGACGATACAACTGTATCTCTTAGACATTACACATACACATACATACATACATACATACATATATATATATATATATATATATATATATATATATATATATATATATATATATATATATATATATATATATATATATATATATATATATATATATATATATATATATACTATCAGCCGATTACACACAATGTGTGTACATGTAATTGTGACCTACCGAAGGATGCATTTATGTGTTTTTCCTGACACAGAGGAGTTTTATATATTGGCGGAGATTGAAGAGATAATGTTTGGTTACCGGAGATGATATTTAATAATGTCACAGGCTCTAAAACAAAAGACTGGCCTTCATTTCATTTATGACTGCGCAAAGCCGTCGTTGGTCGCTCTCATTAATGTGAATATCTCAACAATAATACACAGGATAGGTCCAGCATAGTATACCCATTACGGTTGGCGATATGAGTTAATAAATTATTGTTTTGCAAGGGATCAATTTTTAATAAAGCATTTTCCCCATAGGTAATTTCACCTAATATATACGATTAGTTGCAAATAATTACCCTTGGTACATTAATGTCCTGTCTCAACAAAAGTTCGTTTTTAAATGATGCAATTTCCCACGTTTTCCAGCAGCCTTCTAATTTTCAGCGGCTTTCAAGCTAAATTCAGACTATATGGTATGTAGGGCCTCTCGGAAATCTTTAATTGGAATCCGGGGAAACGAATGTACAGCACTGAGAGTACAGAGAGTATGAAACCCAAAATCCTTAGGTATGTAAAGAAGCATGTATCAGTCAGGATTAAGAGTCAGTATAGCAAGACATGGGTTTCTACGTTAGTTTTATATTTCAGCTACTTTTATATTTTATTATTAACAATTTTAATATCAATAGAATTTTAAGATTCAATTAGCTAATCTGCTAATTTTAAGAGTATTTTCAGTACTTGAATTTAGATTTTACATTTATCATATTGTTCTAACATTAGAAATGTATTTACTTCTAGATTTCATCTTTAATCCATTTTCATTATTTTGAAATGATTATAAAGGCAACATTTACTTCCTGTCCGCTGCAAAGATATGCTTGCAACGCTCAGTTGTATAAATGTATAGCAGTTGATAATGGGATACATTGCATTATCCAGATCTGTTTGAGTGATTATTGGTGACGTCTTCTCACCCAATGATGTCTTTTTCTTACTAATTTGGGTGTGGTCATTGAATGAATCTAGCTTGCTCGTCACATATCACGCTTGTACTAATATTAATTGTGTGCAGTCAATGAATGAGTGTATTTCCTCTTCACATATCACATTTTTACTGATATAAATTGTGTGATCATTTGATCAGAATAATTCCCTCGTTATATCACACCTATTGAATCCTATAAATGCATGTGTGATCATAGAATGCATAAATTTCACTTCTAATAAGACACGCTCGTGGACCGCAACTCTCAATCGGACGAACTTCTGTGCATTCGTCGGCGAACATAGGTTTCTTCTAGATATCATACCAAACTTCTAGTAGCAACCTTTTATGACGCATTCAAGGGACACAATTCTTTTGTTCATTAAACAATCATAACATAAATTGTCTCCACTTACATTTGCAGTAATTCTAACATTATAAGCAAGACTTTCAAGTGATACAGTCCTCTGCCGAGATTGCCCAGGACTGTACATTACTCGAATAAAGAGAATCATCTCATTAGCATTCCCCATCCACACGTTCATTAAGGAATGATAAACTAAGCAGGACACAAATCAAAGATTCAGAAAGTTGCTAATATGTTCCTTGCACACCACTGACTGCAAGCAGTTGTAACATTTTCCTCTGAAAGAAAAATGCCCAAATGTCAGATCCTAAATCAGAGATCGTACCTCCACAACCTTGAAGTATTACCCTGAATCTAGATGAATGCCGATTGTTTAATGTAATGCTGTATATTTTAATTTAATTTCGCATCTTCAATACAAAGTTCTGAATGAGCCATAGGTTTGACTCGGTTTGTTGCCTAAGGTGCCTTAGATAAAGTGTGAGATATATTTGGGGTAGTTATATTGTAAAGTGCCAGAGATGTAAAGTACCATACGGTCAAGATATATATATATATATATATATATATATATATATATATATATATATATATATATATATATATATATATATATATATATATATAATTGTTTAACTTTTGTTCGTGATTATTGATTGTGGAGATCATCTTGTAAACAACTTAATACATAGCTAATTCTTGTTTATGTTTGTCGATTATACGTTATGATACTTATCACTTGTAGATAACTATGTTTACTTGGATCCGAGTAACTTTGCTGACCACATAATTATCCAATCCTATGACATTAGTCGTATAGTTGTGTTAAGTAATAATTAGAAGTTTTTGTTTAAATTATTGATTGAAATTTCAAAGTGCACAGTAATACTTTGTGATTTAATAACTATTCTGGAGTTAATGTAAATGCATTCAAGAACATTGTAGATGACATAATCTTATTGCACATTGTAGATGAATTAATTTTATTACAGATTGTAGATGATATAATTATATTACAGAATTATAGATGATATAATTTTATTACATCAAGATTCTTATCACAACAACGCATTTTAAACGATCAATACACCAGCTCATTGAAGATATGAATTTATTCAGAGTACCACTAGAATTCATTCAAAAGAAATTAGACGTGTGATAAAACGTTTAGCACTCTTTGGGATATAGCTCACGATATATATATATATATATATATATATATATATATATATATATATATATATATATATATATACAATGATTCTAGAAAAGGAAATCTGAATTCATCTCCTGGTATATTGAACTTACTTTGTGCGCACTCCTGGGCTGACCCAAACATCTCTCAATCGTTTTTATACTTGTGCAATGGATCTTTTAATGCTCCTGATAACAAATCCGATAGAAATTTAATTGTTTCGATTGCATGATCCATGCCCTGCAGATTGGCGTTCTCATCTTCGTTCATGATGTTTGCAAGATATGTCAACGCGACAAAGCGAAACTTTGTGTCCAGGTATAAAGCAATAATCTCCCCATTGTTTAGACCTCGCAGTAGTTTTATATTTTCATCTACTTGTGAAATGTTGCACAGTATGAGAAGAGATCCCGATACCATATATGTTGCTTCTGTCCCTTGTAGAACAAGTAAACTTATTAGTCGTGATATATTTTGGATATTTAAAACTTCCTGTTTGAAAAGGTTTTTGTGCCTCATTATAATCATGTTACAGTTATTCGCTGCAATAGCCACGAAAACGTAATAATAACAACATATATCAAAAAAGTAATAATATTAATATATTAAATATGTAATATAACAATATTTCAAATAAATGATGATAGCAATAAATTACAGAAGTAATATTAACAGCAAATTACGATATTTAAAATTTGTGCGAATTTTTTTACAAACCACAGCGTAATTTCCGTAAACATAACATTTTGATTACTTACAATAGAACAGTATAGGAAATGCAGCATGTCGGTTTGACTTAACTTACACCATCATTCCTACTTCCAGAGATATCATCGAGTGATATAAACGAACATCCAAGCGGAAATCCTCTACGCTCTACTTTTCATGGATTTTGCTGGTATCTTGCTACGATGGTCCAGAGAGAGAGGAAGAGAGAGATGCGGCCTTTCGTCATTTTCACATAATAATCGATTTGTATATATTTAAGAAACAACAACTACAAACAACAACAACAACAACAACAACAGTGAAGCGTTAGATATGTTACAGCAAGTTTGCCTTGTAACCAACAAATTTACCGTATATTGTTGACAGGCTATTGCAACTTTGTATCGCTGATTATATCAACAATGTAGATAAATCCAAAGGAAAATGTACACATACCGTTACGACGAACCATATTATTGTAGGTTAAGTGGTATAAGTTTGGTTTCAAGGTTTTCAACCAGTACAACTTATTTTTCTCTATCACTCCATATTTATTCGTAATTTGTAGGTTATGTTATGAGAAGGGAAGTGGGAAATCTGAACGGATCGCAATGAAATTGTGTACCATATTAAATTCATTTACAAAACGGGGATTTTTAATACTTTGTATCGTTATTTTCATGCTCACGATTGATTCGTTTGAGAAAATTCATCATTAATCTACAATCAACAGAGCACAGCTGCGAAAATGTTTATATATGCGTATTGTTGTTTCATATAAATATGTGTGTGTGTGTACTGAGAGAGACAAAGATGGACAGCGAGCCACATATATATTATATATACTGAAAGTCAAGGATAGACATATATATATATATATATATATATATATATATATATATATATATATATATATATTCATAGAAAGTAAAATTTCTTCATACGTCAATTGGGAATGCAAAGCACAGGGATAAGATATAGCCTTTCTAAGGCAGGGGACTGCGTATATCGTCGATACATATTAATTACCTACATTCAGAAACAAATAATAAAATACGTTTCCTGTTACGGCTTTGAAAATAACATTTGCCTAAATGCAGTTGACATATATGCTAAACTCAATCCAGGTCGACAAGAACTTGCAAGTTACACATGCGAGATCGGCACCTAATATAAATTACCTTTCCTCCTTCTCGAATCGCTGAATTAAAACCCTTCTGTATTTTTGTCAGAGTCGTAAGAAGTTCCCCATCCTTGGCGATTTCACATGTAACCTCAACACTGGAATCAGAAAAGCTGACCAAATTTTGAAGTGAGAGCTGGATTACTTGAAGATGACCCCGGGTCAACGTCAGTTCTTTATCTTCGAAGTATATTTTCCAACCTTCCTTCACTACGTTGCACAAAATATTGATAGTCTTTGACGTACATATAGGGTGTCCCGCTTCGCGCTTATAATTCCCGATAACGCCATATGCCAACTGGCCCAAGTTTCGTATTGCAGACAGTTGTATTATAAATTCGCAAAGACATTGTCTTAAATCCTCCATCCAATTTCCATCTTCATCTCGTAAATTAGGATGTTCGTGTAACCTGGTGATTGCTTCACTCAATGCCTTAAATATTCTATCTTTTTGAACATGAACATCCTCCTGTTCAGTGCTTTTTTTTGCTCTCTTTGTCTTCCCCATTTAAACCTTTTGCACTCCTGTCTTCCGTACTTTTGTATTCTTCCTCTCGATTTACAATCGCTACCCGACCGACGGGTGTCACGGATATTTTCGCCTCCGTTTCGTGCGTCGTCGATGCCAAAGATACAGAACTTCCCATCGTGAAGTTTTAAACCAAAAATCACAACAATGTCCCTGATAATAAAGAAAAGAAATAATCCATATTAATGGATACCATAACTGCAGAAATTCCAAACTCTTTTGTTTCTCTCATCAGCTCAGAAAGTCATAGATTTCTGATTTATGGCGGTTATCGACAGTTTTAGCATTTGATATACCATATATGTTGGCCAATTTACTTGGTGGAAGAACACAGGAATAAACACCGACCCAGCGGAACATAATGATAATCTTCACATACATTAACGAAGCCAAGACTCGAATCTACGCAGGGCAGAGATGATATCTGACTGAACGTAAAAAAGACGAGCGCCTTAGTTCACTCTGTCACTCGTGGCTCCTTTAAAAAGGCATGGGTATTTTGTTTTAATAACAGCCTAACAAATGTCAATGGTCATATCATGCTGCATTTCGGAACAAAGATTTTACAAAGCAATGAAATGAAAAATATAATGATATGCTTTTGCTTACATAATCAAATGGTTATTACCAGTACTTAGAGATACAATATGCGTAATAAGTACATGTATTGCATTCCATTTCATGTTTAGACTGGTCTTATAGGTAAATGCGTAATAAGTACATGTATTGCATTTCATTTCATGTTAAGACTGGTCTTATAGGTAAATGCGTAATAAGTACATGTATTGCATTCCATTTCATGTTAAGACTGGTCTTATAGGTAAATGCGTAATAAGTACATGTATTGCATTCCATTTCATGTTAAGACTGGTCTTATAGGTAAATGCGTAATAAGTACATGTATTGAATTCCATTTCATGTTTAGACTGGTCTTATAGGTAAATGCGTAATAAGTACATGTATTGCATTCCATTTCATGTTAAGACTGGTCTTATAGGTAAATGCGTAATAAGTACATGTATTGAATTCCATTTCATGTTTAGACTGGTCTTATAGGTAAATGCGTAATAAGTACATGTATTGCATTCCATTTCATGTTAAGACTGGTCTTATAGGTAAATGCGTAATAAGTACATGTATTGCATTCCATTTCATGTTAAGACTGGTCTTATAGGTAAATGCGTAATAAGTACATGTATTGCATTCCATTTCATGTTTAGACTGGTCTTATAGGTAAATGCGTAATAAGTACATGTATTGCATTCCATTTCATGTTAAGACTGGTCTTATAGGTAAATGCGTAATAAGTACATGTATTGAATTCCATTTCATGTTTAGACTGGTCTTATAGGTAAATGCGTAATAAGTACATGTATTGCATTCCATTTCATGTTAAGACTGGTCTTATAGGTAAATGCGTAATAAGTACATGTATTGCATTCCATTTCATGTTAAGACTGGTCTTATAGGTAAATGCGTAATAAGTACATGTATTGCATTTCATTTCATGTTAAGACTGGTCTTATAGGTAAATGGACCATGAGTAGCTTTGTAATTAATTTTAGAGTCAATAGAAAAAATGGTGAAAAAGGATTCACTGTTATCAATATTAATCATAAGGCCTTTGTGTTCTTTCAACACATGTGTACCTTAAAATGCCTTTGATATGATTGTTGAGCGTTCCGCAATTGATGATTTCAACAAAGCAATGATCATTCACGTTCGTTAGGCCAAGTACGTGTCAGGTATACATGAATTCACATATAAGAAAGAACACCAAACCTATTGTGTTGGTCCTTTCTGTTGGGATCGATTTGTATCTACCCCTCAATCCATACTTGCCGAAAGAAAAAGAGGTCACCAGAATGAATAGTAGGTTTTGCCTTTCAGTTGCACATTCGTGAGGGGCTTATCAAACCCAAGCAATAGATATTGTAATGCATTCATCATGTATGCGTACTATGCATTAGTATACTCTTCCTGTGAACGATGCGCAATTGAGATTGTATATATTGCAAACATATATCAAAACCTTGATTTCAGAATCGTCGCACCCACATTTCGATTTTAACGATTCTGATGATGATCATATACATGATCATATTTAATAATGATGATGACACGACGACAATGTGAAGATGAATATTCCTTTTCCGCTTGAGAAGATACATGTTGACTGTACTCCTTACGTTAGGAAAAAATACAAATATAAAGGTTATCACATCTGGTACCAGTCTATGCATTTGAGGCCAATGTCCTAATGAAAAATATCATTTTACAATTATAGGCTGTTCTGATCAGAAAAAACAATTAGCGTTGGAGCCAAATCTCCTATTGTTATTGTCGTTTATATACAATTCTCCTACACCGTCGTTGCCAGCATATATACTGCGCTCATTTTAATCTTGTGAAAAATTGAACGTTGTAAGCATTCATCATGTAAAATATTGAAATCTTAGGATTTAAATTGCGCTCATGAGGTATCATGCATATTAATCTTTAACTCTGATTGAAATTATGCTAAAATTTGAGTTATATGTATGTATGTATGTATGTATGAATGTATGTATGTATGTATGTATGTGTGTGTATGTGTGTGACCGTTCCGTTGGCCTATTGGTTAGAGCGTCCGCCTCGGATGCGGGAGGTCGTGGGTTCCCTGGCCGAGTCATATCAGATACTTACAAAAACTTACAAAAATGGTACTAGCAGCTGCCTCGCTTGGTGCTCAGCATTAAGAACTTAGTGTTAGGACTGGTCGGCCTGGTGTGAGGATAATGTGACTGGGTGGGACATCACGACACATGCCTGCGGCATGATGCACCAGTGCTAGACATGACGATAAACGGCCACATTGCAGACATCGTAGCAATATGACTGAAAAAATGGTTAAAGCTACGCTAAAAAATCTAAATGACACCCAAATAATATATATATATATATATATATATATATATATATATATATATATATATATATATATATATATATATATATATATATATATATATATATATATATGTAGATTTATGTGTGTGTGTGTGTGTGTGTGCTTACTTGGATTAAGTTCAAGGTCTGGTCTTGTTTAAGAATTGGCATTTTCTTGGAGGGAAATTGTTTACGAATTTGATGTGAAAGTGACCCACATTCTGGGAAATTTTTTTGTGTCACTGGTCACGTGACAGTCTATGCATAAGGAACTGGATTCGTAATTAGTTTTCTTTCCTATTTTAATATCACTATTTAATCATTTACTGTTGTGTTCAGATATAATTTGAGAGGATTCAATTATTCATTCTAATTATAAAATTCTCAATGACAGTTTGGACCGAAATACTGTTGTGGGGATTATTATGAACTCATTCAAAGACATTCTGGATTATATCACTGGGGTCATCGATACTATTTTAAAGAGAACGGGACAAATTACAAACGGGCAAATTACATTTGATTACGATATATCATTCATTCATTAGTCGGATGATAGTCATTTATCGCATAAATGGCACGTAGGTCTCGAATGTTTTACGCGTTTGCGGACTACTTAATTTGTGCGATTAACCGCTATTATCAAGTCACCTACATAACTATCAGTTTGATCAGCCATGCTAGTAAGGTAATGATGAAGATAATCTTGAACAGACTGAAATCACACGCAGAAGAAATAATCGGGATTTTATACTTTCAGCGGATTAAATACATAAAGAATGATATGCTCACGATTTTTGAGAAAATAAATCATATTCCTATCAATTTCATGCAGGTATATCTCGATGAAATGTCGTTCAAGTGGGCTGGGTCGGTTAGAAAGCGGCTACCCCATGCCGACACCAAACGGTGTCGGCTAATTCCAACTTTTCGATAGGGAATGCGCTCTGACCCTACACCCCAACATAAATGTCCAAATATCAAAAAATGGGGTGGCAAGGGTCAGAGGAAACTCGGACTGTCTATCTATCTATCTATCTAACTATCTATCTTTCTTTCTTTCTCTCTCTCTCTCTCTCTCTCTATCTCTCTCTCTCTCTCTCTCTGTATATATATATATATATATATATATATATATATATATATATATATATATATATATATATAAAGAACTAAAATATATAAAAATCTAAGACTCCTTATGTATAAACTTGGTTTTAAAAAAATTCTCATCCTTATTGCATATCAAAGATTTAAACAATCTAAATATTCAAAACTAAAAAATGGTTGGGATTTTGAACTTTGCTTTAATCTCGGGTGGCATGAAATATTTCCTTTGGGTGGCAGCGCCCAAAACGTCACTTTATTGCCAATAAAGGGTATGTATGTATGTATGTATGTATGTATGTATGTGTATATATATTCGTATGTAATATGTATGTATGTGTTTGCGTGTGATATGAAGTTCATTATACTTGTTCAGTAAGTTAGGCTTTGGAATCCGGCTATAGTACTATACAAACTTTTCTTGTTTGTACAGAGAAACACACACATACACACAATCATATCTATATATATATATATATAGAGAGAGAGAGAGAGAGAGAGAGAGAGAGAGAGAGAGAGAGAGTTCAATACGTGTACGTAGTGTGTATGTGTGTTTTGTTTCTTGCATTATACTATCTCTTCTATGATCTTGTGATCTTTCAGACTCCTTTGTATGTTGACTGTAATTCAGTTTCATATGTTCAAATTTAAAAGTATGATCTTAATTTCAGTAAAGAACTTGAATGGGCTTCCAAATACTGATATATTTCAGTATATATCTTAAAAATTTGAGCAAAACAGTTATTTTTTAGTGGATAATTAATAGTTTCTAGGATTTTAAACTCAGCCGAAATCCTCTTTGTTTCTTTTAAACACTTAATCTGCGATTTCTATAAAACATTGATTTCAGTACCCTTTGTTTCCAAGATGAAAATATTCGGAGTGCATACATGGAAAACTTCAGAACTAATTTGTACCTTTCATAATATCCTCAGTTCAAGGAAATATTTGAGAAATTTATCGAAATGGAGGCCCGGTGTTAGAATTGTTCATGCCATCGTTTAGCAGATGAATAGGAAATATTTGTCTATATGGGTGAAAGCGCTCGACCGGTCTGTTATGGGAAAGAAAAACGCTTGATCATGTGAAATATATAGTCTAATACCTTTCTGTAAATATGAATTCAAACGTAAAACAACTCGTTATATTTAATAGCAGTCAAAACGCAACGCATTCACTTCTTGGATGATTCATTGATGGAGGACAGCAGCAAGAGGGTATCATTTACCTTTATATCAATTCCGGAAAAAATAAGTGCTTGTTATATACCATAACTGAACCCAATTATCAGATTATGCGTGAGTGTTAATTTTACATCTGGGTTTGAAATACCAGCCTGTTTGCAATGGTGTTCAGAAAATCGTGCAAAACTTTCCAGAAATTTGTAATGTGGAATCGAACTATTACACTATTGAACCTATTCTTTTTCAATAAAGAATTACTCGCTTTTACTTTTGCCATTAAATAAATGTATAACTTAGAGCCTGGTGATTGTAGCTTAGTTATATCACCTTTGGTTCATCAATATTGTATTCGATGTCAAAATAAACATCTCGATTTTCATGTTAACTCATAAATAATGTTGAAAGAAACAATGTATCATATGTTATGCCCGACTCTGAAAGACCAAGACAATAGTTAAGGGTACACGAGTGTATCATTTAAATAAATCACTGTTACTGAAACCCCACTACTTGTTATATACCATGATTGAACCATGCTCTCAGACTCCTTTGTATGTTGACTGTAATTCCATGCTCTCTGGTGGGCGTTTGGGTTAAATATAAAGACTTGTTGCTAATAATTAAAATATATGTAATGCTGTCCATAGAAGGGTATCAAAGTACCAAACACAAAATGACATCATTGAAGGTGCATGTTAACTCTTATTCTTTTAAAAATGTTAAATCGTGAGTAGTATGTTTGAAATTGTGTGCAAAATTTGCGATTAAATTGCCATACCTTGTTTCCAAATCGTGCTTTGGTGTAGGACTTGACTCGTCCATTGACAACCGCAATTGAAAATATGGCTCTTGTTTTTGTTATAAAATACTCGACCTTTGCTTACCACCAAATAGTGCCCTTTCATAATGGATTTACCTTGAAACGTAATATTTAGTACCATCTGTTTCATCTAGTACCTGCATTGCCAATACAATAATTGTCATATTGTCCTTGTCGGACTGAGGGAGCTCTTAACTAGTTTCACACTGCAATAAACAAACGTTTAAATGCATTTTGTCACCATGACGTACTCTCAGATATGTTGCAAGTTATTTTCGACCTGGGCAAATACTTATTTTTGTGGAGCATATAAGACATCGTGTCCTGTGGACAGAAGCCATTAAAACCCCCAATTTTTAATACAAATAATCTATACTATAAATACGATCAATAAGCATCGGAAGTACAATTGAGTAACTTGAGCTGGGGTATATATAAACGAATTAAGGATATATTCTTGATTGGAATTCAAAACAAGAGTATAATACAGTCATAATAAAACTTATTTAAAGGTGGAAACAATGATGATACATATTTATTTTGTGATTTATCAAACATAACTATGACTAATACTGTTCACATACGTTAATTAGGTATTATATATGTTAGAGTATTTAGGTTTTTGGATTTTTGTGTTTAACACGATTTTTTCAGAACATGATATGATAGTAGTATATGGGATCACCCTAGGGTCAAGTGGACTTACTATGCAAAAACAGTCGATTCACTCTGGCGTCAAGGGGAATTTAACATGGGAAATTTTAACATGGATGGAACTGTAGAGCGTCAAGAGGAATTGAACATGGAAATTGAACAGGACCGGTACTTTAACGTCAATGGGACTTTAACGTTAAAATATGGGGTTTGCACTTTGTCGTAAATGGAAATTGAACATGGGAATGTCACCTGGATGTCAATGGGAATTGAACTTTGGGTGACGTCATGAGGTTTATAAGGTCAAAACATTTTATAGGGATTTTAATGTATTTGTAAGGACAAAGGGTAGATAGGGACAAACATACAAATACACATTTAAACACACAGAAAAGACGACAGAAATGTTCTAAAACAAACCTCACATAGAGAATAGAGGCTCAAAAAAGAAAAGTCTATTGCATGGGTTCAAAACATTTATTCAAGTATATACATGGGCTCTCTGGCCTGTGCTTTGGTCTAAGCACTATCCATTTAATACATAAACATTTCTATATCAAACAAACCTATTTACTAGTTATTTAGTTCTTGGCTCTAGTAAACCTGTTTACATTTAATGTTCAGTTATAAGAAAAAGCTAACACAAAACAAGTAACATGCAATCAAATAGGACAAAGTTCATGTTTCTCTCTCTCTATTCGTCTCACGTTGTTAAAAATCTGGTCAGCTAGCACTTGTGTCCCAGCGTAGATATTTCCCATCACTTAATCCGTTTCATTCATAAATCGGCTGTTATATCCATCGTGCTAGGTACACTTATCAGTAAGCAGATCAAGTGCAGTCATCGTCTTCTTCCCATGGAGGTACAATGTATACCATATGAATGGTTACTTTTCCTTCGTTGATGTCAAATTTTCCTCTCATCGACTGCACGTCTTCAATAGCCCTAAAAAGTTTGGACGAAGTTATTTCTGCAGGTGTGCTAAATCCGAGACATACAGGTGAGTTCAAACTGTCGCGATACATAGATAGGCTCAAACGACCTCGATCTTTGACTTGGCAATGACATTTGAGTTCCTCTAACAGTGAGTCAAGTAGTTCCGTAATGAAACCTGCTACTTCCTCGGCTGAAATGTCAGACGCGAAGTCTCTAAATTTCACCGTGTAGGTGTATTTTTCGTTCTAAATTTTCTTGAGGTCGCTGTCTGAGTCATTTGGATGCTAAAATACTCCTGTAGGTCTACTGAATCCTTTCCCTTCTTGGACGCACTTTGCTGTGACGGTATGGTAGTGAAAGAGGTCAGTGATGTTTGTTCCTTCTCTTTTTTCATCTGCGTAGAGTGATTCATCTTTCTCGTTGCTTGTCCTCGCAATGAAGTGTCGTTCTTGGAAGTCGTCCCTTTTTATACTGGGTGATATCAGTATGTCAATAAGGTAAAGTTTTGTGGTCTGGAAGTTTCACTAGCTGCACGTAGTTTGTCATGGCGTTAGTACATAAATAACTAAGATGTGTTACTGCATTGGTGATGTGATAGTGAGGCAAAGAATCACACCCGAGTTTCTCGTTGGACTTGAGTCTTACGCTCTATACTTGCTGTTTGAAGGGATTCATTTTTTCTCAATTGGTCTTAGTAGTGACAATGAACTGTTTGTCTTGGACGTTGTCCTTTTTTATATGCTGACCAATATTGATGTGACCGTACGGCAAAGTAAAGTGGTTGGGAAGTCGCACTCGCTTCTGGTACACGATTTGATAGACTTTTTCCAAGGGTCGACTGACGATGTGGTGAGTGGGTAAACGTACAATCTTGTTCGGCTGGAAGGTGGTCACTTTAAAGTTTGCATCCTCTCCAGACTGCAAGGCTTCTTTCAATGCGCCAAAGTTGACCACACGACTGGTACGATAATTCAGAGTCAATCCTTTCACTTTGCACTCTGTGTGCACTTCTCCTTGTGGGTCCCGGTATTCGTAGCCGTAATTTTTAGGACCGCCACTCGCGAAACTTAGAATCTTGTCGTCAGGATGTTCGTCTGTCCAGGCTCCTAAACGGTCTCCTTCGATGTTAGGGTGTTGCTGACCCGGTCGATCGATGTAGATGCAACTGTCCGTGTCAAAGTACAGGACGCGATCCCCTAACAGTTCTAAAGCTTCGTACAATTTTAAGCGAGCATGAGCTGTCACGTAAGCCGCAGTGATGACATTTCCAAAAGGGTCGTCTTGTACAAAGTCCAGATCTTCTTCGTAATTGACCAAGATTAAATTCTCTCGAACGACGTCCACGTGTTTCATGTATTTGGTTTTGTCGTGAATCATCTGGAAGTAGCGGGAAGGTTCTGTCAAATATTCCGTTTTGGGTAAACACGGTCGTTGTGCCATTTCACCCCACAAGCAATTTAACATCACTTTGGCAAACGATCGCCTGCCTTCGTTTTTCTCGATGTGGTCTAAAGTGATGCCTTCTTGTTCCCGGTATTTCTCTTTGAATTTTATTTGGTCTTCGGGAGTGTGACACCAGGAAGGATAGCCGCTGGCTTCTTGCTTCAGTTTCAAAAAGGCATCCACGTAGTCTGCGAAAATGCCTTTCTGAGTAGGGTCACCCTTGTGGTATTGTTGTGTCTTGGGAAAGTGGCAAATTTCGTACACTTCTAACAGTTGGTATCTCATGTCCATAGCTTTGAACAATTCTACGCTGACCCAGGTTCCCTTCAAGGCCCGTTCTTCCTGGGTGTGCTGACAAGGTTGATCTTGGTTGCACGTTTCGGCACAAGTACGGCACAAGGGAAACATCAGTTTGCCTTGACAATGGTGAGGTAAGACGGGATGGTATAGGTTCGTGGGAGGCAAAACTTTACACTTGATCAAGCCTTCGTATTCTCGAATGTTTTTCAGGTCGATGTGTTCCGTCAGCAATTGCGGGTGCCCTACAGGAAAGCGACAATATTTGCACACGTAGGGATACAGCGAACACACGTCCAAGTATTTGATTTCTTCTCCTTTCTCTTCGTCGGCTTGGTACAGCAAACAGGTGGCATTGGTCCTTCCTCCGTACAAACTATCCCTCGGGTTCAGCTGGTCCATGAACTGGTAACTTTCCACGAGACGTTTAAACTCGGGATCGGTTTTCATACGGTGATCGTACTCGTGTTCCCACATTTCCACCACTTGGTATCCTTGCTGTTCTAACTTCAAGCGTCGCTGACAAGTGTCCTGGTACAAGTCTTCCATGGTCCGTTGTAAAAACTGATTTTTAGTGCTACGGTCAGGGTAGCAGACGGGACATCCGTGAAATAAGCAACCGTTAAACTCATACACGATCTTGGGGTTTTCTAAGTCCCAGCCATCGACCGAATACGTTCCGATGGTCCTTTCGCCTCCTCCGTTGCGGGCATGCTGAATCCATTTGCCTTCCTTGTCTCACAAGTAATGTAACCAGCGTAGGGCTTTGACCGAGTATTGACGCTTGACATAGTTGGTCGTTTGAGGACTGATGACAGCCACGGTGTTTTCAGGCATGAATCGTTGGCGGTACACTAAGGAACACGCTTTGGCAATGGTACAAGCTTCTTTCAAAGGATCGACCCCTCCGTGTTCCATGAACAGTTCTCGAAATTTTCCACAGCAACGTCGTAAAATGTCCACGTCGGAACGACAATACTTTAACATTTCTTCCTGAAAGTCGAAGGGGTCAGAGGCTTGAGCCTGGTACCAAGCGTAGAAATCTTCTCGTTGTTCGGTACGCATGTTGTCGGGGTCGTAATAGTGAGCCTCAGGCAAATGGGGTAGAACGGCATGTTGATTGGCTTCCGTATTGAAAAAGTGTGGAAAGTACCCTTTAGCCATTTCTGTCATTCCAAACGTTTTAGCATTCGACTCAAAGGCATGGCCAAGTAACTCATCGAATCTTTAAACTGCACTTGTCCCACTCGCATGAAAATGATTTTGGCTCCGTTCAAAGTGACTTTAGGACGTTCGGTGCCATGTTCCGTATAGTACCTCAAAAGAAACTGTCCATCGTATCCGGAGAAATTGTGAGCCATCACTGTGGCATGGCGATGACAATCTTGGTAACGTTCGATGTCCTCTTGGCTCCATGTCTTGTCGATTGGGTCTAAGACCCATTTGGCAAAATCGGCTAGCGTCTTTGGTCCTCGAAAGATTTTTTCACGCCCTCCAGGAATTTTGCTGCAGTGAGGGAAATAACTGAAGATAGGTTCTTGAATACACTTCTCGCACGCTCGATGAGCCACGCAGAAATTAGGAATGTGAATGCCAGTCTCTTGCATGCATTCGAAATCGAAAAAGATGAAATTGCCTTTCTTCTTGTGACCGTCCTCTTTCTCTGGTGGGGTTGGTATTTTTGCACGTAACATTCGTGTTCCAAGTCCACGATGTGGTGACAAATGTGACATTTTGTTTCTTTCCTGAACATACGTGTGACTTGACACTATTGGTACGTATGCCTTGTCCACACGCGGGGCACAATCCCAGCAGTTGACAAGCGCATTTCTTCTGTGAACCTTCCGTCTTCAAATGTTGTTGGTAACAGGTAGGGCTGACAAACGTGCGCAGACAAGTTGAACAAGGCACTGGTTCTTCGCTCAGACAGGGTTGAGAGGCCAAACATCCTGAGCATTTCCAACCACAATGTTTGTGTTGCTCTCGATTATTATAACCATAGTCACATTTCTCACAATAATAAACATATCCCAGGAATCCAGTGATACTGGTAATGGTATCGAAATGTTCATCGTGATGATAAAGGTGAATGTATTTTCCGTCCTTAAAAGCTTGGCCTCGAAACAACAGAGGCCCGCGCATTTCTTGAGGGTGCACTTTCAAGGTGTAGCGTGGAGCTAGGGCATCTTGCAATTTTTGCATCTCAGGAATGCCACAGGGTGTGTCTTTGGACAGGCCAGCTTGTTGTAACAGGAGTTCTGCTTCATTTCGTTGTTTGGCTCGGTTGGATTGTTGAATAGTTTTCCAGGTTCTTTTCCATTCTACCGTGTCGTTCTTATTGGCATACGTTCGTCCCACCACGATGGCACGGGCTAAACACATCTGGTCATGAGGGTTGTTAATTCGGACGAGACTTGTTTTGGTGTTGCGAAGGTCGTCCACCAATAAGACCTTTTTGCGTCCTGTCCCTTGAGGAAGAGAGACGTGAGCCATTTTCAGTGTGGCTTTACCATCGGTGATGTCAAACTTGTCATTGGATTGTTGCACCTGTTGTATCTTGTCCATGACTTTGGAAGGGATCAGTTCTGCGGGTCTGCTAAACTCGATCCAAACAGGGGATTTCAAGCTGTCGTGTTGTATGGATAGTGTCAAGCGATCGTCTTCTTTGGGTTGACATTGTCGCTTGAGTGTGGCGAGCAAAGAATCCCACATCTCGGTGATGAACCCTTCTGCTTTCTCCAACGGTACGTCGGACTTGAAATCTTTAAACTTCACCGTGTAGGTGTAAGCCGTGGTTCTAAATTTTCTAGAGGAGCGCTTTTCCGTCTCTCGAATGTGATAGTACTTTTCAGGGTTGAGTAGTGAACTTTGGTTTGGAGTAGACTCTCTCTGTCTGGTCGCAGACGTGGAAGGTGTTGGTTCAGTTTCGCTCATGTCTTCTATTTGAGCGAACACTTCTTTTCGTGTGTGAGGCGATACGTCACTTCGCTGCCTCTTACGTTCTTCTTCTCTCTCACTGAAATCGTGCGATCGTTTCATCTCGATTGCTGATTCAGAAATGATTTAACCAAGCTCATTCTTTCCATATATACCCTCTCTACCTCTCGTTGTGACAATGACTTGGTATATTTCACAAGGCAAGTGAAGCAGCAGGGGGGGCGAATCGGACATTTTGTCCAAACGTTATTTTGCTTAATTAGTGCTTTCTGCACTCAGCGGATCCGGTGTCGTCAGCGCCTGGTAAAAAAAAAACGACGTCGTCGTCGAGGGATCGTCCGGACGTCATTTGGTTTAATTAATACCTTCTGCGCGCCGATCCGCAGCGTCGTCAGCGTCCGGTAAGCACAGCGACGACCGCGTCGATGTCATCGCCCCCCCCCTGCTGCTATGATCTTACAAACAGAGTGATCACTAACTCCTCCTCTTGTAGGTCAATTAGGTTATTTGACTGATCGGTAATTCTAAAATTAATTCTCGTTAAAAACCGATCATGGCATCGCATATAGACCGGATTAATCGGACTCTCAACGATTAAAAATCCCGGAGGGGCTGTTGGTGAAAACGAATAAAGGATATACCCCTGTTGAGCTTGATTTGATTGCTTGGTATCCACCTGGTAACTCCCATCGATAACATCACACACCAGATTGATTGCTATCACCGATGCAATATTTACGTTGTATGGAGCAATATGCCTACCACCATCTCCGTTATCGTATCTGAGGATAGTTGATGGGGGGGGGGGGGCGTCCGCGGGTGGATTCTTAGGCCATCCTAGTATGGTTCTTATTGAACTGTTATAAATATCAACCATATACCCCGGTGTGCTTATTTCAATCGTCGACGATAACGTCGGTTCATGAACCGTAATAGCGATTTTTGATTCCTTTCCTGTGATCGATTTTATCCTGCGTTGAAATTCCTTATTGATTTGTTCTATTTGGTATGACCCAGTTGGTATTGTAACCTCATTCCAGTCTGGGGTCCCATCGGGCTTATTTGTCCATGCAAAAACCAGCGAGTTATTAGGTTGTTGTCCGTTAAATGCGTCCGCTCGGATATTAGGCCAACTGTGATATACTCGCAATTTTGCCAGCGCTATTTCCTTCACTGGAACCGGCGACGGGAAGTTCACATTGAATTCTGGCTTCGTTGACGTTATCGATATCATATTTGTTTGTACCGGAGTGGTATTCTCCGCGATCCGCTGAAGTAATTGAGACCCTTCGGGGTTCAGCGACATTATTATTATTCGTTGTTTTTAGTGTCTAATTTCAACAACCAGGTGGTTCCGGCTTCCAGTTGAAAATCCTCGATTTTTGACATCGCGGAGCTATACAACTGGACCATCGTGGAGAATTCAACATCGGATATGAACAAATTATCAATCGATAACGAGATCACCCCGGATAATTTCGAGTACGCGTCGGATACTATTTGATGTTTTACTGTATACTCGTCGAGTTTTTTCTGAAAACACGATGATATCTTTTTAGTGATTGCGTTGGCGACTCCAGCAATTGTTGTCATCGCGGAGATAGCGATTGGAACAGCGATCGGGGCTATCGTGGTTACCGTGGATAAAATAACACCGGTACCGGCTACTATACCCGACACCGAGCACACGACCGCGTCGATGGTGGTTATTTTTCTGCGGTATTTTTTTATTTTTGCGCGGTATTGTTCGGAAAGCGTTTTCAAATTCGCGGAGAATTCTTTTGCGGTATCGAATCGATATTGATGTGACGTCGGTGATACCTCTGATTCAATTACCCTGGTGGTCATTTTTATTTTAAAAGAGCTAGTGTTTTTAATTAATTAGATTCGCTACAAATTCCACATACCATGTGATGTTTGTCCTAAATAGACTGCTATCAACGGCCTTAATTATAAACCGTTCAATTGTATCCTTGTCAATGATTGTTGACACTGTATTGTTAAACCCAGATGAACTCGACGATGATATACTAAACTGCATCGCCGAAATCAATGTCAATCGATAAATGCCCTTAACAGTTGCGGTGATATTTACTGTATTCTGTGTAGGAGTCCAATCGAATGATCCATGCCGAATTGTGTATACTGTGTTGATGATGTTCTCATGAGGGATTTTTATTTTTTCGAATTGCTCTGCTACTCTCGGTAGTCCGTCTTTAATCGCTTCAACATCAGTTCTGATTGTTCCTATTTCCTGTGTATGCCCGTCTATACTTTTTTTGTTCGTTGCAACCCTAGTAACGAGTATATCTATTTCCTGTATATGCGCGTCCACATCTTTTTTGTTCGCTGCAACCTTAGTAATGACTGTATCTATTTCCTGTGTATGCGCGTCTATATTCCTTTTGTTCGCTGCAACCTTAGTAATGATTGTTTATATTTCCCCTGTATGCGCGTCTATATTTCTTTTGTTCGCTGCAACATCAGTTTTGACTGTTTCTATTTCCCCTGTATGCGCGTCTATATTCCTTTTGTTCGCTGCAACATCAGTTTTGATTGTTTCTATTTCCCCTGTATGCGCGTCTATATTTCTTTTGTTCGCTGCAACATCAGTTTTGACTGTTTCTATTCTCCATCCATGCGCGTCTATATTATTCTTGTTCGCCACAATATCAGTTTTGATCGTTCCTATTCTCTGTTCATGCACGTCTATACTTTTTTTGTTCGCTACAATATCAGTTTTGATCGTTCCTATTTCCCCTCCATACGCGTCTATATTCCTCTTGTTCGCTGCAACATCAGTTTTGATCGTTCCTATTTCCCCTGTATGCGCGTCTATATTCCTTTTGTTCGCTGCAACATCAGTTTTGATCGTTCCTATTTCCCCTCCATACGCGTCTATATTCTTCTTGTTCGTTGCAACATCATCTTTGACTGTTTTTATTTCCTGTCCATTCGCGTCTATATTCCTCTTGTTCGCTTCAACATCATCTTTGACTGTTTTTATTTCCTGTCCATACGCAGTGATATCATTTATAGTTGTTGTAATCTCATCCAGCTTGGTATTTTTTTTACCAAAGAATTTATCAAAGTTGTTATCGATCCTGTTAACATTTTTTCGTAACGTGTAAAATTGGCCCGACAGCTTTGTAAACTCCGAAATAGTAGTTTTTATCCCCGCAAGATTCGGTTCGGTTACCGTCGGGGTCCCGAAAAAACTAGCGGTAGTGAGCTGTATATCGGTGATAGATTTTTTCACCTGCGCGTCAAGTTCGGTCACCGATTTATCCAACCTTATAAAACCGTCTTTGACTAATGTTATCGTCGACAGATGTTCACCCGGTTTGAGTCGTCCGTCGCTGGTATACAACGCGATAGTGTCTTCGGCGGCATCACGCTGTCGTATTAAAACGTCATCCAGCGACACATTACTGGATTTCAATTTACCCTGGCGGTCCTGAAATACGACTATTTCACCTGGGTCAACACTGGTTAAATTCAACGTATCAGCGATTTCATCCTCGATTAGTTTTTTTATGTCATCGGTGGCGGGCGTTTGCGTGGGCTTTTTCAGCGCCGAAACCGGTCGTCCCCAAATATCAATCATCGTTATTGTAAAAAAAAACGGCGTTTCTAATTAACCCGCCGGGCCTCTACGACCCCACTAGTGTATTCGTTTACAACCACATGAGGTGGTTTTCGCGATGATGAAATCGCCGCGAGTACGTTCAATACCTCACGGCCGTATATCGGCGGGTCGCTTAACTGCTGTGTTGGCAGCGTGGAATAAAAAACCCGGGCTGAACACGTCCGGATATACCGCATGAACTCGTTCGGCGGGGCTAACCCGTATGAATCAAAATAGACGATCGCACGCGGATCAATCGCGTATGCAACCCAATGAGTTCCCGCTCCGGAGGACCCATCGAGGTTAATTATGCCGGTTTCAATATTCCTTGGTGCCGCCGGTAATTGATCCCTCATAAAAACACCCCTGAAGTTTTTTATCGCTAGCGCGTTTGCGGCGTCTATTAAATCAAAATTAGACATGGGAGTCAATGACTCCTGAGTCAATAAACGGTTCCCGGTAGTCTTAGACCCTTTCCCGAGTACCATGAATACGGGGTTCCCGGTAGTCTTAGACCCTTTCCGGCCACGGATCGTTTTTTTTTATAGCCTTTCCCGGTTGCCTTCTTCAATGCCATCCCCGCCGCGGTACCAACGGCCCCTAACGCAGCCGCCTTAGCCACTGCTGGGGCCGCCGCTTTCAATCAATGCCGGAATCGCGGCTAACAACGGAAATATCCCACCGGTCTTTTCCATGTCTTTGATCGCTGCGGCCGAGAAATCTATTTGAACACCCTTTTTATTCTTCATCGCATTATTGAAATGTTTTATTTGACGCGCCGTCAACGATATCTTATGATTACCACCTGCCATCTGTGACGGCTTCAGCGTTATTGTGGTCCCGCATTGTTTAGCCGACTTTGATCGTAATTTCTTGACTTGACCATCAGTCAACTCTACACTGACGACATTATACGACATTTTATTGTAAACGCGTTTGTGCTTTCAATTACATGTTTTCCACTGGTGCATCAATGATTCTCATTCGTCCACCAACACCTTCCAACAGCATTGATTTATCGCTGAGAATGACAGCAACCGCTCTATATTCGGCAATACCACCAGGACGTTGCACACGAGCTCGGAAGTGTATATCAACGACGGATTGTCTCGTTAAATCGAGATGTTCCAACGAAAAATAATAAATCGGATACAGGTTTTTAAAATCAAGTTGTGATATTTGCAAACCAGTGTCGACGTTTTGATCACGACCCATATATGACAGCAATCGATGATACACACGTGCGATATGGTTGTCACCGTAATTGAGTTGTATATCCTCGGATGGTTCCTGCTGTCCGTTTATTCTCAACGAGACCTCATTGACACCGATTTGATCAAATATCATATGGCTGCGTTCTTGGGAGCCTAATCGCGCCTTATTCTGTAGCGCTACAAATATATGACGCGGGGCTGAAACACCCTGTTTGGATGCCAGGTGCCATGTAAATATACCATCCATATTATCCTCTTTAGCATCAGTGGTTACTGTGAGCCAACTCAACAGTGATTTACCACCTGTCTCCATGAATGAGAGTAATCGCTGTTCTGCGGTGATTGATGGGGTCATTACTGGCATCCACAATACTATATTCTTTATATTGACCTTACCGTCGGCAACACCAGCATCATGCCAGATTGCATCATTATCATTGCCCTTTCGCACGAGTACTACTGTATGCTTAGCCCCATAGATGACTTTTCTGACGTTTCTGCAGAATCCGAATATATGATGCAGTGGAATCGCGCATGAAAACTGTCGGCGTTGTCCTTGCAACATCCCTACTCGTGTTGCAAACCCTAGATTGTAATTAGTAATAACATTTATGACATCGAAGCTCCCAGCTGGTCTTACATACCCGGCCGGTGCTGGATCAACCGCGGTGGCATGTGTTGCCTTTACCCTAGAAAACTGATTGTGTTCAGCGTTATCGGTAGTATCCTTCGCAAACATCATAGACGGACCAGCCGACCTTGTATAATCATCTGAGTATCTCGCTAGCCCGATTATCGTCGTTGCAACATCAACATCGCGTTCTATTGATTCAATTTCTCGCCCGTCAATGAGATATTTTGCGCTCTCAAATAACGCCATTACGCCGTTGTTGACAAAACCAACTCGGATAGCCGGGTTGTTGTCGTATGGTGCATTATCGGCAGCATTTGTCACGAGTTCCCCCTCAATTTCGATAAACGCTTCACATGGCAGAAAGTATCTACTGGTATCTTGGACTTGAAGTTCAATTCGCGATCGTAGATTCGGTTGCGTTGCATAATAAGAATAATATTGATAATCACGGACAGAATCATCCCTGCGCACTGGGGCATCCATATCAAACGCGGGATCAGCGGTTCGCGCAAACATTTCTATTATTTATCATGTTGATATTTTCAATTGCGATTTTTTCGTCGTAGACCACTTCCCGCTATCGCGTTCATGAGCGCGTTAGTGGATGACTCAGCCGCCAACGACTCTAGTTTTTCTTCCACGGCGTTATTTATTACTTTACTGACATTTGCAGGCATCACCGTCGTTGATGGCATCACCGGTGGTTTCTGTTTTTTTCTTGAAAATCTCTTGGATTTCACCAACGACATTAGTTTGTCCCGCGCGGCTGAAAGCGCCTTTCCGGCAACGTCTCCAATAGCACTAATACCCTTATCACGAATAACATCAATAGCCTTCATTCCTAATTGTTTGGCTAACGGCGCTACTTTTGGAGCCATTCTTGTAAATAACCCCGCAATGGTGCTACCGAGACCATCTCCATAGTACGCGCGGTAAACAGGCAATCGCGAGTTTACCACGTAGACGAGTACTGGTTTATCGTGGTTGTAGTGTATGATCATCTTTATTATAAAAACACCGGTTTTTCAATTAGTGATTGTGATCACCCCCCCCCCCACCGCCGTGTGGAAAACCGGAATAAATTTTATCAAAATTTCCTGGGGTTTTTGCCCTCGATAAAAATCCGGTTTTTTTCCGGTTTTTTCTTGATTTTTGGTCATTTTTGGTCGTTTTTTGTTGCCTATAGTCGTTTCTTTTCGATTTTTCAGCAAAAACATCGATTTTCTCTAAATGATTTCCTGGGGTTTTTGCCCTCAAAAACCAACCAAAAACGGTCAAAAAACGACCAAAAACGGCCAAAAAACGACCAAAAACGGTCAAAAAACGACCAAAAACGGACAAAAAACGACCAAAAACGGTCAAAAACGGTCAGAATTAACAAAAACGATAATTTTTTTAATCATCCACGAGTTCGTCTATGAGCGTTCGATACGCACTAACGTCCATGATACCGCCCGTAAATAACCGCTTGCAAATATCAGCGGCCTCATTGATTATTTCCGGAGAGTTATTTCCGGCTCGTTTTCCTCCGATTAGTACCTCTAGCCGTGATATATCACTGAGAACACTGTTAGGACAGGTAACGCCGTAGGATTCTTTGCCAACAGAGTATCCTTTTCCTTTTTTTTGTTTTGCCCTTTTTTCAACTTCCTTGTGGAATGCGTCGTAATCGGGGCCATCACCACGTAGTAATACTTTTTCATGTTTACTCGCTAAATACACTATTCTTGTCCAATCCCTTAACGACTTTATATTTTTCTCGTAACCGCTATTGATATGCTCCTTATCTCGTATGCTCTTAGCAAAATTGTTGGCGGTAAAATCAATTAATTCTTCCCTGCTCCTGCTGCTGAGGGCTCTAATTTGATCTATTGTGCTCTTCTTGAGTATATTCCCCCTTTTCTCTTTTTTTTCCGGTGTTTCTTCCGATGTTTCTTCCGGTATTTCTTCTTCTGGTTCTCTTGCGGTGGCGCCTGGTTCTTCCTCGTCGGCCATTGTAACATAAGGTTCTTGTGGTTCGGTTATAGCGAGTGGTGGTGGCCTCCGTGTTGCAGCAGCCGCTAGTGTTTCTAAAGACCTTTTTGTTTGTTTTGTCTCCGCCGCTATCTTTTCAAGCGCATCGAGGACGGGTACAGTTGCCACCGTAACATCTTTGGTCGCTTTAGTTACCGGGGCAAAGAGTTGTTCGCTTCCAACAGTAAAATCGGTTTGTAGTTGTTGCCGCGTTTGAAGTTGCTCTCGGACCCTGTCTCGTAACGGTATGAACTTTTTAAGCGCCGCTAGCCGCTCTCTGGCTAGCCGAGTAGTAAGTGATTCGCCTACCATTATTGCAATTGCGAAGCAATTTCTAATTTCCCGCCGAGTGTACCATCGGGGGCTCCACGGAGTTTTCGTCTATAATCCTTCTAATGTTTTTGATCTTGCTAGAAATCTCCCGGCGTCGTTCATAAACACGTCCGAGTTTTTTTCGTATTATTTCAACGGCGGTAAATAGTCCAATGAATGCATTTGCGTCATTGTGGTACAAGTTTTCATTGATCGTATGTTGTAATCGTTTTATAAAAAAATACTCGCGGGCCAGGGTAAAACGCCCCCGTTTCGATTGTTCGTTAATAATTTCATAATCGGATAATATTTTTTCACTGTCGAGACCATCAGATAATTCAATTCCTTGATTTTTTAATTTTGAAATCTCGGCTAATATATTATTGATGTCTTCGATATTCATTATTCTTATAAAACATCTTGTTTTTAAATAAAAAAAAATGAAACCCCCGTGTATCAATTCCGAAGGTGTTTAATAATTCGTTAGACGTGACCTCGTCAGCGCCATAGGCGCCGGTGACCTTGTCACTCGCTGATTTCTGTTATATATGAAAATCGAATTCTATGCCCGGTCTTTTTTGAGATCGCTGAGTTCTGTATTCCTTCTGCAACAAATCGTATCGAGGCTCCACAAATGTCAAAATATTTTCCTGCCTCATTCATCGACTGAAATATTTTTTCCTCGTGAGTTGTTGTATCAAATGACTTTACGGGTTTTGCTTTCTTTGAGTATTTACCAGTTTCGCCTTTTTTGGTATTCTGACTTTGCGAGATAGCTTGCAAGTTTGTAAGAGAATTATCAGTCTTATTATTATTAATATGATCAATCACAAGCCCATTTTCGATTAATCCGTTGAATGCTTCAAATACAATCCTGTGAACATAATAGTTTTTTCCTCCTGCAGTAAATTGCAAGTATCCCTGATTACTTACGGTGCCAACTGGTTTCTTCAGTTTGCGGTTTCTAACAACGCCGTCGCAAGATGCCTCGTAAATAACGAGCACAGGATGCGGCTGAAATTCTTGGTTCATTTGTATAATAATACTACTTGTCTAATTTATTATTTGGTTTAATTATAAATCTTTCAACGTAGTCCTGGGGGGTTTTGATGACGAAGTCTGCGGTGGGGTCAATGACGGCGTTTTTAATTCGCTTGTCATAATAGCGTTTTAGTTCCCTGTATCGCTTTCCGCACAATTGATACACAACTGCGATTTTCCTCTTACACCGACGTGACAAACCAAGCACGGGAGGGGGCCAAGAGAACCATTACGAACGCTTTGTAAATGGTACCCGCAGAATTCACCTCTACATGATTTATTGCACGGGGTTGTCGACCCAATCATCAACCATTTGCAGTGATTCATTATACTATATTCTTTCATTTAAATACTTGTTTTAATTATATGGATGAGTTCGAGAGATTAGCAGCAATTAAGCCCTGGAAAAATATTAAGTTCAATCTTGATAGAATCCTCAAGGACGCACCAAAAGCGTTAATAAACGATAGAACCCTGTTGAGTAAAATACGCGATTGTATCGATGAATTCAAGCGTGATGGTGCATCTCATAGTTGGTCAACATTTCGAATTGATGGTGTTGTTGATGCTACCATGAACGACAACCGCGCAGCAACGATAATATCACAACTTGACGGTAAAAGGTATTTCTTCAGAGTAAAATTCATTGTCCGGGTGGAATCAGGTGATTGGATCATACGTGATAAATTTGAACCAGTTCTCAGCGATAAGAAAACAGTCATTGTTAGCCGCGACTCCAAGCCGGGGCTGTTAACCGGAATTGACAGACCATACTATGAACGAGCGTATCCTGAAACAGCAGTTGTTTATGGAATATACCCGTTAAATAAGAAACCTGATATCGGAAAACTGAAACCAATGAAACAGTCAACGGGGATAAATTGTGTAGCAGAACGAGTAATAGAGCATTTTACAAATGCATGTCGAGGAAACAAATTGACTGATTTACGACGTAGCAAAATCAACCAGTGGGAACTAACCGTAAAAGAGCGTGGAGCAACCATCAGCGACATAGCGAGATTAGAAACATCGCTGAGATTTCCAATAACCGTTACAACGATAACCGGTGAAGTATTATACGAATCGAAGTACAAATCGAAGGGAGCCCCAATCAAAATTATTGATCATAACGAACACGCATGGACGCCCGCGATCACAATATTTCCACGGGATAGAACAGTAAAGTATATCCCGGGGGAATTCCTGGAAGAGAACGGTTTTCTCGCGGAGAGGAAACTATTTGATGCTATTGCCTACTTGTGTAAAAACGACCCTGTATCAGTGTGGTCACTTCGCAGCGCTGATACTTTTGATCAGTTTGTAAGACCAAACGGTGAATTATACCGCACTGAAGCATTTCACAGCAGGATGAAAAAAACCGCCATAGAATTTGAGGAGCATGATGAACAACTGCTAACAAATTGTTTTACGATTCCATCGGTTGCGGCTCATGTTGCAGCGAGGAAAAATGCGTGGAGCCCAACGCGCAAGGAATTTCTACCGGATGTACAATCCAGTTGTTTGGAGTATTATCACGGTGGACTATGGAACACTGAATACAACCGCGACGCTATGATTTCCGTTGATATGGTTGCCTGTTATCCAGCGAGTTTTCTCGGGTATGGATCCGCCGCTGAGTATTTCAAACGATTTGGACACCCCAGACATGAAATGACTCGTGTTGCTATTAATGGACCACTGCCTGATTTTGATTTAACCGGATTCGCTCGCGTAGTATCATTTGAGTTCGCGGCAGGACTTCATCGCTGTTGCTATATTTGGATCGGTAGACACATGGCTGAAAAGAAGTGGCTGCCAATAGCGCTGCTACGGTATATGATTGATTGTAGCATGCTAGTTTCGTTGATTGTCAGTGACGCGATTATATCATACCGGGCGCAGACTGAAGTCTGGTTACCAGAACCAGAGCGTCTAGATAGCATAATTGACGAATCCAGAAAACACATCGATGCCGACGAGGAATATATCGTCGAATGGTCCAGGAGGATATTTAACCAACGAAACCACGAGGCAAAAGATCTCGGTAGAAGAATAATCGGTAAGTTCACACAAGGTGGAAAAAACTACGACTACAAACGATATTGCTCACGGCTGATTATAGATGACGCAGAATATGATTTCGTAATCAAGGACGCAGTGGCAAAAAATAGATACGTGAACTGCGAAACAGCTTTCTTGTCCAATGGAACGAGGTTGGGTACAGTTGTTACCTACAGCGACGGAGACAGCCCGGCGTATCCACATTTGAGGGCGTCTATGCTGGGTTATGCCGCTATCAATTTATTCTCGATGATAAATAGATTTCCCAGCACCGCGGTTAGAGTAGCCGTTGATTCATTTTATGTTGACGTAGCGTATAAGGAAAACGTAGCCGAGTTTACTAGTCCGGACGAGAGTTGGGGTACATGGAGAATTAAAAATGAAATACGACGCGATTATTCCCCGTCAGCAGATGTCACCGTTGAAAACAATTACCTACGCGGTGATAAATTGTCAGAATGGTCTAATGCACCACCGTGTTCTGATCCAATTTGTAGACATAAAACAGTTTATTTAAGCGGCTGTGGCGGGTCAGGAAAGATGACTCGGGCAATTGAATTATTTCGAACGCGGGCAAGTATAATCGTGCTTACACCGACCCATAGACTAGCGCGAGAGATAAAACAACGAAATGTTGACGCCGTTACTTATCACAGCTTTTTTCGATACAGCGGCGGTGAGTGGACTCCTGATCGAATGGGTGAAAAATTTATTCCTGAAGTTATCATCTGGGATGAGATATGTACTGTTTCGTTAGATACTTTACAAATGTTTCTTGAGTGGTTGCTGCGCGCGAATACAGCGGTAATCATGTGTGGCGACCATGGCCAACCACCACCATTTGTCGGCGAGGGTCCACATGATTGGTTGAGCGGGTTTGTGGACTATTATGAAGAAACCGATACTGATTACCGGGCACTTGATGAACAACTGCGCGAGGTTAAAAAATTAATCAGATTACAGCCGGATAGAATTCAATGTGAAATAATCCGCGAGGTGATTCCGGAAACGCCGTTAAATGAATTCTGGGAAACATGGAGACCAAACGATTTGATTGTAGCGAGCAGAAAGATAGTCAGAGACACACTTCAGCGGAAGTTGTTTACGTTGCATAAGGAAAAGTTTCCAACGCGTCCAGTGCCGTTATGTTATAGACCCGCGGATACACGGCGGCAGAACATTGAATTTGAGATTCCAGCCCCAACAGCGTCGGGGACAAAAAAACAAATTCTCGTGCTGAATGATATCGTGCTCGTTGATATCAGCGTCGTTGAGGACGCGCTACGTGCTGATAAATCCCCGTGGACGCTAGGATACGCAACAACAATACATTCCTCGCAGGGACTAACCATCACGGACACAATTGTTTGGATGGTTGATAATCGCATCGAATGGTCGAATCTAGTCTATCTTGCAGTGTCCCGAGTACGGAGGATAAATCAGCTTCGAATAATTGTTATTGACGGAGTCAGTGACGGAGTCACCAACGACAACAACATCATCGATACAAGCGTCATTGATAGAAAACTCTCGGGTTACCGCCAACAGGATAAAAAAAAACAGCGGCGTTTTGATATTGATGCCGAATTAATAATTGCGTTACGACAACAACAGAATAATCACTGCGCGAGTTGTAATTGTATAATGAGTTGGCGCTATTCGGATAAAGACGCTCGCCAATTTACCGTGGACAGGATCGATAACAGTCTTGGTCATGTCAAAAACAATGTGAAATTGACCTGTCTTGAGTGCAATAGACGCAACGGCGCTAGTTAAGACCACGCGGGGGTAATTGAGTATCGTCAGGTATCACTTGTAGTTGCTCGCGTGTAAACCCTCGCTGTGGGGCAGTTGAATCCAGTCTATAGATCGGTGGTCTACCAGTTGATCGTGTTATCGTTGATATGTTATGTGTGGTAACACTCCAGATAGGATCAGTAGCTCTTTTTTTACCGCCTTCAAGCTCTCCTGGTTCATATAGATATCTAACAGTGACGTCGCCGAGAATCGGCTTGGAAACGCTATCTATTTTTGATCTTCCGGGTATATACTCGTATTTGATCGCGTCGCTGGGCTTCATGCTGATTGCTCGGGTAATCTCGTTATTTAACGCTGCAATTACGCCTGGCAACCTTTTAACCCATTCACGAGATCGTTTTTCTTGGATGAATTCCTTCGCGTATTGATATCCAAATAACCGTTCAGCAACAGTCCGATTGAATCGTTCAACAATTGCCTGATCACGATGTAGCGCAGTATGACCTCGTCGTACCGCGACGCTATGATGTTTCAGCGTTGATAAAACAGCGCCGCGAAATTCACTACCAGGATCAACTTGTAATAGATTTGGCCAGCGCAGAGGACCTCTTCGATAAATTCTTTCAAACGCATCGGATACTTCAGTTGCTGACTTTGTTTTTAACGGTTCCGCTTGTTTATATCGACTCGCAACATCAACTACGGTTAGCGCGTATTTGTAACCGTTGTCATGCGGCAGAAATAGTATATCAGCCTGATGAACTTCATTAGGTACGCTGACATCAAAGCGCGAGAAGTTGATTTGTTTAGGCGGTGGTAGATAGATTTGCCATATAGCCTGTTTGGATAACCAATTAGCCGCAGTGGCCTTTGTTACCTTTGCAGCGCTTGCGAGTTTACCAATTGCGGCCTTCCCCTTCCAGTATCCTCTCGGAGAATAATAGATGGATTCCATATTGTTATTAATTACCAGCACCCACCATTAATTTACCTTTCATAGCCGTTTTTACCAACCATGAGGCCAATTTTTCTTTGACGGATTTATCAGGAATAGCATTTAGCGCGTGAATTAATTTTACGTCCGCGATATGACGCTGTTGCAGATCGCTACTTTTGTAAGCAACATCATGAGCATGACACGCCTTATCGATAGCGTTTATTGGATACTCACCGGGTTTGGGCTGATTTTGATCATCGAGTCTGATATCTAATCGCGTTCCGGGGCCACAGTAGCTATATCCTGGGAGGTGTTTTTCTCCTGGATACTTTGCCCACGGGGCTCCGGGGAGTTTTGATAACTTGGCTGCAATATCACCTCCTCGCTTTTTTTAAAAACATCTCCGGGTCTAATAGAAATAAATCTAAATTTCTTTGTACCGCATTGTACACACTTACCAGTAAGCGCCGATCTGTTATTTTTTGTTGTAGCGGTTGTCATATCATTTGTGCCAGTACGTACTCTACACTTTACACAATATAGATCCATAATTTATGTATAGAGACATGAATATAATTGATTTTTCGGCGACTAAAACAAGAGAACCAGTTAAGCATGTTGCAGCGTTACCAAACTCGATCCGGATGATTATCATCGGACCATCTGGATCCGGCAAGACGCAATTGTTACTTAATTTAATAATGAGATGGATGAAGTGGGATAAGTTGTATTTGGTTGCTCCTAGCGTAGATGATCAACGATGCTACGAGGTGTTGAAAGATTTCAACGAGAATGCATCAGCGATCGCTAAAAAAAATGTCATTGAGTTTATTACGGATATCAATGATGCGCCAGGTATCGATGATATTGATGGCGACGTTAACAATCTAGTCGTGTACGATGATGTTATGTTAGACAATCAAAAAAACCCAGCTAGGATATTTTCCAGAGGCAGGCATAAAAACACTGACGTGATATATGTCACTCAACGATACACTCAGATTCCAAAAGTAATCAGAGACAACTGTAATATTCTTGCTGTATTCAACGGCGTTGATACACACACGCTACGAAATATTTGGCAGACATGGTGCGGCGGTGACATGGACTTTAATGTTTTTCGAAACTTTTTTAGTCATGCTCAGTCGACCCCACATGGATTTGTAACGATAAATTTACATGATCCTCGGACACGATATCGTATCGGACTTGACCAAATATTCGGTTAAATTGCAAGTAGCCACTTAGCAGCAGGGGGGGCGATGACATCGACGCGGTCGTCGCTGTGCTTACCGGACGCTGACGACGCTGGGGATCGGCGCGCAGAAGGTATTAATTAAACCAAATGACGTCCGGACGATCCCTCGACGACGACGTCGTTTTTTTACCAGGCGCTGACGACACCGGATCCGCTGAGTGCAGAAAGTACTAATTAAGCAAAATAACGTTTGGACAAAATGTCCGATTCGCCCCCCCCCCCTGCTGCTAGTGAAAGCCAAGCATATAGGAACCCAACGACAGCGTTGCGTCTTAAACACCTCATGCATCTTGACGACCCTTCGATTCAAACCCTACCACGAAAGAAAATAGTTGCAAGAAAAATAAAACAGACAGTTGGTGTCTTCAAGAGAGCTAGAGACGGCACTGTGTCGCTGGGACACGTACGTACGTACTCAAGAAAACTACGCTACTCGACAACTTGAGTGTGCTTGTCAAAATGTTTGAATAAGATTAAAAATGTTTGTCAGTTTCAAAACGCGAACCAGTACTGTGTCCGTTTAATATTTGATGTGGCAAGAAGAAATGGTACAATACGCAACAAAGGGTTTGTACGTTTACACTCCAATCTGTCTGTACTGCAATGGTAACAACGCTCTTGCGTTGGCATTATTTTGCCACACTACCTTTTAAATAAAACAATGCATCACTCATCATAAACGATTTCATTGGCTATACTTATTTTCTTACCGCTTTCGCTTCGAATTGACTTCAGTACCTTTTCGCACAGCGACAAGATCGGACGTGTTTTTTTATTCTGCGTCTGGTCGCTACACTACTTGCCCTGAATTTACAACCAAACAATGTGTTACACATTGTAATTGACTTCATTGGCTAACCGATATTTTACACTTCTGTCTCTGTTGATGTGAGTGTGCTTGTCAAAATGTTTGAGTAAGATTAAAAATGTTTGTTAGTTTCAAAACGCGAACCAGTACTGTGGCCGTTTAATATTTGATGTGGCAAGAAGAAATGGTACAATACGCAACAAAGGGTTTGTATGTTTACACTCCAATCTGTCTGTACTGCAATGGTAACAGCGCTCTTGCGTTGGCATTATTTTGCCACACTACCTTCAAAAAAACCCCAATGCATCACTCATCATAAACGATTTCATTGGCTAAACTTATTTTCTTACCGCTTTCGCTTCGAATTGACTTCAGTACCTTTTTGCACAGCGACAAGATCGGACGTGTTTTTTTTTATTCTGCGGCTGGTCGCTACACTACTGTCAACAAGCCCTGAATTTACAACCAAACAATGTGTTACACATTGTAAGTGACTTCATTGGCTAACCGATATTTTACAATTCTGTCTCTATTGATGTGAGTGTGCTTGTCAAAATGTTTGAGTAAGATTAAAAATGTTTGTCAGTTTCAAAACGCGAACCAGTACTGTGGCCGTTTAATATTTGACGTGGCAAGAAGAAATGGTACAATACGCAACAAAGGGTTTGTACGTTTACACTCCAATCTGTCTGCACTGCAATTGTAATAGCACACTTGCGTTGGTATTATTTTGCCACACTACCTTTAATAAAACCCCAATGCATCACTCATCATAAACGATTTCATTGGCTATACTTATTTTCTTACCGCTTTCGCTTCGAATTGACTTCAGTACCTTTTCGCACAGCGACAAGATCGGACGTGTTTTTTTTTTATTCTGCGGCTGGTCGCTACTCTACTTGCCCTGAATTTACAACCAAACAATGTGTTACACATTGTAAGTGACTTCATTGGTCAGTCGATATTTTCCACCGCCTTAGCTTCAAATTGGTTTCAATTGTTATTCGCACCGTGAGATGATCAGACACGTTTTTCTGTACCTGACCATTAGTCACTTCACAAACAATAAAACTAAAACACAAATGATCACGCCATGAGCGGCTCATGGAAATTATGTTAGTCATGTTACGAAATATAGCACGACTTGTTTGGATGTACTTTTCTGTGGTCACTCTTTAATTACATGCGTCTTCAGTTCACTCTTGTGATATTTTTTGTAAAGGGTGTATTTTTTCTATGGATGTGACTGTGTTATGTTCTATATGTTCTTTTATGTTTTCAGTGATTTTACTTTATATCTATATTTTAATTTAAGAATTCTTATCTTATCTTATGTAAATGGAATGAGTGTTTCTTTGAAACTTTCATAAGGAAAATGTGCCATAAAAACAAACGTACGTGTCGTCATATTTTTAAAGTAGGAATACATGATCTCTCTCTCTCTCTCTCTCTCTCTCTCATCGTAGTTTTGATTTATACCCTAATGGAATATGTCCCCGTTTGAAGATACCTCTCCAAAATTGTGATCAGTAGTCACCATAATTACTTGAACTATTCGTCATGTCATTTTTTTCAAACGTTTACACTCTAAAAAATTGTAGAACGATATTTTTTCTTCCATCAGTAAATCTTTGTATGAAATAAAAGCTTGAGTTTGCACAATTCTGGTATCTTAACTTTATTCGGTTTTGGAACTGCAATATGTCACGCAATTTTTTTCTTTTAACGTTAGATTTACAGTTTTTCAGAAAAAAGACAATCACACGGCTTTTTTAAGAATGAAACAAATGACATTGCACTGTATAACCCTGCCTATGGTTAACTCTGAATTCTAAAGTCAAAACATGGGTTCAGGAAAAAATGTAACAATGTTCGTCCTATATTCTCTCAGTCGCCACACTTTAGCGACAATGTCAACCCAAAGAAGACGATCGCTTGACACTATCCATACAACACGACAGCTTGAAATCCCCTGTTTGGATCGAGTTTAGCAGACCCGCAGAACTGACCCCTTCCAAAGTCATGGACAAGATACAACAGGTGCAACAATCCAATGACAAGTTTGACATCACCGATGGTAAAGCCACACTGAAAATGGCTCACGTCTCTCTTCCTCAAGGGACAGGACGCAAAAAGGTCTTATTGGTGGACGACCTTCGCAACACCAAAACAAGTCTCGTCCGAATTAACAACCCTCATGACCAGATGTGTTTAGCCCGTGCCATCGTGGTGGGACGAACGTATGCCAATAAGAACGACACGGTAGAATGGAAAAGAACCTGGAAAACTATTCAACAATCCGACCGAGCCAAACAACGAAATGAAGCAGAACTCCTGTTACAACAAGCTGGCCTGTCCAAAGACACACCCTGTGGCATTCCTGAGATGCAAAAATTGCAAGATGCCCTAGCTCCACGCTACACCTTGAAAGTGCACCCTCAAGAAATGCGCGGGCCTCTGTTGTTTCGAAGCCAAGCTTTTAAGGACGGAAAATACATTCACCTTTATCATCACGATGAACATTTCGATACCATTACCAGTATCACTGGATTCCTGGGATATGTTTATTATTGTGAGAAATGTGACTATGGTTATAATAATCGAGAGCAACACAAACATTGTGGATGGAAATGCTCAGGATGTTTGGCCTCTCAACCCTGTCTGAGCGAAGAACCAGTGCCTTGTTCAACTTGTCTGCGCACGTTTGTCAGCCCTACCTGTTACCAACAACATTTGAAGACGCAAGGTTCACAGAAGAAATGCGCTTGTCAACTGCTGCGATTGTGCCCCGCGTGTGGACAAGGCATACGTACCGATAGTGTCAAGGCACACGTATGTTCAGGAAAGAAACAAAATGTCACATTTGTCACCACATCGTGGACTTGGAACACGAATGTTACGTGCAAAAACACCAACCCCCACCAGATAAAGAGGACGGTCACAAGAAGAAAGGCAATTTCATCTTTTTCGATTTCGAATGCATGCAAGAGACTGGCATTCACATTCCTAATTTCTGCGTGGCTCATCGAGCGTGCGAGAAGTGTATTCAAGAACCTATCTTCAGTTATTTCCCTCACTGCAGCAAAATTCCTGGAGGGCGTGAAAAAATCTTTCGAGGACCAAAGACGCTAGCCGATTTTGCCAAATGGGTCTTAGACCCCATCGACAAGACATGGAGCCAAGAGGACATCGAACGTTACCAAGATTGTCATCGCCATGCCACAGTGATGGCTCACAATTTCTCCGGATACGATGGACAGTTTCTTTTGAGGTACTATACGGAACATGGCACCGAACGTCCTAAAGTCACTTTGAACGGAGCCAAAATCATTTTCATGCGAGTGGGACAAGTGCAGTTTAAAGATTCGATGAGTTACTTGGCCATGCCTTTGAGTCGAATGCCTAAAACGTTTGGAATGACAGAAATGGCTAAAGGGTACTTTCCACACTTTTTCAATACGGAAGCCAATCAACATGCCGTTCTACCCCATTTGCCTGAGGCTCACTATTACGACCCCGACAACATGCGTACCGAACAACGAGAAGATTTCTACGCTTGGTACCAGGCTCAAGCCTCTGACCCCTTCGACTTTCAGGAAGAAATGTTAAAGTATTGTCGTTCCGACGTGGACATTTTACGACGTTGCTGTGGAAAATTTCGAGAACTGTTCATGGAACACGGAGGGGTCGATCCTTTGAAAGAAGCTTGCACCATTGCCAAAGCGTGTTCCTTAGTGTACCGCCAACGATTCATGCCTGAAAACACCGTGGCTGTCATCAGTCCTCAAACGACCAACTATGTCAAGCGTCAATACTCGGTCAAAGCCCTACGCTGGTTACATTACTTGTGCGACAAGGAAGGCAAATGGATTCAGCATGCCCGCAACGGAGGAGGCGAAAGGACCATCGGAACGTATTCGGTCGATGGCTGGGACTTAGAAAACCCCAAGATCGTGTATGAGTTTAACGGTTGCTTATTTCACGGATGTCCCGTCTGCTACCCTGACCGTAGCACTAAAAATCAGTTTTTACAACGGACCATGGAAGACTTGTACCAGGACACTTGTCAGCGACGCTTGAAGTTAGAACAGCAAGGATACCAAGTGGTGGAAATGTGGGAACACGAGTACGATCACCGTATGAAAACCGATCCCGAGTTTAAACGTCTCGTGGAAAGTTACCAGTTCATGGACCCGCTGAACCCGAGGGATAGTTTGTACGGAGGAAGGACCAATGCCACCTGTTTGCTGTACCAAGCCGACGAAGAGAAAGGAGAAGAAATCAAATACTTGGACGTGTGTTCGCTGTATCCCTACGTGTGCAAATATTGTCGCTTTCCTGTAGGCACCCGCAATTGCTGACGGAACACATCGACCTGAAAAACATTCGAGAATACGAAGGCTTGATCAAATGTAAAGTTTTGCCTCCCACGAACCTATACCATCCCGTCTTACCTCACCATTGTCAAGGCAAACTGATGTTTCCCTTGTGCCGTACTTGTGCCGAAACGTGCAACCAAGATCAACCTTGTCAGCACACCCAGGAAGAACGGGCCTTGACGGGAACCTGGGTCAGCGTAGAATTGTTCAAAGCTATGGACATGAGATACCAACTGTTAGAAGTGTACGAAATTTGCCACTTTCCCAAGACACAACAATACCACAAGGGTGACCCTACTCAGAAAGGCATTTTCGCAGACTACGTGGATGCCTTTTTGAAACTGAAGCAAGAAGCCAGCGGCTATCCTTCCTGGTGTCACACTCCCGAAGACCAAATAAAATTCAAAGAGAAATACCGGGAACAAGAAGGCATCACTTTAGACCACATCGAGAAAAACGAAGGCAGGCGATCGTTTGCCAAAGTGATGTTAAATTGCTTGTGGGGTAAAATGGCACAACGACCGTGTTTACCCAAGACGGAATATTTGACAGAACCTTCCCGCTACTTCCAGATGATTCACGACAAAGCCAAATACATGAAACACGTGGACGTCGTTCGAGAGAATTTAATCTTGGTCAATTACGAAGAAGATCTGGACTTTGTACAAGACGACCCTTTTGGAAATGTCATCATTGCGGCTTACGTGACAGCTCATGCTCGCTTAAAATTGTACGATGCTTTAGAACTGTTAGGGGATCGCGTCCTGTACTTTGACACGGACAGTTGCATCTACATCGATCGACCGGGTCAGCAACACCCTAACATCGAAGGAGACCGTTTAGGAGCCTGGACAGACGAACATCCTGACGACAAGATTCTAAGTTTCGCGAGTGGCGGTCCTAAAAATTACGGCTACGAATACCGGGACCCACAAGAAGTGCACACAGAGTGTAAAGTGAAAGGATTGACTCTGAATTATCGTACCAGTCGTGTGGTCAACTTTGGCGCATTGAAAGAAGCCTTGCAGTCTGGAGAGGATGCAAACTTTAAAGTGACCACCTACCAGCCGAACAAGATTGTACGTTTACCCACTCACCACATCGTCAGTCGACCCTTGGAAAAAGTCTATCAAATCGTGTACCAGAAGCGAGTGCAACTTCCCAACCACTTTACTTTGCCGTACGGTCACATCAATATTGGTCAGCATATAAAAAAGGACAACGTCCAAGACCAACAGTTCATTGTCACTACTAAGACCAATTGAGAAAAAATGAATCACTTCAAACAGCAAGTATAGAGCGTAAGACTCAAGTCCAACGAGAAACTCGGGTGTGATTCTTTGCCTCACTATCACATCACCAATGCAGTAACACATCTTAGTTATTTATGTACTAACGCCATGACAAACTACGTGCAGCTAGTGAAACTTCCAGACCACAAAACTTTACCTTATTGACATACTGATATCACCCAGTATAAAAAGGGACGACTTCCAAGAACGACACTTCATTGCGAGGACAAGCAACGAGAAAGATGAATCACTCTACGCAGATGAAAAAAGAGAAGGAACAAACATCACTGACCTCTTTCACTACCATACCGTCACAGCAAAGTGCGTCCAAGAAGGGAAAGGATTCAGTAGACCTACAGGAGTATTTTAGCATCCAAATGACTCAGACAGCGACCTCAAGAAAATTTAGAACGAAAAATACACCTACACGGTGAAATTTAGAGACTTCGCGTCTGACATTTCAGCCGAGGAAGTAGCAGGTTTCATTACGGAACTACTTGACTCACTGTTAGAGGAACTCAAATGTCATTGCCAAGTCAAAGATCGAGGTCGTCTGAGCCTATCTATGTATCGCGACAGTTTGAACTCACCTGTATGTCTCGGATTTAGCACACCTGCAGAAATAACTTCGTCCAAACTTTTTAGGGCTATTGAAGACGTGCAGTCGATGAGAGGAAAATTTGACATCAACGAAGGAAAAGTAACCATTCATATGGTATACATTGTACCTCCATGGGAAGAAGACGATGACTGCACTTGATCTGCTTACTGATAAGTGTACCTAGCACGATGGATATAACAGCCGATTTATGAATGAAACGGATTAAGTGATGGGAAATATCTACGCTGGGACATATGTGCTAGCTGACCAGATTTTTAACAACGTGAGACGAATAGAGAGAGAGAAACATGAACTTTGTCCTATTTGATTGCATGTTACTTGTTTTGTGTTAGCTTTTTCTTATAACTGAACATTAAATGTAAACAGGTTTACTAGAGCCAAGAACTAAATAACTAGTAAATAGGTTTGTTTGATGTAGAAATGTTTATGTATTAAATGGATAGTGCTTAGACCAAAGCACAGGCCAGAGAGCCCATGTATATACTTGAATAAATGTTTTGAACCCATACAATAGACTTTTCTTTTTTGAGCCTCTATTCTCTATGTGAGGTTTGTTTTAGAACATTTCTGTCGTCTTTTCTGTGTGTTTAAATGTGTATTTGTATGTTTGTCCCTATCTACCCTTTGTCCTTACAAATACATTAAAATCCCTATAAAATGTTTTGACCTTATAAACCTCATGACGTCACCCAAAGTTCAATTCCCATTGACATCCAGGTGGCATTCCCATGTTCAATTTCCATTTACGACAAAGTGCAAACCCCATATTTTAACGTTAAAGTCCCATTGACGTTAAAGTACCGGTCCTGTTCAATTTCCATGTTCAATTCCCCTTGACGCTCTACAGTTCCATCCATGTTAAAATTTCCCATGTTAAATTCCCCTTGACGCCAGAGTGAATCGACTGTTTTTGCATGGTAAGTCCACTTGACGCTAGGGTGACCCCATATACTACTTATGATATACATGGAGATCAGTATATGTGATGAAGTAAGAACCCGAAAGACACCCAGGAGGAATCAACGATTTACGGTAAGCTATTGAGAATCTTTGTCACGTGCCTAATTGGCCGAGCCCGATATTCGAATATACGCGGAGAGATGTACGATGTCACTGATCGAAAAAGGTGATATCCTTAGACTACTCGGCCAACCCGAGCCCCATCAGTATTTATATTTCAATAAATGACTATCTTAATGAAAATATATTTCCGACTACATATATATATATATATATATATATATATATATATATATATATATATATATATATATATATTCAGTTTGTATTATGCTGATTTTTCTCCATGATTATGTGTTATGTATAGCTACATTGTGCGAGTGGACTTGGTCAGTAACTGAGTTCACGATATACCTGAACAATATTATGTTATTTTGTAATCAACATATTGCATATCTAATATTTCTATATGATTTTAGATTATATGTTAAGATCATTATTAATTGGTGGTAAACCTGTTTACAGAGGTTGAGTTCAAGGTCTAGTTTCTTTAGAAATTAAAAATATTCTACAAGCAAGATCTATACGAATTTGATTGGAAGATGACCCTCATCCTTGCTCTTGTGTTTTATCTTAGCTTTATGTATTAATGTTGTTTACTTCAAAATTAATCATTCCTTAACATCCGAAGTGGAAGCACTCTTTTAGATGTGTTCAGTTTTTAATTTGAGAAGACTTATTTATTTCAATTATTCACTAGATTTACACAATTATTTTGACATATGGGCTAAATGTTAATATTTATTAAGTTATTGTGAATTCACTCAATGACATGTTTGATTATATTTTTATGATACGTTAAGATTGTTGGTACATTAACACATTCAAGACTACTGGCACATCAGGACATTAAATGTTGGAATTCGTCAGTAGAACAGATTAATATCTACAGCGACGGGTTGAATTTGGTTAGGTGGAACAACGTTCCAAATGCTTCACAGACTTGTTATTCAGAGACGAGCTGTTAAACTGTTGTGGTCAGGAGTACGATTAGTTGATGAGGGACAAATCGTTGACAAATATCTTTGAGATAGCTACACAAGCAGTAAAAGCAATGTTTCTGGGGGAAGGTACCCATACTATAGTCTCGAAAGACAATAAATCATGTAATAAGTCTAATGACCAGATCTCCTTAGCACCATAAAAAAACTCTCACTAAAAACAGTTTCAGTCGGTAAAAACGTTGTAATCGTAAACATGCACACTGTTGAACATATATGGAGTGGGGACACCTTTCGCCCAATCGTTCGGATGGAAAATAGTTTGGCCAATGAGTAAATGGTATTATTGATAGCAGCGGGTGGTCAGGAGGTGACAAGCGCAATATTTTACGCGTGATAATTCAGCAACGTATAGCGCGAGTACAGTCGTGCACAGGTCGGATGTGATATTATACAGTTGATCGGCAAATATTTATTTCCCAGAGGCGAGGGTGCCAACATCAAACTAACACCAACATACATGGCGTTATGTTTGCGCGACACCTGGTGTACAAGCATGGTGGTAAAGCGGAGTCTCGTTACTGATGCCTAAATGCATGCTTGGAAATTCCGTGTAATTTTTAAAATAAATAATTGATAGCGTTCACTCCGAAAAATACGAAACCGAGAAACCTTTCCTGGCCTGAACCACTGAAACGCTGTGTAAGGACAATCCATATACAACATAAAAAATTTCAGTACCCATGTACACATAGTAGGAGATGTATTGAGTATGGCTGGTCACTTGAACATGAAACAAATATAGGGTGTTATACGATTGTTGTTTTTTTGCGTTGGCGTTGTGTAGCGCGATTCTGTCGATCGTGCGACGTTTGCCAGACTAGAATTATAGCATTAGGGTAGAATTAGGCCAAATGCAGTTAATAGATACCCCATTTAAAGGTGTAGCCTTCCTTATTGTGGAACTCGTATTTACTGTTACCGACCGAAATAACCGAAATAATGCTCACACTGATAGATTAAGTAACTATCTGCTCAGGCATGTTTATTCAAATTCGTTTGGGACAATTCGGATAATTAGTTAGCCGAAAGTTTCAGTTTTCTTTCCACGAATATATGACAAGACACACCGTTTTACTGTTAAAGTTAGAAGTAGTTTTGTCGATCAAAATATAATGTACAGACTGACTAGGTTACGCCACATCCAGACCTGCCGAATAATTCAGCTAATTCTCATTTAAGTTCATGTTAGAATGTTCCAGTCAAAATGAGATAAAGCACACTTTTATTTGGTCTGAAAATCAAACTTATTTAAATGAGTCATTTCGTTGTAAAGATAAAATATAAAATCAAACGAATATGTGATTGGGTGTTTGTGAATATATGTGTACGTGTTGTAAAATATATGCGGTAACTTAGGCTCCAACGCCACTATAATGTTACTTAGCGACAACTATTATGCCGTGAATAAATGTGTTTCATTGATATTGACGAATCGTAGTTGACAAGGTTGAAATTCCCGCAAAACACAGATTAGTTTGTTTTATCTTAAATAAATACACGGGACAGGTACATTAGTCTTTTTGGTATATGTAGAGTGTATTGGCATGTTTTAGCAATTTTTCTAATATACATTATATTGCCCAAAGAGTCGCATAAAGATATAATAATTGTTTTTCCTGTAATATGTAAAGGTTAGATGAGGGTACACGGTATTAAATATCCAAGTAGTTGTTATCATAATGTATGATGTTTAATTTATGATGTTTAGTGTAAATACGTCATATATATATATAGATATATATATATATATATATATATATATATATATATATATATATATATATATATATATGTGTGTGTGTGTGTGTGTGTGTGTGTGTGTGTATCTGCTGCAACACTTATGATTATTCATTATCACATATTTGGATAATGTAGAGCCATAGCCTAATTTTGAAATATAACCTATTGTTGAACCAATATTTACATATGCGTGTTAATGTGCCAAGGGCGGATCACAATTCGATATACCAGTAGTATCGGTATATCAAATTGCTTGCCACCAACACGTTAAAAACCATGTTATTTCTATTGAATGTACTCTCTCTCTCTCTCTCTTGCTCTCTTTATCTTCCTCTCTCGTTCATTCAGTCGGTTGGTCAGCATATTTTACCAATCTCTCTCTTTCTCTCTCTCTTTCTTTCTCTCTTTCTCTCTCTCTCTCTCTAGACCTCCGAAGAAAGATACCGGTGAAAATACGTAAAGAAACGAGCGTGCTTGATTTTCGTCTGTGTCATGCGACGATTTCTCTGACCTATGAATGACGAAAAAATGTGGTCACAAAAAGCAACGGAAAGGGGAAAAATAGCATAGAGGATAGAAATAATTGTATGATTTGTACCAATGCTAATTAAATTATAACATAGATATATGTATACCGTAAATACATTTATATGTTCGAATTACCTCATGCCGGCTACTCATTTCACTCATTTTATATTTCCAACTCGTTTAAGTATGCCAAAAACTATGTGAAAGCCGATGCATTCGATATTGAAGCATTTAACCATGCAGTGTTATGTGCCTACTTTCTTCATTTAAACAATATTTCGTGTTTAAAATATATGTGTGCCTTGTATTTATTTAATCAATATGAATACAAACAGAAGTAGTTCATAAACTAAAAGAATCAACACATCAGTTTTCAAAGGCAATTGCAAGTTTTCGCAAAGTGTAAGAAGTACAAAGTAGCGTACAAAGTGAACAGGTTTGTGAAACGGTCACTTATTCCGTCAATACACAGTTGCTGGTCGTCGATCTTAACTGCTTTGAAAATGCACGTATATGCATTCGTGTGTGATATAAATAAAATATATGCATATTATATTAGTATGTACGCTGTAATTTTGACATGCAAGCCTCATTTTGTATTGATGAAAAATACACACACACACACACACACACACACACACACACACATATATATATATATATATATATATATATATATATATATATATATATATATATATGTATGTATGTATATACGACGTTTGTATGCCGCCGACAACCATACACACGTGTCTTCCCTGACATAAATAGGTAGACGTTACATAACGGATTATAAGTCTGTCTGTATGTCGTTCACGTGTAAATGGTAAAGCCTAGGTATTTCGCCATGAGTTTATCTTTGAATAGGAATGGTACTGTGGAATTGTTAATATACTTTTCTGAACTCAAGATTGACAGAAACTATCAAAATAGGTGCCTATTTTTATTTGTTGTTTTTGTATTAATATTTAGATAAATCCAGTTTTTTTATGTTTGCAAAACGGTATATGGGACAAGGGCTTTTACAGAAAATAGGATGACTTTTGATGATTGTGTACTATTTAGTTCCCAGGTTACACAATAGTTTACTAATCGATTAAAAAAAAAACAATACGTATTATCGTGAATGGACTATAGTGTAAATCTATAAAAACAGAATGATTTATTATACATGTGATAAATACAAACCAGCCCGATGCGTAAGTATTGCAAAATTATCACGCACAGTTACAATAGACACGAAAAGCAAATCCAAGTCCTTCAGATGTTGTATGCATCTTATCAACCTTTGCATTCTTTGTTTCAGCAATTGAGCTTCAGAGTAAAGCTCTGAAACTGAGAACCACCTTAACAATTCAATAATAGTAATATTTATTTTTCGTTGTGTAAATTCTTAAGAAGAATATATTAGATAAAAGGAGATAAGGCGCTAGCTGAAGTTTGCGGCTTATGGGACTTCTGGCGAATAAATTCCTCCAAATCTCTGGCGCACCCAAATGTAATAAAACTTAAACCTTAGGTCTCACTGGATAGTTTATCTGGTGAATTTTCACCCGACAATGACCTATTGCAGAAAAATGCGAATAATTTTACACTAAAGATATAAATAAAGACAAACCAAAGACTTTTGTAGAAGCATACATTTTTGATTTCGGCTGCGGCAATCAGGTTAATTCTTGATGCAAATGGTGGCTTTTATACTGAAGCAACACTGCCACCAACCCCTAAATTTTACATTCATTTTTTACAGCAAAGAGCTACTATTGGTGAAATTAATCAGTACTCTGCTTTTCAATGAGATATTCAGAATTATATTACTGCTGAAACGATGCCATTATAATTGGTAATTGAAAAGAAGCCTACAACACTAAGTATGAATGATACAAAACTGCAGTTCTAGTACTGCGCTGCGTACCTCACTGAATCACTGTTTGGCTAGGTATTGGACTTATAAAGCCTATATTGTCCCCCCTAATCAGTTACTGTTTGAAAGTTTGTACTATGTCATCGCGCAAGATCAAGGCTAAAACATAAACATGAGTGTAAGGTGACCAAGATACTCGTGTAGACAGCGACGATAATAGTATAATAAGAAACTACATTTTAATGAATAAAGCTTTGAATAATGTCTGTATACATGATTCATTAGTACCTAACGAAATTCATCTTTTATCGAACATACGTTAACTGTATGTTTCGTACTACACCGTGTCAAAACGTAAATGTGATTCATTATGCAGTTGATTGAATAAGACAAATACATACATATATAGGACTTTATGCAGGTAATACAGTAATTCGTATATACGCTACTCACTCAGCACGACGATTGTCACGAATGTTTAAGAACATGTTACATTTTCTAGAATTAGTTGCATTTTAATCAAATGGCATGTCAACAAGCAAGAAGTCAGACTTATTACTATGACGTGTCTGTTCGTAACACTGAATTTACGCAAGGCCATCCGGATACGTTAGAAAGGACGTGCAACCTTTTATTGATAGTAGAAAGTTTGCAGCTTGAGAGCCCACAATAATTCAGTGTCATGTTACATTTGTATTTATTTGCAGGTGATTAGTGATTGGCAGCTAAAGTAATTTTGTCAGCATTTGTGGGAGAACAAACAGTGCCTCTAAATTTCAGAAAGGAAAGGCTTGACGATGGAATAAGAATTGTACCAGACTATAAACGTATTTTGAAAACAATCTTGTAAAACTTAAAAACCAAATAAACAAATACAGAAAAACATGTTAACTGACATTATAGTCATCGTCTACTCCTACGTTTTCAAAACGTGGAGATATAATGATTACATTGCAGATATTTGATGTAATTCTATTTGGGTTCACGTGTACATGACGTTACAGTTATTCATACGGTTCACTGTAAATATATAATGTGTGTAAGGGTTTATTCACTATACGGCCTTGACGTACTCGGTAATTGTGTCTCCATGACGGGATGCCGTATACACTAAAATACAAGATAACACGTGGCTCAAGCGCAAAACGCACATATATTGGTTTGTATGTGGATAAAGTCTGGTTGTCAGTTGTTCAATATGGCAAAACGTTTCGGACGTTAAGACATATTGGAGTGAATGATAACATAAGAGTATATGCAAATGAAGACGGCCTGTTCATAACGACCACTTATATGTGTTTATATTGACCACGTATGGCTCACTAGTTTCATTGTATGCATCTTTCAACCCTAGAACATTGTTCATAATCTGGGTTGGCACTAATATTTGAAATGTAATTTGTGAATATGTTCTGAAACTGCAGGAACTGCACTAAAATAAAATATCAATAAGTCTAAGAAACCAGTATCTGACGACATCTGTCGAATTTAGTTGATTGCTGTTATTGACATTTAATAACCGTGGCTTTATGCCTATTGTCTACAAACATCAGTAGCACAAAATTTGAGTAGGTTCAACCTTAACAAGTTCCAAACTATTTGTTTGTACGAGGAAAAAGTACAAACATTACACTGTTAGTAATGAAGTAGCAAAGACACTAAGGCAGTTAACATAACGCTGCAGGTTTACATGGATATTTCACGTGGGGGAACAACGACAATTTAACATTGGCATTTTACGTGAGGGTAAACAGTCAATTTTAAATTGCTCCTCCAATGCTGCAAAATGTCTATGGCAGAAGATAATTATAATAGGGAAATGATTCTTGGGAACACCTGGGACATTTTACCTTACGCCTCCATCTTGATAAAAGTATGGGGCACAATAATACATTGAATGTTCAATAGTTGCCTACTATCTATCACATGCTGGTTTGATAACCAATAGCTCGTTTTCTCCTGTCGAATACAGCGCACATAGTATTCAATATGCCAACTGTTCGACCAAGACATATTTATATATTTGTGCATCTGCCACGCAACATCTGGTTAGCCACTACTTTTTATCCCACACATACTATTGAACAATCCTCGTGTAGTGATCAACCTCAGTCATTTACTAAACAATACTCCGCCAAATCAAACACCCTGCACTAAGCTGAAAGGTGAACACTGCTCGTTTGTCTGGGGTTGTGACTCAGAAACTCATAAATATAGTAGCAGATTTTATCATGACATAATATCGCCATGACTTGATATTGCCACTTACTACAGTCAAGGACCTATATGTACGGCCAGGTACGGCCAGGTCTTAGATGCATGTAATTTATTACATTTAAACTGCTCCATGATGCTCTTAAATTGTACATTTTACCCTCGTAAAGGTGTGGCTTTAGTTTAAATATAATGTATATCGTTATGGTTCGTTAATCACCCAGATCAAAGTCACTTGTGACGTTACTAGCTTTTTTTTGCATTAGAAGTTTAACTGTAAAGCAGTTGGGGGCAACGTATTGTAACTTATATTTTTATCATATGCTGAATTTGTTATTTATATTGCATAGCTTTTTTATCAAGGTTAGGTCATAGCTCAGCAAGAATAATGTTGTGTTAATATATGCCTATTAAATTATCATAACATATATAGTGACTTACAATTTCAGAGATTCATGCATCAAACTTTGAACACTTTTACATTAGGACATTTTGTGACCTTCATATGTTTAGTCTTATTGTTAGGGTCACATGTTAATTTATTTATATTTCCTGTCTACCGCTGCTAGAGAAAACATGTATATGAAGAAAACAAATTAGAGAGATGAAAATGAACATGGTCATACCAACGATGACGGGACTGTTTTATATGTCACGGTTATATCTTTAAGGTCAAGATATTCCATTTTCTATGTCCAGTCTACAGCGTTGAAGCAGTTTAAGATAATCTCTCTCCCTGTCTGTCTGTCTTTCTGTCTGTCTGTCTCTCTCTCTCTCTCTCTCTTATGTATGTATGTATGTATGTATGTATGTATGTATGTATGTATGTGTGTGTATGTATGTAGGTAGGTAGGTATGTAGGTAGGTGTGTGTGTGTGTGTGTGTGTATGTGTGTGTGTGTGTGTGTGACGCATGTTACGTACAATACCATTGCGAAAGGTGAAGGCCAAAACATGAACATCATTATGAGGTTACAAAGATACTCGTGTAGCTCCGCTGCCATGTTCATACACGTATCTTGATGCATTTTTATACATTGGATGTAAATCAGACATATTATCTTTCGTATTATAGATACGTTTTTCCGACACAGAAAGGAAAACATATCAAAGAGTTCCATCAACGTGCGGGTACATTTTTTGTACCAGTGAATGTATCTGAAAAACAAACTTGAGTCGGTTATATATCTCGACTTGACTGGGTTTTTCATATTCGACGTCATTCTGCCTACCTCCTCTTCCGCTAAACCCTCCCCACCGCAGGTCTGAGCAGAAAACAATGGGTAATGTAAATCGGCGCATTGTGTCTAAGTCAAGCTGCCACGTTTTAACTCCTCCAGATTATTTGACATAACTCTACTGTAGTTCACACCCAGTCATACATTAGTATTGCCAATAGCTCGAAGGTCACGATCTTTGATGCGGACACTAGAACGATCTGGGCATATGTTGTACAGTTTACGGTACTTTTGTTACTTAAAGTCTCAAGGTTGTGTCATGTCTCCAAGTTTTGGTTCCATGTGCATGATAATGGTTGCAGATTTCGAATGGATAATCTGTAGGATTATGCTTACTGTCACATATGAGTAGGTAGCTTCAACCAATGTAATCGTGGTATGTTTTTATGTGTTGCTTTTTAAGCATGTGTGCCATAGCCAAATTTGTCATGGAATGTTCATCTACCCTGTGTGGATGATGCTATTGGCGATGTGGGGTTGAGAATACAAAGAAGGGCATGCAGACTTGCTGGATTTCTAAACATTTCCATTTAAAATAATTTTGCATAATTTCAGAATGAAGCAAGCTTTCTTAACAAGGTTCAAACTATTTCTATGAAAATGTGTCTAAACTAAAATAAGATTATGATGTCATTACAACCGCTGTGATCTTTATCGAAACTAGCTAGTACATGACACATACACTGTCATACATTATTTATATACCATCTGTACATGACACATACACTATCATACATTATTTATTTACCATCTGTATTGCTCGAACGTAGAGTTGAAAACGCATTTGCTAAGCAGCTGTATACCATTGTAATTGAGAAAAAAGTGACTGGATATAATATTTATATTTACCAAATGAAAAATTAGTTATTACACTTCCTGGAAATGTTCCTTATGACATGTTATAGTCAATTTAGTTTCTATACTATTCACAGCCATAATCGTTTTGTTACATCAACCAGGTGGAAATAGCTTTTGACATCTGTAAAACCAATTTGGCGATTTGAAGCACACTTTGTATTAATTTTTTTATATTAAAATTTCTTTAATGCTTGTATCACTGTAGGTCTAAAAACTGCTTAGCTAAGTTCAATGCAACTAAACGAAGCATGTATTTGACCCTAGCCATTGATTTTATCTTTTGCTTACATTTTAATATAAGCCTAGTAAGTATTCTCATGTTCCAGCATGCATGTTAATAAAATAAATAAAAACCCTAAATTAAGGAGAAGAAATAGTAAAATTTTCTTAGCAAAACTCTATAAAAGTCTTAATCCGAACAATGAAAAATGAGAAATAAATTAAGATTTTTTTAATGATTCCTTTTCTTTCGTCCATCCTTGCTTTTCGACCTTTAGGGAAATGATACATATTAAAGCAGCAAATTATTAATATATGTATAGTGAACCAGTGATGTTCAGTGTATACCAATATTGAATTCGTGCATACTGTTCAAGCCACGCTTTCGGAAGTAGTTTAGAAGCATATTTGTCAGGAATTACGCTTATCAGTATATTTAATTAGCATTGTCAAAATACTGCAATCTAAATACTCACGCTTAATAAGCATACTTCTTAGCATGTCTCTCTATATATATATCTCTCTCTGTTTGTATATTTCCCCTCATATTGATTTGTTGCCCTGTCTAAGAGTAAACGAAAGTGTTTTGTTTAGAAATGAATAACGAATAGTGTCATAGCCTCCCGACATCACTCCGTTACCTTTTGTCCCCAAATCGCTCTGTCGAAAGAAACAAAACACTATACATGCTGCTTATGTGGTAATCATCTGCGCCAGCAGATTGATTCATGAATGTATTTGGAAGAAGTTTAATATTAATATATAAATAACTATTTCAATTATCTTCATACTGCACATTTATTTAATACAATATATATATATATATATATATATATATATATGGGTTTTGACTGAGTACATGTAGCAGAGGTGTTTGCAATATGCAGTCTGAAAAGGTTTGGCTAAGTTTTGACATTTATTTTAGTAAATATTGTGAAGACATGAAACGAAAAACAGGTCGATTCATAGATACAGATATTAATATAAGCACTTAGTTGTAATGTATAAATGTATATATCAACATAAATGCAAATACACATATAAAACTAAAATTTGCTGTGTATCATTTATTGCAATGATTTCTGAATGTATTTTTCAATTTGTTATTCTGCATGGTATGTACATATACATCGTGCTTTATGTACGCGTACCATTCTGTTCTTCGTTTTTTCTAGTACATGCACCTTCAGTGAGAATGAAACGATTTTGAAGAAACCTTTTATTCTCACTGAAAGTGCATGTGCTAGAAAAAACGAAGAAGTGGATAATAAGAAATAATTTCAAAATGCTAACGATAACTGAATGAATTGTCATTCGTTTGTTATTCAAAGACCTGAACTCTAATATAATGAAAGTTGTTATTTCTTAAAATAACATAGTTTGTTACAATCTATATTATGTAATCAGCAAAGCTATGGAAACATAATGTCACACACTATTATTGTTCAGTTCTCCTTTCGTTTCGATACTGTGTTCACACAGCATGTTCAAATTAACTTGAAAATTCGTTTACTTGATGGCACATAAATTTGGTACAGTACAATGAACACAGGAATTAAAGAATTTTTTTTGCAGCGATTTGGCATGCAGAACAGTTATTTGAAGTATTTTTGTTATGAAGCATTGAGGATAATAACCCTTGTAGATTTTGTTATATTGTCTTTTTAAAATATTTTCTTTCATATACCTCTTGATTACTGACTCGATTTTATTTAATTTTCATGATGTACGGAACTGCAAAGAAAACACTATGTGTACATGTATACTGCTAAGAGAAGACATAAACTCAGAATAATGGAGCTGACTGAATGACTGAAGTCAAACCTTTAAGTCCCATAAATTGGAAATGTATAGCTGAATGATTTTGAATGTATTAATTTTTTAATTTTGTTAGAAACCTCCTTCCTTTTCTAGATACCCAAACATTGAATTCATGTTTAAACTGTCCAAGAGCTGCAGAACCGGCAATACTCTAAGACTTGATAATAAAAGAAATTGAGAGCATATATAACATTAAAATAAGTAGTTAACAGCTGGATCTTCGAGTGTTAAACAAAAATCCCAGGTAATTATTTGTACGTGTTTCGGGTTGTTTCTATCTAACCATAAGATATTCTCTTTGAAACTTTGCAGTATTTCGTCTAGCTTTATTCCATTTGCTTGATGTCAATACAAGACTAGTTTCGTTTCTTAAGGACAGGATGACCTGGGGAGGTCATGCTTCTTGATCCAATTGTCCATATCATTCAAAGTCCATTTCCTTAGTTCAGATACAGAAATTCTGGCTCTAGAGATTGGGTTTACTGTCACTGTAGTAGTTTCTTGAACCTTTGAAGGAGATCGAGTTTTTAAATTGCAAATCTATTTTGTACATGACAAATAAACGTAAATTAATACTGTCATAATGAATATAGAAGTGTACTGCACTGCAACATGCCCGAACATTTCATCCAAAAATATATCTACGGAAGACACAATAGTTGTATGTAATTTGAATTTATTATTTACAACATTTACAAACCAGAGAAGTTATATTTCATATTTAGGGATAACTTTTGTATTTCATCTGGGAAAAAAAAAAAAAAAACTTTTGATAATAAATGAACACGAGCACGAGCTAAGTTACACGTGATTTTGTTTTACTGTATGCATACGGGTACGTGTTCAGCAAGTATTTAGCATAGTTTTCAACTTGTATGGGTGTTATAGTCACGCTCTACACTAACCATGCCAGTATGGCCCGATATTAATTGCTTACTGATTATAATGTGTAGTCATTGTGTTAGAGGCATGGAGTCTGAAACAACCAAGATTTATTTTCTCCTTCACTATTTTGTAAATCGTCACAATCAACATGCAACTTATTATATAACTATAGGTGGATCGAAACCATTGTAATTGTAGATCTATAAAAGACAATGCACGTGGTATTAGCGAAACATTTTTTTCTTTACGCCGCTAAAAGGGTTACTAAAAGCGCCGCAGTCTAACTATGTTATGTAACACAGTACCTAAAACCATTCGTCAAATACATTTGTTCCGTGTCACAATGACCGCGGAAAATGTGCTACAAGAACGTGTACAAAATTCATTCTGTCACACCCAGATTTCTAACCTCAGTAGTTTTTGAGAAATTAAATAATTTAAAAATTTCAACATACATAAACCTCTCCCCCCCAAAAAAAAAAAAAACAAAAACAAAAAAAAACAAAACAAAACAACCAAAAAACAACAACAATTTATATACTTCTTTCTCAGTGGCAAATGATATTGACATTCTAACAAAAATTTTTACTTATCTTACAGCGCCTTGCAATAAGTACAATGTTTTTTATCTACCCGGGTGCTATGACATTCCTTCCATCTCCCTGCAAACAGCCGTAATCTTTGAAAAGTATTTTCTAGATTTTGTCGTTGTTGCTATATCTAAATACCCCTTTTATCCAAACTTTTGTTACAAATTCTATATAATCTAGCTCTTAAAATTATCTAATTCTTGATTACAATGTTCCGATAAACTGATCAGATCGCCGTTTACGAAAAGAAAACAGTTATGTTCCCAAGAGCTTGATTTAGTCACACTATTCGCAGACCCAGAAAGTTTAATAAATATTGGACTAACAATGCCCACCTTTTCCTTAAATTTATATTATATTATCTGGTGTGATAATTTTAGCCTATTATTTGAAAATGTGGTAATATATATATTGATCTGTAAAGGTCAACTCTCCAATTCATCTTATACAAAATCATTTTGGGCAGATTTAGTAATACCAGATGTTAGGAAAACGTTTAAATGCATCCGTTCAGCGGCATTTCATTCAATAAATCGCCATACTTCTAATCCACAATTAAGAATTGACGAAATTAGAATGTAAAAAGGTCACATTTTGTTGTAGGGGCATATTTCCAAACCCCCATACATATGTATCCATTGCAAATGTTTTTTTTTTTTTTTTTTTTTGTTTTTTTGACGCTTTCTCACTTAAAGTTTATTGAGCAAGTGCGAAAACACCACTTGTTGTTCAAACACTTGCAAGAAATTAAGAACTACAAATTTGGTAACAAACTTGATTTGTATGCCTTTATAGAAGAATAAATAATCATCTGATAATCTTTCTCCCTTGCCGAAAATCATAAATTTTATTAAATAGTTTACCTCTTATTCCTTTTAAAAGTAATTTATATTATACAATATCCATTATAATAGAACTAAACGCCTTACCAAAATCAACAAAACGAGATATGTAATCATATTATTGTTTGTAAGGTACAGCTATTGATACCATGTATTGATAGTGAGCTTTGTAGATTAACGATTAACTTCAAGGGCCATTATCTAAACATAACTTCTTGCGATTTGGTTTTGGCACCTCACGCTTTTCCTTCCGTCCGAGCGAAAACAGCACTTTTAACTTAATGAACGCTGTTAAGCATCCTAATTAACTAGGCTCATATTCCTGACGAATGGTTAATACAGTTATTAAAGGAGAATGATATTGTGGATTTATAACAGAAGCAAAATGTTTAAAATGAAATGTACGTTACTTATTAAAACGAAGATGACTCAATGCATGTCTTGCGTTGCTCTATTTTTCTTGGCCATATTATAGAGCTTTTAACAAAATGTGACCGAAAATAGCAATTCAATATGTGTCTTTATAAGAAGACGATCATGAAACACTCTCCATATTGATCTAAAGATATATGATGCAGGCGTAGTCTATTATATCATTCGATAAACTCAGATCTTTTGCTGATACTGCCATAGGCTGCATACGTTACCTTCTGGTAGCACTTATTCAACTTCATAAGAAGTTCCTGCAACTTCTGCTCACGGGGATACTTTCCACTGAAGTCGTAAAAGTAATCCCTGCCCACATAAATCCTAGCCATCCATCTGCTTTATAACCCTCTTCCATTAACAGAGGTATCATATGGATACGTTCTCCTAAACTACTCGCATAATCTGCTTCTGAAATATACATGTATAGACCGTATATGATAGTATTTCGCAGACGATAAATGCAAACGTTATTTGTATCATTTGTTTAAGAGATGGAAGGACAAAGGGAAATTATGTATATACGGTATTGCTCTAGTATGTGGTATTTTGAAGAAAAAAAACAATGTTACTATTTTAGGTTCGCACACATTGGAGATTTCGAATGCCAAAGTATTCAATTATCGACACCAGTCTTTTATAAATGTATCAGGTAAGCTCTCTCCTTAATAATTAACTAATAGCCTTAGATTTCAAAACTTTTAAGGAATCCTCAAGACCTGATCTGGGAATATAATGTCAAAATGTTCCACTTGTAGACATGAATGAAGAAGTTGCTGTTGCTGACATTGTCCGTTGCATGATTGATGTTTTATTTATTACTGGTGTATGTTTGCTTAATTACACTAAATGTGGTCCATATTGTAATGACTTGCGTCGTATATGAGTAATACATTTTCCTACGCAATTTGACCTCATATATTATCTGATGTGCATATTTGTATTTCCGTTGTCTTGTTTTTAGTTTGAAGTTGCTTTTTCGTTGGCATTGTTTGCAGCTTATTAGCTATTTTAATACCTGCGTAACTAGCTTGTAGTTGCTCAATAATGGTATGTCTTGCGATAACGCTGCTTATTGTGCATTAACATCAATCATACATGAAATCATTCTCCATATCTTTGCATAGCCTTGTTCAACTCATCTTCGTTGTATACTGAAAACTTTGTATGCATGAAAAAGTCATCAGAGGTGTGTTTTTGTCAGACATTAAAGATGCATATTTCAATGTATCTTAAAAACTGCCCTTAATTTTTTGGCACAGTTTATTAATGATTGTTTTACTCTGTTTTGTATATTAAATCATATATATATATATATATATATATATATATATATATATATATATATATATATATATATATGTATGTGTGTGTGTGTGTGTGTGTGTGTGCCTGTATGTGTCTGTGTTTTGACACTGTCATCTGTGATACATTATGATACATTAATGAAGCCGTGGGCAGTGGATATTTAAATCCTGGATCTATCTATATACATATAGATATAAACATCAATTTTACTAAATACATTATTATATTATGTAGACAATGACTGGTTGTCTTGTATCCTACATTTGTCTTGTGAAAGAAATGAATGCAATATTTGACGCTAATAAGATAAGTAATGGTTCTCATGTCTTACCTTGTCTACAGTTATTGCTGTTATTATACGCCTGTGAACAGCAAAATAGAAAGACATGAGCTGATTCTATAGCATCTGCCATGGTCTGCGAAGTTGAGCCATCCATATTGCCAATATCCATCCACACCGGGTAACCCTTAGCTTCCAACTGGTCCCTTATCCATTTCACTATTTCACGATGGTTTCTGTTGTAGCTGATCATGACGTGGCCTTTCTTGCCCCGAGCATCAGACTCGCCAGGGCTGGTTTCCCCATGGTCATTAATGTGGCACACACTTCCTAATAAATCTGAAAAGAAATAAAACTGCGATCTGGTTATTGTTTGTGACCAAGACAATGCAAATTATTTTATCTTTAAATTAGGTTATTGACACTGAATGTTAAATACTAATAAATATGGATTTTTGTTGATTAGCTCCTGAACAAAATCGTTAAAATTCTGCTCATAAAGATAGCTGAAAGTCAGATATGTCAACCTCATCCATCATTTTAAAGTTATCCACGTCATGCACTTTATATGGGTGAAGTTGGGACAGGATCACAAGTATTCCATCAACATGTCAATAATAGATTGCCATTAGATAGTGGAGACAATGTATACAATTTAATATGTCCTCTGCATTACTCTGCTAATTGTTATGATGGTTTGGAAAACGATAACTTCAATCGAAATCCTGAATTGTATAATATTAAAACCTTATATATATATATATATATATATATATATATATATATCTATATATATATATATATATATATATATATATATATATATATATATATATAGAAAAACATACCTAAATCTTTGTATTCATCAAACTGCATCAATTTGTTTCTAAGGGTCCACAGAGTACCCTCTGCAGCTTTTCTGACAGTGTCGAGACTTTTTATGAGATCCAAAAGCATGCCAACAATATTCAAGGTTTTCTCCTGCAGCATCATTCTCTGGCTTTCATTGTCAAAAGCCGATGCCCAAATCGCTCCGACCGCCTCTGAGTGATAAAATTTACAATATACGATACTGTACTTAATTTAAATCCACGATTACTTCATTCTGTGTACGAAGTATTGTCTTTTGAAAGGGAAAACATTAAAAGCTCAACGCACCACTTGTAAGCAAAGGTCTATATCGTTAATATTGGTTGATGTTAGCAGCTGCAACAATTTACAGACTTTTCCACAATCTTACTTAGCCTCTTTAATGGTATCTGAAATAAACCTCAGCAGATCTAGCAGCGTTAAATTTGGAAAACAACGATCCAATGAGAGGTTCACCTTCAACACAAATAACTAGAGTGGATTATGTCAATGTATATTAGCAGTACGTGCGTCTGCACTGAACGGCTAGCTAAGTGTTGACTGCATCTTTGTTTACCTAAAACCATATGGACACAATTTATTTTCTTTGTTGAAAAATATATACATTTAGCTAACAATCTATATCAGATATGTACAATAAAATTTCATCTTCAACATATAGTATATTAGAATCGTTATATTACCAAACATTATTTAAATTTCAAATATGCTAAATATAGTATCAAAACATGCACAGCTTTATGGATTTAAATTGTAATAAGGCTCCTCCCAATGTGTATAAAACAACGTATTGATAAGCGATTATATATACACACACACACACACACACACACACACACACACACACACATATATATATATATATATATATATATATATATATATATATATATATATATATATATATATATATATATATATATATATATGGCAAATTCTCGTCAGAGCTGTGAGTCGACAATGGAATTGGCACATACAACTAAACATCATTTCCAACACAGTTCTGATTTACGTTTAGGCTTGATGCTATATGCAATATAAAGATACAAGATAATAGTAAGGATTTATCACCCTTCTGTTCTTCAACAGTTCCACATCTTGCCAATTCCACCAAGTGAGTCAAACAACCAATCTCTGCAAGTAATGTTTGGCTCTTCTCATTTCTGGCTAGGTCACGAATTACTGAAATTTGAATTTATTTATTTAATAGCGTATTCTGTGCATTTCATCTGGTAGGCGAGTTATTTTTTAAAGTTTGGTATGAATGGTAATAATTCGCTGCAGTAAGGTTACAGAGGTGCTTTCAAGAAATTAAAAGCTAAAAACAGTCAGATAATATAATTGAAAAACGGTCTGCTATTTGCTTTAATTTGTGGTTTTTTGGGTTTTTTTTTTTGATAATATTATTTCTTATAATACTGATTCAATCACACACACACATTTATAGATATAGGTCAAACAATTTTGATATGCAAACTGAACTTACGTCGTGCGCACTCCTTTGTCGACCAGGTAATACTGCAGTCGTCTGTACACTGATGCAATGGGTTCTTTATTGTACCACACAATACGTCTGATAGAAATTTAATAGTTTCAACGGCATGATCTCTGCCCTGGAGATAGGCACACTCATCCTCGTCGATGATGTTTGCAAGGTATGCCAAAGCGACGAAGCGATATACTGTGTCCAGGTAAAATGCAATAATCTTCACGTTGTTGAGACTTTGCAGTCTTTTCATATTTTCGTCCACTTGTGAAATGTTGTACAATATGATCAAGCTATTGAAGACCAAAATATTCTCATTTGTACCCAGTAAATGAGGGCAACATACATATTAGACGTAGAATATTTGTTTTATGTTTAAAAATTCATGATTAAAGATGTTCATTCTCAGGCGTGTTTGTAGTATACATAATCCAAAATAGAGTGATTATGGGACATATCCGATACAGATATATATATATATATATATATATATATATATATATATATATATAATATATATATATATATATATATGTCTCTCTAAAAACCGCCTCAGTCCCAAATCGATTCCTAGCTCAACCCATGATCTCAATTAATGTATACTACTGTCCTGAACAGAAACGACTGAACTGCGATGAGGGCAATTACAAACCTTACCGACATAGTGCGTCGGTCAACATGCATATTGTCACACACACCGTGAGAGACGGAGGGTATATATATATATATTCTTCATCATAAATGGAGAGATAAGGCTCGATCAAAGATTATGCACTCTTTTATGTCCGACTGAGTTAGTATAGGACATATCAGACACAGAGAGATATATGGACAGACAAAGTAACATACTGAGCCGGATGTAGTAAAATTTGTAAAGCTAGGGTTGAGTAGGACTCTGTACAAGTGCCATTTGCCAGCGTAAAAATGAAACGATCGTCTAACACATGTAGTTACTGCTGCTTACCTAACCATATAAAAACTCATTGCAACTTAATACGTCAGTATTGACTAAAAGGAATACAGACAATATATAGGGTACATCCATTATGGTAGATGCCTTTAGATGTACAGGATTAATATTAACTATTTCAAAAACATACCATAATGAATATTTTTCATTACAGCTGTGGAAATAATTTTACTACAACACAGGATACAGACATTGAACTCTCATATCTTATTGACAATAAGTTGCAAGCGACATGAGCAATACCAGCATCCAACAAAAGTACCTTTCCTCCTTTCCGAATATCTGAGTTGTAACAGGTCTTCAGTATTTTTGTCAGGGTTTGAAGAAAGTCTTCTTCCCTAGCTATGTTACATTTAACTTCATCACTGGAGTCAGAAAAACTGACTAAATTTTCAAGAGCAAACTTGATTACAGCAAATTGATCTGCGGCCAACTTCATTTCCTCATCTTCGTAATATATGTGCCAACCAACATTCACTACATTGCATACTATATTTATAGTCTTAGATGTAAATACCGGGTTCCCTGCTTGGCGCTTATAACCCTCGATAACGAGATATGCCAACTGGCCCATGTTTTCAATTGCAGACATTTGTTTCGAAAGCGCAATGAGACCGTCTTGTAAATCTTTCTTCCATGTCCCATATTCATCCCGCAAGTTCGGAAATTTGTGTATTTTGTCAATTGCGTCTCTCAAAGCCTTAAAAATAATATTTTTTTGAAGATGAACATCATCTTCTTTATTGCTCTGTTCATCCGCCGGATTTGAATTGTTTTTTCTCCTGTCTTCTTTTGCATCGTTTCCCTCTTCATCTCGCGTTACAGACCTTCTACGTGTGAAGGGTTGGTCCGGAGTTGTCGCCTCTCCTTTGGCGTCCTCCATGGAAACAGCAGTGCCTATAGTGGATATTTAATCCACAAATGAAACAATGTCCCTAATAATAGAGAAAAGGTTTAATCATTATTCGCGTATGGTTGTCATTATCTTAACAGTAGAAGGCGCATAGTCTCATTCATTGCTCGTAAGCTAAAATAGGCATTGATTTTAACCGTTTAAAGTTCTATCATTTACATGTTGACAGCTATATCACGCTGCAGTTGAGAAAACGTTTTTCTTACAAGCAACCACATTTATTTTATTACATAATTAAATGGGTTTTAATTTTATAATGTAATGAAATGCTTTAGTAAATCAGATAGTTATTACTGACCATGTGATGCACAGTTTCTTATCGTTTTATTGATAAACACAAACACTGCATAAAACCTCATTTTTAAAAGTATCCAAGAAGAATAATGTTTAATGACAGAATTAGAAAGGAATCATATTTTGTTCTATATAAAATCAAGCGTGTAACTAAAAGAATGCATCGCAGGTACTTTCTATATTTTCATTTTTCAGTAAATGATGATTTAACTGATTTGAAACAATTTTGTAATGTTTATACCGAGTGCGTGCCAGATATACAGGACGTGCCATGTATGACAGAACAGCAAATCGATGTCTAGTGTGTACCTTTGGTAGTATTAATTTAACTTCTATACCAGCGGAAAAATAAGAGGTCACCATAATGAACAGCAAGTTCGACCTTTAAGATTAACGTTCATACGGGGCCTACTCCATCCGGTGAACCGGTATTGTATTGCACGCATCGTGTTTGCATACTATGCAGAATTATATCGTTCAAAAAAAACATGCACAGTGTTTGTACGTATACAGTAATATTCATTCACCTGAGAGGGTTTAGTCTGGACTACAACACTGCGATCTAGTTTGCCAGTAATAATCCTTGAAAGGCATGAAATACATACAACCCTAGACAAACGAGAAGGCTTAAACTAAATTGCGACGCTTCTTCATGGAAATAATAATGTGCATATGTAGAATTCGAACTGGAACTACAGTAATACGAAAGAGATTAGGAATTATTGGAGAAATTCGCCAGCATCACCTTAACATAGACTTTTGTAACGGTTGCAAACGACGTTTCGACGTACATGTAACGGTCGGTTAAGTATCGTACTGGTAAGCGTGAGGGTGGTGTTTTCTTAGGATCGAGGAGATCAACAGTAACTAATGGTAAATGGAGGTACTGATGAACCCAGCCACTAACGACGACGAGCTTCTTTACATTTGGAATGGCCGTATTCACAAGGACTTGCTAAAGTAGTTTGTATTCGTAATAAGAACTTGCTTAAAAAATTATGGTATTTTGTTCTTTATAGAATTTAGTTCTTTCTCTCGAGGTTCTTTGCATATAATGAGAAAGAAAACCCATAATGGCGACTTAAGAAATGCTTGCTTTGCATTGTCAGTCAATAGTGCTGATTGATAGGTATACGAAACAACATGATGGCATGTCATGGCTTACAGTCGACAATGTTCTTACCGTTTTGAGAAGGATGATGTCTTATGTTTAACATATACAATACCAGAGTAAACAATTACCCAATAATATTTTGATCTCGATGCTCTTGATAAGGGGGCGTGGGTGGCCGACTGGTCTAAAGCTTTTGCCTTTATAGTTGGCTGCCTTCTCACCTCTGTCCGCGTGGGTTCGAGTATTGGACTTGGCCGGTGTAAATATGTGGGAAAGCTTGACACTAGCTTCCCACGGGTTGGTGGTTCTTACCATAGTTATCTGGGGTTCGTCTTCCACCGTTTATTCTGGCCGCCATCTATAACCTGCCTTGCACAGTGGAATGGCGTTAAACCCCAAAAGAAAAGAACCTTTGACAGGTATCTAGTGGCAACGGTTAGTATTAATAATGAGTCAAAATGTACCATTTTTACAAATATTTGGCATGACTTGGCCCTGGTTCGAACCCACGACCTCCAACATCCGGGCGCTCTAACCACTAGGCCATCGGAGCTGTTCCGATTGTAATGGAGACATGGATAATAATTATACAAATGTGCATTTTGCTGATTTGAGTCCCTGCTTTGTACAAAAATTAATATTAGCTTTTTTAAACACATATTGCAAGATGAGTCATACAATCAGTTTGGATTAGTGTAGACATGGATAATAATTATACAAATGTGCGTTTTGCTGATTTGAGTCCCTTGTTTTGTACAAATATTAATGTAAGCTTTTTTAAACACATATTGCAAGATGAGTCATACAATCAGTTTGGATTGACATTAAATTCCATATTTCAGAACTACAATGTGGCTGGGCTTGAAAGGCGTTCTTTAAATTCCAAAGTTTGGAAATTACAGTGCAGCCTAAGTTCTCTTCCTCGCACTAGTTTAATGAAACCAAGTGGGTTACTATGTACACGATCCCAGCATTTGGAATTAAAAGCTAAGGGAGTAGAGGTGCGGTGGGTCGGGTGACAATTCTGAAACTCTTGAACATTTTCAAATAAATTATATGGTCGGGTGCTTCCAGTGAAATGTTAATGCTAGTGGTTTTGAAGAATGATTCCAAAACTACAAATGTTTATTTAAGGATTTCAGATATAAAACAATATATATATTCATTCTTGATAGTACTGGGATACATTTCATCAATGCGAATAATAGCATTATCATCAGGGTCACACATTATTTAATACACCGCACTGAAATAAGCTGCAATAATCATGACAGTAGTAGGATCTAACAGAGTGCATTTCTAGGAGTAGAATTGCAATGAAAATCGAAGATCTCATAGCATCTAGGAGTGACCTGTACAATGATTAAACAACAACGTCGTTCGAAATGATGGAAAAGAAAATCGGTTTCCAACATCTAACATCAGAAATGAAAATGTAGGTAAACCAATGGTATATCATTGTCGTAAAATATTCATACGATTAAACTCGGGGTGGGGTGGGGTGAGGGACTGCATGTTTTGCTACCATAACATATCTATATACAACAAACAAGTAGACATACAGCAATTTTAAAACTTTTAAAGAACATCATCAAAAGGTAAAGAGTATGTTCTTGTCACGTGGACGACAAGCTGATAATGAATAACTAAATAGCTGAGAAACCAGCAGCAAGCATTATTCCGTTAAAATAATTGATGAAAAAACAGTTGATGAATATCTATGTCAAGGAGAGCATAGTGTTTCAGTTATTGTTTTTAAGGACAACGATATTTGAGAATCTGAAACAGGGACTAAAACAGCGCATTAGAGCATGAAATGGTAAAGACATGCATACCGTGCAAATTAGTATGTATCACTGTACCGAAAACGGAACTACATCCAAAGACATCAGAGATAACAAAATAATCGCAAACATATACAACGCGTGGAAGTCGAATTGTGTACGAATTTAAATGGCCCAAATTTTACAGAAGGAACAGTGATCGAAACTTAATACATTGAAAACAAGCAGAAAGTGGAAACATTGCTTGCGATATATATGCTGTTAATTAAATCAGAGAAGTGCAAACTGACAGAACAGATAGATACAGACCAGCATGTCGCAATATCTATACATACGTTATGTGTATGGAATGACCAAGGGACTGCCTGGATAATACAGAGGTACTAAAGCAGAAATGTACTTCTGAAAAGCCAGATTAAAGACGCGGCAAATGGAATAGTTGTTCTAGGGCTCATGGTCGGAGCTGAACGCGTGCACAACAGTAAAATTGTATTGCTACATTTGTTTGGTTGTTGTTCTTTTGATGTGAATGGATTAGGGTTGGCTTTTTAAGAAATTACTTCAGCTCTTCCTACAACCTAAATTCCGCATTGCTTCTCTGCAATGTGGGTACATTTTCATCTTATTGCTCTGGGTTCGTATGTTGTTGACCCTACTAAAAGAGACCATGTCATGCCAATACACATATCAACAATGAGTACAATCGACCAAATATATATATATATATATATATATATATATATATATATATATATATACATACGTACATATGCATGTCCATGTCAGTATGTGTAGTGTATGTGTGAGTGTGTATGTGTGTGTTAGCATAATAACCAATTATTGTGCCTAAATTGTCCAAAAAGGATATCGAAATTCATTCAGGAAACACTTACTTGTATGTTTACTGTTTCCACTGTTTGAACAACTCCTAATTTAACAAAACGTACGGCAAGTAGTAAACCTCCATTATAAACAACTATTTAAAATAAAAATTCTTTCTCATCAGGGGTTATGTGTGAAACAAAGCGAAGACAGCTTTTGTTCCCTTCTATTGTTTTCTGCTAATGACTTTCAAGTAATCGGTACGTCACAAGCACAGGTATAAATTAAACCCTATAGTTTAAATGAATCGGTAATTGAAATTACTGACATGTTCCTGTGTAATGCTCATCTAATTGCAAACGGCATAGACCCCATGCTACGCTGGTTGATCAGTGTGGACGGTGTTCGAATAAAATATATGCAGGATGATATCGTATCTCAGCATATATTTACCTTATTATTTGTTTAGGGCGTTCCTGTGTACTTTGTATTGAGAAAATATCTCATTGTCTTAGTAATTTGTACAGCCTGTTTGCAAATAACAAACCTTTACATTTTACCGTCCCTATTTTCATTGCTCTTGAATTCCTTACCCCTTTCAGATGGTTCGTCGCTTATGTTATTTAAATTGAGCCAATGTAAACCTGTATAAAATCGCATGAATTAAAATGCATTACTTTCATGTTACTGTTAACTATGTTAAGACAGTCTTTCAACTGCAGATAAGGAATGTAAGAATCTCTGGTGGTAATATAAGTTGTAATTTTGGCGTTGGACAACACTGAATTATAAAAGAAAGAAATCTGATCGCTATAGTGGAGGCGTAGGTGTGTTCAGTTTTAGTATCGAGTGGTTCTGAAGAAAGACCTTTCTCATATATATTATACAATATTGATATAGTTAAGATCTTCCAACATTATGTTGTGATTTAAGTTGTACACCTTTGTTTCGATAATAAACTGAGAAGTATTTAATTATTTTACAAAACTATTGCCTCATCGGAACGACTCACTTATCTCTAATGTATCTAGTAATGAATAACTGTTTTGAGGTTCATGTGTTCATTTGTCTGAGTTTATAACGCTTCACATGTAACAGCTACCTCAGGAGTTTTGCAAGCTGTTTATAAAATGCAGTTTAATCCGAAGCATAACATGTCAAACCTTCTGTTTTAAACACAATCGTGTTTGTTTGCTTTACTGGTTGCAGTCATTTAAGAATCGTGCACACACAAAACCATCCAATAATATAGAATGTGGAAAGAGTTCTCTAAGTTCTAAGCCCATTTAACTTTCTTTTGTTGAGGTAATTACCCCATATATCATACGACGATGTCTGTTCTCCCTTTGTGCGAAAATGTAAAATACTTTCCATTAATATGTTTATCGCTCCTGTGACTTAAGGGTTTAGAGAGTCCGTCCGCATCTGATGCGGGAGGTAGCGGGATCGAACCCCCGCCGAGTCATGCCAAAACTTATACAATTCGTACTTGCAGCTGCCTCATTTAGCTCTCATCATTAAGATGTTAGTATTAAGACTGGTCAGCCTAGTGTCAGGATAATATGAATTGTGGGACATTGTGTTACATGTCTGAAGCATGATGCCCCAGTGTTAGACTTCACTAAAAACTGCCACACTGCAAACACCGTAGCGATACGATATAATAATTTGTAAAGCTACGTTAAAAATTAAAATCGCACACATACACACACACACACACACACACACACACACACACACACACACACACCACTAACTCCAATTCTGGAATAATTGTAAACGGCTTTAATCCCCCACGGTTAGCAATACATTTTCCGTTATGAATTCGTAATCCATTTGAAAATAAGGTTGGGCTGCCTTGAACTTCTAGCTCCGGTCCCATTGTAATGCCTACATAAGATAAGACTGAATGTTGCGTTTTAAGAATATGTGTTTTGTTTACACATTATATATGTAGATAAATGAATACATCAGTGTAATTAAAAGTAGTTTTCTCATTGTTTCCAAATGATATGGAGTGTCTGCTATTCAGATATGCAAGCAAGAACTATTCACTTATAAGCATTCAATACAAATTGCTGGATTAACAATCGCAGTCTTCGATGCTTAAAATTGTCTTTGTTTTGGAGGTTTTGTTCGTTGTAATCATATATTTTTAATACCTTAGCTGGTAGAAAACCAAGTCTACTAGACTTTATAGATAAGTAAACACAAGCGCATTTTTTTAAATGTTTCATTTGTTAAACTGATTGTACAAAATAATATGTAAAATGTTAGACGCAAAACCTGATTACAGGATACTCCTTTCCAACCTTTATCTCAGAGAACGTGTCAACTGTCTTTCTTAATTCAAAGCACCACTAGAATAGAAGGCATTAGTTGAAAGACAACCATATAAGCACTCATTCTTGAAAATCCCAAATTCAATTGTTAGTATTATGCAGATACACAAAGAATATTTATCACATCACGGACACCTAAAATGAATAGCTTTGTTCAGACAAATACAGTATAGGATGAAGCTCTGAGATGAGTTTTGTCTGTTGTTGCAGAATATCATACGATTTCAATGTCATGTTAAAAACCTGTTGCAGGGTCAGCTGTACGACTTGACTGGTATTACTGGACTTTTATCCAGATACCGCAGTGTTTCTTGCAAAATGATAATTCTTTATTATGTATTATGCAGAGACACAATACTAATTTTATAAAGGATCTTATTTTGTTTGAATTACGGTGTGTTATTTTTTGCTTTCATTTAAGAATAAACAATCAAATTTCAATATTAGATGCAAAATCTGACCCAAGGATCTGGGTTACCAAGATTTGCCCTGAAAAGAAGTCAAATATATATGATAGCTCAAAAACGGTTCGTCTCGACTCAGAACCTAAGCGCTACAATTTCAATGACACAAATCATCATATTTTCTCAATGCGTCTTAACAAGAAATCAAACATGTTTTGTCAATGCATCCTTACTATGATTTTGCAATATATAAAGCTTGTTGATGCAGCAACATCAAAAGGTCTTGTATGACGTTATACAACATGTTTACACATCAGCTTTGAATTGTTGCTGTTGTTGTTGCTGTTATAAGTTTAACGTCGCTTTACAACACATGCTAGGCTATACATGGCGGCCTGAGGAAAAGCCCGCAAAAATCCCTGGAGGAACTACTGACCCAAGGTCGAAATGATTAACTTCTGTAAAACCTCCTGTTTACATACCAATATTAGAATGACATCTAATAAATGCACACACACACACACACACACACGCACACACACGCACGCACACACACAAACAGAGACAGAAAGACTTTAAAGTTTAAGCTTCCGGAAATTAAAAACTCTTCTGTACATTTATATGGGAGCATTTACTTGTTGTTATGGAGTTATTTGTATAAACACGCAATAAAATGTAGTACGAGCTCATATTAAAACGGCTCATAAAAATCTCTTTAAAGCTTTATCATTCTTTGTCTCTCTGTCTCTGTCTGTCTCTGTATGTATTTATGTCTGTCTATCTCACTGCCTGTACAAGAGAGAGAGAGAGAGAGAGAGAGAGAGAGAAAGCATACCCAGAATATGCGAAATATGTAATATGACTCTCAAGGACTCTATTCTCTCTCCCCTCTCTCTGTATTTTCGTTTACAGTTGTTTATTTTTTAAATATCTTTTAGTTTTAAGGTCGCAAGACAGATCGATGCTAGAGTATAGTGTCTTGATCAGGATACCTATCTCACCTTACCTATGAAATATTAAATCTGAATGTATTGATGAACCGTAAGACACCAAAACTTATGTCGAAACAAAAATACAGTTTATACAATGTAAAAATAATATGAGAGTACGGTAGTAATCTCCATGACGACTTAAGTTGGGTCTGAATCAGCTTTGTTTATCCTATTTCTAATCTTTATTGTCAAACATATGTGAAGAAAGGGACTCCTTGTTTATGTATGTTACCCAGTAATTTCTTCGAGATATGAGGTTGAATCACAAAGAGGGAGTATACTTTTACAACACCACGGAATCACGCAGATATCGGTATAGCTGTTGTGCTATTTCAAATATTTTCGTGCTTAAGTTCTTATCAACAGTCAAGGAGAAAGCGTACAACTACTTTCAAAACAGAATGACGAACACTTTCGGTAACGAAATTTAGACCTCATTTCATTACTATTGTACAGACAAACATACATATAGTATGTGTCATATACGGGGCCAGAGTTTAACCATAGCAAATCAGATCAGAAATATACTTGTTTTTCTACATCAACCCACACCGTCTATTACTGCATTAATATTTGTCTATGCAATCTCCTTATAGCACAAAACTTTTTTTCTTAAACAGATTAAGTAACGAAATTAGCAATTTAAATTAGTATGATGCAAGTCGGGGTATGTGTTGGTGTGTAGGTTGTTGGAGGAAGAATTAAATATGACAGAAAATTAAGAAGAGAAAAGAATTGATACATCTATTGTGACATACATACATACATACATACATACACACACACACGCATGCATGCATGCATACATACATGCATGCATACATACATACATACATACATACATACATACATACATATATACGTAGATACTTACGTATTTACATACATACTTGTTTGTTTATTTATCCTATGATCCTTTCTTTTTTCAAACATTTTTGCTACGTATAAATTTAAAAGGACTGCATATATATGACAAGCTAAAATAATTTCAACAAAGAAACATCGGCCTGAGTGTTTTTACGAATTGTTGGGAACTGGAAAAATAAATATGTACACCGTTTTCATAAATTGCAATCACGACCAGAATATTGACGTCTTTTTCCTGACTGAAACATGGCTAAAACATCTGGCGATGAGCCCAAGTGTGTGGATCTAACACCCACTGGTTACTCCATCAAGTCGTTCCCCCGTAATTCTCGCGGAGGTGGAATTGCTGTCATCACAACGAACTCCATGATAATACGTCTTAACCACACCACAACATTCAATTTCGACCACACATCGTTTGAACTAGTCCAAACCAGACTCACACTAGAGCAAATGTCAGTCCATTTTGTCAGCCCACACCGCCCTGCTCCTAGTAGAAAAAGCAAGCTGGCTGACTCTCTCTTCTTGGAGCAGTTTCTTAATCTCCTGGACTATGGAAATTTGATAGGTGGCAACCTGATTATTCTTGGAGATTTCAACTTTCACTTTGACTGTCCCGGAAACTCAAATACATCAAAACACATACATTCCATTAATGTTTTCAACCTCAAAATGTCAGTTAAACAACCCACCCATAAACATGGTCACATTTAAGACTGGATTCTTCATAGACCTGATGTTAACATTCTACGGTCCTCCCTGGTATCCCATGACCTTGCATCAGATCACCTCTGGATTATATGCCATCTTGACGTATCAGTCCCTAACCCTCCACCTTTATCTGCTACTAAGAGAAATCTGCGTATGATAAATAGAACCAAACTAATGCACGACATCCAAGCTAACCTAACAACTTGCTTACTTCCTACCGCAGAACAATTCGATACTTGCCTGCGTTCATTGCTTGACAAACATGCCCCAGCTACCAAGTGCAGAGTATCAATACAAATGTGTTCTCCATGGTATAGCAGTGTTAGGGACCAGAGTTGCACTGCTAAAAGAGACTGCCGTAAAGCTGAGAGGCTCTGCTTTCTACTAGACTCGCTATTCATAAGCAAATATATGAAGCCACTAAGAAGAATGTCACAAATATAGTCCATGCAGCGAAATCAGCCCACTATACTACTAAGATCATGGAAAGTTCCGGCTGCAAAGAGCTCTTCGAGATTACTAACAAGCTAATGTACACCATTTCCAACTACCTTCTCTCCGGTCGACCTTCCGGACATGTTTGCAGATTTATTCCGTGGCAAAGTACAAACCAGTAGATATAAGCTTGACACCACAATTTCAATTGACTCGTCGTCATCATACAGTTGGGATACAGAATCTGAGCGGCAACCATTAGCAGCATTTGAACCTGTCACTATGGATTTCGTACGTACAATCCTGATGAAGAGTGCACCAAAGTCACGTGAACTTGATCCAATTCTAACATCACTGCTGCTTGAGTGCTTAGATCGAGTATTGTCTTCACGAACTGATGTTATTAATACATCTATCTCATCCAGGGAATTCCCATCATTTTTCAAAACTGCCATTGTATAACCTCTGCTGAAGAAACCAACATTAGACCATAACGATTTAAAGACCTACCACCCAGTTTACAATCTCTAATTCATAAAAAAATCTTAGAAAAGGTTGTTATATCATAGCTTGTATCTCATCTAAATTCAAACAGTCTTTTTAGCAATGTGCAATCTGCATATCGCCCTTGCCACAGTACTGAAGCTACTCTTCCTCTTCTAAAAGTAGTTATTGACATTCTCTCTGCGTTGGATAGCGGAAGGATTACAGTCCTCACATTCCTTGATTTGTCGGCAGCATTTGACATAATAGACCATGATATATTACTTCACCGCCTCTAGCATGTATTTGACATTCATGATACAGCCTTACTGTGGTTCAAGTCCTACTTGGTCAACAGGACACAAATTTTATCTGCAAATGGAATACACTCCAGCTCAGTTGATATATGTTGTGGTGGCCCACAGGGGTCTGTTCTTGGACCTGTTCTCTTCATTTTGTACACTCAGTCACTCTCAAGTGTCATACATCATCATCCAGTGTCTCACCAATTGTACGCTGATGACACCCAAATATACAAATCTAGCCAGCCAACTGAAGTTGATGCTACCATCCAAGATGTAGAGAGGTGCATTTATGATGTGAAATCATGGATGACATGTAACAAGCTGCAGATCAATGATGATAACATCGAGGCCATTCTGATTATAACACAAAGACTTTATTATTCACATCATTTACCTCAAACAATAAATATCAACACCAACATTAAATTCACACAATCAGTACAAAACCTAGGTGTTACTCTGGACAGTACCCACACATTGCACCAACATGTCATGAACATATGCAAGGCTGCATATTTTGAGCTGAGACGCATCAGCTCCATTCGCAAATATCTTTCAGTTAACATTTGTGTGTTCATTAGTAATTTCAAGACTGGACTACTGTAACTCAGTTATGTCTGGTTCATCTCAATATTTGCTAAAGAAACTTCGAAAAGTTCAAAACACAGCGACTCGGATCATCCGTATAGTACCACGATCAGAGCACACTTCCCCGCTGCTCTGTACCCCACACTGGATATACATTCGATCCAGAATCAAACACAAATTTTGTTCTCTGTGCTATGTTTCACTGTCGGACTCTAGTCCAACATACCTATCCGACCTCACCCATGTGTACACACTATCAAGATACTTACACTCCTCTTCTGACAATCGTATACTCATTATTCCCACTATGAAAGTCATATGGACAGCGTTCTTTTGCATAGCAGGGCCCAGCAACGTGGAAAGAATTGCCCACTGAACTTAGACACAAAGACACAGTGATCACATTCAAGAGGGTTCTCAAAACTCACTTATTTCGACTGCAATAACAAACTTAAAGACCTAATAAGGTTTCTTAACTTAAATATTCTCAGCATGTTTTTTAATATTTTCTAATTTCATGGTGTTTGTTTTTGTAATCATATTATTATATGTTTTTTATCTTATAGGTGTTGCCTAATGTTGTAAAGCATAGAGCAAGAACAGAGCAATTTGGAAAGAGTTTTCAATACTCTGGTACAATTCTGTGGAATAAGCTTCCACTACATGTAAAATCTGTTGAAAATATAGGAGTATTTAAGAAAAGATATCATTAGCATGTATGTGTTTCTAATAGATAATGGAATTTAGTATTTTAATACTAAACATGTTAAAATAAACACTAATTATTGCTATCTTCATATAATATGCATTGTTATACTCTCCTTAAGAGGGCCTCAAGGGAGAATAGTCCTTGACTAATGAGTCATCCTCTATAAATAAAGCATTATTATTATTATTATTATTATTATTATTATTAAAGCGCTTAGAGCTTCTAAAGATTATGCGCTATACAACGTCCTCATTATTATTATTATTATTATTATTATTATTATTTGTATTATTCAACCTAAGATAAGAAAATAACTAACTCTGATTAGAATAAATGTTGTGATATATGCTGAGTATTCACATATGTCCAATATTTTATGTTCTACTCCATTGTACCTATTATAGCAGAGACTACTATATGTTCTTTTATTTTTACTGGATAAACAGTTTTTCGTTACGAAACGAAGAAAACTCCGTTCACCGACATTTTGTTCATGAATATGCCACTGTGACAGGAAGTGTTTTTCTTCTGTATATATTAGTGCTGTACAAAGTTTTTGACACCACGGGCCACTGTCAAATTTGTTTTGAAGCCGAGGGCCGCAGCAGAAAACCTAAAAGCAAATACTATACAAATTATTCACAATTGTTTACCTGGTTAAGAAGATATACTATGAAAAAATTGCTCGTTGGCTGGCGGGCAATTTGAAATCTTTCCGCGGCCGCAGGTTGGACAGCACTGGCATAGATAATTCCTTTCCCAATATTTTGTTATATTTCTTATTTTGTCTCTTGTTTTAGTCAGTTGCAGCTTGGAATGTACCAACCATAACAAATTCGTCGAGTTTCTTAGGGCTAAGTTTCTGTTTAGTCAGAAAAATACTGCCATTAACAAGTAGTTGTTGAATATGCCAATGTGTAAGGAAGTCTCATATTTCCTATATAGATCATACTGCTTTTTCTTTGGTAGCTAAATGTTTGTTTTGCAGCACCCATAGCATATTCATTAGCTGCTTAGACAGAAAATGACCATCGTAATTCTTCTATATGTTACTCTCTATTATACCATATCTTTCTTGTTTGCTTGTTCCGTTTATGGCCTCTTTGCAACCATTACATTTGTGTTATTCTGTTTCCAAGAAAGAAGTTTTGATCACATCATTAATTTCAACGATTAAGTTGTTTAATTAACCCAGAAGCGACAGTGCAAAATTGTGCCATTTATCCGTGACACGAAAAGAATTGCTTCGAGATGTATTTATAATAAATCCTTTGACTCAAATTGTGTTTGTAAGTTTAAGTGTGCTTTTTGTTGCAGTATGTACTATTCATACGGAACGACGTTCAGTACAGATGATATCTACATGGTTCCTCTACTCTCTGCAGTCATTTATTGGACTGTCATCCGCTGATACAAAGCTGCAGTGTTTTGTATTACATTTTCATGATCTGGTTTAATTTTGTAAAGATGTTATTTATCTATCTATTTATGTTTATATGTGTGTGTGTGGAGAGAGAGAGAGAGAGAGAGAGAGTATAGCTGTTTCCACTTTTATGTTGTCTTGTCCTGGCATCAAGATAGACGGCTTCAATAAAATCTATCCCAAATATCCCGTACAATACTTACAACGGAAACAAAACAAGAAACGTCCGAAAGAAAAAAAGGAATAAAACTGCACTGTAATACTTTCGATGTTACACAATGAGTAGAATTTCAAATATAATTATATCCCTTTGATATTACGTGCTTGTTTAATATTATCGTTGTTCTTATTAGTTTTTACTCTGACAATTTCTTAGTAGCAATAATCTTTGAAGTGCTAGTACTTGTCCTAATATCAGTGGCTGTAGAGGTAATTGCTCTTTATTGTTTTGAAGACAGAAGACAAAAAAGGAGTAAAAATATAAATCAATTTATCAATAGAAAGTTCCAACGTGTTAGGTTAAAGAACAAAATAATAATCTTGGACTATTGGTTAGGTCCTTTTATTACACCAAAAAAAGGAAGCAATATGCGATTCTTTGGATAATATATATGTGTTCTAACTCTACGATTTTAGAAATTTAATTTCGCATGTGACATTCTCCATTGTGCTTAAATTTGAAATAACTTTATAGGACACTTGGTCTATTTAGGACAAATTTACAAATAATAATCCGTGCCGATACCTAGTTAGTACGCTTCATATTCAGAAATACTGAGCTTGTTGTTTGCCTCCATCATTGTGTTGTACTGGAACTGTCAGGTTCAATATTAATCTCTTGCGAATTGCTTCATATAGGTGGTTGTACAAGAACTATCAGTAGAAGAAAAAAATTGAATTAGCTTATGAATGTGTGTGCGAATTAATTGTTACATAGACAATATTATGTATGTGCTAGATGGTTTTTATAATTTAATTGCAATCAGTGAAATTCTTCAAAATCAATGAAAAGCTGAGTATTTTTAAGTCTAATGGATACATGATAAGGATATGTTTTCTGTACATTGTTGCTTGCATATGTGCGCACCGACTTATATAATGCACACAGTGACAAACTATTGGTGTGTGTATATATAAGTTAGAGACAAGAACACGATAAAATCAACCGTTGAGAATTGTCATATAATAAGTCAAGAAATAACTTGGTTACGCCTGAGAAGGATTGGGTTGTTTTCGTGCTATATGCGTACAACGTTACTTAGGGTGGATAATTGTTTTCTTGTTAAGTGACTGACCTAGCATGCATCTCGTCGTAGACCCCTTGCGGCGAGACACACAAAAATGGCGGTATGCATAGTATTTTACCCTTGCTAATACTCATTTTTCTGTATATTTAAGGCAAGTTTCTGTTCTAATCGGCACATTGGTCTTTTGGGATCTTGTCAAGGAGTGTATGCTCTCCATTTCATTCTATATCCATAGGGATAAGTGTTACATTTTATTTTATTTGCAAATTATTGCACCTTGGCGTAGTAAGCGGATTGAAATGATTAAAAACATGATAATATTTATTCTTGATGCTGTAACATAATGTTCATTTGTTATTTTTGTTATTTTGTTACACCTTAGCGCAATAAAGGGATTGGAATTGATAATCACGCGGAAATGATATACATCATGGTAGACGTTTTCTAATGTTTTGTAATATCATTGCCTAGTGATTTGATCCTTTGTTGTATCGGTTCGTTTTTTTATATATTATTCTATCTTAGTATAGTATAGTTTATTGAGATTTACAATCCACTATTGAGAACATGGTGATAGCTAAACTTAATGCCACAACATTCTGTTCATTTGTATTCATTTAGTATGTTTTGCGCCTTGCCGCCTGAAAGAGGATTGAAATTGGTAGTCATGTCAAGTTATAGCTTGAAGTCCCTCAACATTTCCGGAGTGACTGGAATTTTCTATCACGTGGACGAGATGGAAAAAATGCATGGATCAGTTTACACGCAAAATGTATCACAGTGTTGTTAGTGTTTGCTTCAAGATGCATTCAATTATCATTGGTCATGGTTTAATTTCGCGTTACAGATGCCATGGATGGTATGCGTGGAGCAGTGATTCATACTTTGTTTTTAAGTCTGGTGTCAAATTTAAGACTTCATATGAAATTTTGAATAAGATGATTCATAATGGAGTGAGTTCGGATCTGTTTATTTTGGTTTCATCCTAATGATATTGTGCTAGCCATTACGCCCTTCAAACAAAATAAGTGAATCGAGAACTTGATAATTCTGAGTTCTCTGATTCGGATTATTTTGCAATCAGGCTGTTACCAAATATCCATTGTAGAGTTATGGTTGTTACTGTTGACTGAAGATAAATGCATTTGTATTAAATTGAGTGTACGCGATAATTATTGCAAAATCTTTATATTATTCGAAAGGATGTAAGATTTCCAATTTGCCAGTCACAAAGCTCTCCTGCCAGGCTTCTTGTTAGAGTCTCCATTCTTAGATGGATTGGTCATCCAGAGGGCACTGTTTCTCTTTTTGTGCATACAATAATTATTGCTGTAGTTCTAAGGTTTTGTAAAGACAAGAGTGGCTAGGGTGATTTAGTATTTTAATTTAAAAACATTCTCACTCCATGTGTTCCTTTTGGATAGCTTACATGTTGGCTTATCCATGAAAGGATTGAAATTGTTAATCACGCGGATGTGATTGAAATCATGAATTACTGAAATAACTTTCAAGGGATAGGAGGTTTATTTTCTGCGGTTTGTGGAGCTCTTTTAGCTAGCGCATGCATAGATAGCTTTCCCATCTGATCAAGTTTCCACTATCCATGTATTCTGACGTCTGGTTTATATTGATATCATCATAAATTCAACTACGCATTTGTATGAGTTATCATTTATTAAGTTGGTGTACAATAAGTTTGACTCTTCGAAATATCCTATTTTATTTATGTTTTTCCAAAGGAATTTCATGCCACTTGTGACTATAAATAGATACTAAAACATTTTCTTAAATAGACTTTCCTACAAGTTGTGACTATAAATAAATGGGCATTGGCGTTTTTCCACATAGTATTTTAGGTTGTATAAGGAATAATCTATTTTGTGAGATTTTATCTCATTCTCATCCGTTTTAAGCTAACATAGAGCGCTTGAATAGTAAATGTTATATGACAGATGGTATAGTGGGTGTAATGGATATTTGTTTTTGTGATGTAAAGGATAGTTTGCGAGATTTCATCTCCTTCTCTTACATTCTACGCCAACATATGGCAGATTGGATAGTGAGTATGCTATGTTGAATAGCATAGTGGTGTGATGGATATTTTTTATGGTGTAATGGATAGTCTTTTTTGTGAGATTTCATCCTCGTTTACATTCTGAGATAATAAAAAGAATAATTTTGGAATAGTGTGTTTAGGGGTGTTTTAAACGGTATAATTGAGGTGATGGATAGTTTTTGTGGTGTAAAGGATAACATATTTTGTGAAATTTCATCTTCTTCGCTTATATTCTAAACTGACAAATAACGTTTAGAGAGTGTATGTGTGTGTGTTTATGTTTTGGTCTTTGTTTGTCCCTATACCACCCATTGTATTGCTGTCAAATTCATTTTACCTGCCTACCTACCTACAGTAGCGCGTAATCAGTTCAGTCACTTGCATCACTGTTGCCATTATTCCCCTAGTGTGCAGTACAGTGACGTCATTGAAGCTAGACATTTTGAAGCTTTAAATATAGACTTTTTACACAGAACTTTTCACGGGCTGTAGCTATAAATATATACTCTAGTTTTTGATAGGATTATCTCTCAAGTTGAAGCCATACATATTTTAATAGGATTTTGGACAGGAATTTACACAAGTTGTAGCTAAAAATAGATACTAGGGTTTTAAATAGGATCGTCACAATGGTTGAGGCAATAAATATATTCTTGGTGTTTCCATAGGATTTTCCACAAGTTGTAGCTAAACAAATATGGAAGGATGAGAAAAAGAAGAAGAAAAAACAAATGTCATGGCGAAGATGAGGTGCTGGTGGAAAAAAGACAAAGGGACGAGAGAATGTAGAAGAAACTAAACGGCCCTTTTTAGGACCACTCATATGTGTAGAAAAGGTTTCTTTTCTCTCTTGCTTAAAAATTGTTTAAGTTGTTTTTTAGTGTGATAGATTTATGTCCATAAATCTATGCATGTCAATATCTCTGTCTATATCTTTAACCATTTCTTTAACCGCTTCTCGATGCCTATGGCTTTATGGCTATGTCTCTATTTGTCCCGTACCCATAGAGGAGGACATATTCAGGTCCGCCCATTTGAACGCTGTTCCGCTCGATTAAAGTGTGAATTATTGTGTACCAAACATGTTTGCACTTAATAAACATGTGTGAGACTTTTATGCAGGTTTACATAAAAAGCCAAAACAACATATACATTTGATTAATTTAAGGAAATAAAATATAATTTGCAATAAGGAATTTGTATAACTTTGTAATCTACGCACATCTCGCCCATTCCCTAAGTCTCACTTTTATGGTGTGAACTCCGTGCAATAACTAATTGTATTACTGGGTTTAAGGTCCGTTATAAATGGTGTAAGAAAATATGTTTACAGTAGACACGCACACAAGCAATTAGATATTCATATAAGATAAACTTTTCGTTTTCGTTTGAAAAGCGTGTGATATGGAAACAACGAGAACCTGTAACACGTGCGGTCATATTTGCAGTTATCTTATTTATATGTATCCTATTTAAAAGTTATTAAAACAGTTCGATGTTGATAATTGATTTCGTTGCTCTTTTTAACCTCACTGAGCATCATAAATTTTAATGCTGAGAATGTGCATCTCCACTATGATATGCCTTGTATATGCTAACGCAATGTAAGACCTTAGCGAAATAAGACATGTATATAAACCGATTTGCTATAACACGGTTACCATTAGCCTTAAAATGTAGTAAAAAATGCATAATCGACCACCTATATAAATAAACTGTGAGAAGATAGGTAACATATGGCAAGCCCCTTCGTACAATAATATAAACCTGTATTTTGGCAATTATAGACATACTATATCACTTATATATTCATTTATTAAATGGACCTAACAGCAAACAGTACAGACCCCGATCTGTTGTAAGATCATAAACCAGTAGATCAGGGTACGTGGTAATTGGTCTAAATATTACCACTAATAAACTATTTAGACCCACATTTCCTGACGCATTAAGCGACAGCAGATCATGGTCAAGGTTGTTTACAGCTGGATCCGGCAGTTGAATTGTGTGGAGCATTGATGATGGAGTTTGAAAGGGAGTATACGGGCAAGGTTAGTATAGTTAATAAGAACAACTGTGTTTCAAATCGCAAACAGCAGTAGCAATCATAATGATTTAACAGATATATTGTGTTACAATTCGGATAACTAGCATTTCCTGTCTAATTTCCTTATATATATAATGCTGCAAATATTGAGACCCGATATAACAATCAATACTGTCACATATTTTAAGAATATATAGATTCATCAACGAACAGTGCAAAACTAGTACCTAACTAGCCTATGCGCTTTCGACTCTAAGTTAGTATTTTTCAAAGCAAATGCAAAACACAGACAAGCCAGCAGAAAACCAAATGCGTTGAGGTTACAAACATGACTATTTCTACAGGAATACAAACTTGGAATGTATGGTGTTTCAACTAGGTGGTTTCAACTTGATGTCATTGCATTTTTGTGTTCGGCAGTGGCATTTGGAAAAAATCATTCGGAGTCGAAAGTGCGCAGACTTGTTAGAAACATGGTTTTCACTCTTCGTTTTCAGTTTATTGCAATATATTAGTTAATACCTTACACTCCTCGATTCAACGCACATGGAAAGGCTCATATTCGCCATATGGCTTGTATTCTGTTTGTGTGTGTGTGTATATATATATATATATATATATATATATATTGATGGTTTTGCAAAACAACATACACATAGTTTACCGATACTTACATCGAAGATTTTTCAGAAAGGTTGGGGCGCATAGGAATACATTCAGTTTGGGTACGATCATCACAAAACACAATTAAATAAGTACTGGAGTGACAATTACGATTGATAAATTGCAAAATATCTGTCTGAAATAAGTCTACTTTAGATTTTGTGCTTGCAGTTTTCATATCTATTAAAGCAATGTTACAACGTTATGTTATTCGTCTTCTGAGCGCCATAATAAAACTCTAGATTGGTCAAGTATACCCCACTTACTCAAACATTCTTCCGTAAATTATTGATCTGTACTTTCGGTACCGATTCCTTGTAGCACGTTCATTGAATATCATTTGAGTGCGTCTTCATAATGAGGTACCTTATATGCTAAGATAAAATGCATTGCCCAGTTTCTAAATCCGTTTAATTTTTTTTTAAATGTAAGCGATGCTTACACGATACATCTAGACGCACGATATGTGTAGTGTAAATCAAGCGACGACTTCATTGTAGTCAAACTAGACAGCTATGAAGACGATTGTAGATTGGCTATTGCTGATACAAGACGAAGCACATGGTAGTTGGCATGCTTGTTCAAGGTTATCTCTTACATTTAAGAACAGTTGAGGCTAGTAGGTACAAAGGAACAAAGGCTGCACCACGGCACGGTTTGAAAATAAGGTAAGATATCTCAAACCCACAGGTTGCAAAGCTTTTCAACAAACTAAACAAAACTTTACATCTTAAAGGTAGTTCCATGGCTTGCATATAAATTGATTAATGTAAAATAGTTTGTTGTGCTTTTCGGCAATGTATGGACTCCATTATACTATATTTTATTGCGAAAACGCATGCTTATATATAAAACGCGCACACGCAAACTAAAAACATAGTGTGGTGTAATTTTTACTGAGTCGGCCATAAGATAATACACTCTTTTTCCATGTTACATGACTTATGAGTTAAAGGTGAAATCACTAAGTATAGCCACCTGGGTCTAAGTTCCATCCGGATTAATAATAACTGAAAGCAGGAAAGTTAGCAAAAAAAAACCTGTGTAGTACTATAACACTTACATCAACATATTCGCACACACACATATTAACAATTATTGGGAAAGTTTGGTCCATTTTCAGAGAACCATTGCAAAAGAATTTGTATTTCGAGAACGAAATGTATAATTAACTATCACTCACAATATACAATTTGGCTCGGTCTTACATACATACATACATACATACATACATACACTGCTGATTGTCTCGAATACAGACGCTATGCACTTTATGTCAACGATAAAAATATTGTGTAAAGATAAATATCTTGATTTAATTCTACACTTTACCATTACGATATAACAATTTAAAATTACTCTTTGAGTTTACTACATAAAATCGAGTAATGCTATTACACTTGAAATAACCATTTACCTTGTTTTAAATTTCACAAACCCTATAAGCATTGCCAAACAGTTGTATCTTGGGTGACGAGATATCCGTGCGGTACATACAAACTGAAGGTTCATGTGTATGCATGAGAGACATTCTACTGAATACAGCAAGAATACTTAACCCTGATATACTGAATAAGAACTACGTTGCTCAGGCCATTGTAATGTAGACGTCAAATGACCACTATAGTCTTTAAATCTGGAAATCGGTAGCAACATTTTTATGAGACTGGATAAAGATGCTTTAGTTATCAAAAATGATTAATTGGATTATATGGACCTTTTCGTAAAAACATTTTTACTTATTATTCCATTGAGGATATGTTGTGAATGATAGGGAAAACATCTTATCAGCCTTATTGTTATTATTATTATTATTATTATTATTATTTATTTATTTATTTATTTATTTTCCATGGACCTAAGCATGCTGTGTTCAAGATCATTGGGGTACCAAACTATACATTGAGAAACTCTTATGTTTAAGTTTCTTTTAATGCAGAATGGTATTACAAATGTCTACGGTCATTACAGTTAAGCTTATAATTGGTTCAAAACTCGGTTAAGCTGCAGACTTTACGAGTGTCGAACTATTTGTTTGGTTTGTGCTTTACGGCACATTAGCACAAGTATGTTACTTACTGCTGCGACACTCGGAGGAAAGTGACCGAGGACACACCACTGTAGTTTATACAGGCTTGTCCGATGATAAAATTCGAAAAACTACCGCTAGGGTCACCAGTCAGGCATGCAAACCACTGAGCCACCGCAGCTCGAACTATTTGTTCATAAGAGAGGAGATTAACAAAAATGAAATCAGTTAGTTCTGCTGTGTTCGATTTGGTTGATACATTCAAATTGTCGGTGCACTAAACCTTGTTCATCAACCCTTCCCAGGTTAGTAATACTTTATCGGTACTTTCTGTTTAGATTCTGTGTATTGCAGACCCGAAATATCGATCGGTTAGTCGCTATGAGAAGTATACGCCTAGGTAAAAGCCGTTTCCAAAGGACATTAATGTAGATATGTTTAGAATAAATGGGGAATATAAATAATTCATCAACGTTTTACATTTTGAGCTAGATTCATCTTTACTGAAATCCTTCTGCGGTCTGTCAAGTTACCAGCAAATATTATGCAATTGCTGCTAGCATAAGAAAGCGTTTTTGGTGGTTTATTACATATGCAGCGGTAGGGTTTCCATTTGAAATTCGATTTGTTATCTGCGTTGTGAATGTAAACGCAAATTAACAAATTTCCTAGGTGAGGATCGTCAAAAGAAGAAAATACCACTACTATACATAGTTCTGAAACAAAGAAAGTAAATGGAATGCTTGTTTAAAAGTATGCCAAGGAAACAAATAAGACAGAATATTGTAAGTGGTGAGAATAATGTAACATATATATACAATGCAGATTGGAAACGTTTTTAATTTAACATAAAGCACCGTTGTAACTGCATACCCTGTATTAACCACCTTCCATATTTTGTCTTACTGAATACTAAAAATTATATTTGACTTAGACCGACATGTTGTTAAACGCATATAGACTTCTTTATAGTACATATCAGGAATTAATTCAATAATTATAACAGGCATTTATTGTACAAAGCATTTATTCTAACCTATGCATTAGACTGTTTTATTCGCTCTTACAATTGTGCTTTTCTCTTTGCTTATATTATTGGTTATGGAATAAATCAGTGCTTTGTTATTTTATACCGTTTTCGATCAGTGCAGTCCTCTGGACCAACAATCGTAAACCTTATTGCATTACTACAACGAAAAGTCGGATAAGATACGATGACTGTTTCGCAGTTCTTTTAACATGTCCACGTAATATACAGCAAGTATGCACTTCATAATAGTGTGTATCATGAGGTTAGAAGTAGCATTGCCATATCAACTATTTATTATCTAATCGTGAACAGTAAACAATGAAAATATTGGTTGATCGTGATTCTCAACAGTTAAACTTTCAACCGGTACTACAACTGACATTGATTCAACTGATATATATATATATATATATATATATATATATATATATATATATATATATAGATATATAGATATATATATATCATCAAAAAAGCATATATTTTGCAGTCTCATTTCAGCTGAAATATAGCAATTGCCGATTAAAATAGCATAAATTGTGCCAGAAAAACACATTAATCAGCCATATCCATATATTGATGCATACAGTAACGTTTCTTTGGGTTAATATTATTAAAATACCTCAACTAATGTTTTTGCAATTACCTGATACATGATAATCTGTAGTCATACATGGTCTTGAGAATAGGCTGATTAACAGAATGTACAATTAATCAGAGAAACGGTTTATTCATAACGAAAAAACTGGACAATATTCATAGGGTTGGAGAAATAAATAATATCTTAAAGTAGTGCCTAGCTTTTATGCTACCCTGTTAGCATAGATTAGACGAACCTATTCAAAAATTACACAAATTGGTAGCGTAAAAATATTCCTTGAAAACATAATTGCAAGAACATATTTAAAGGTGCGGTGGTGATATATATATATATATATATATATATATATATATATATATATATATATATGTGTGTGTGTGTGTGTGTGTGTGTGTGTGTCCTATAGTTGGAAAAGCATACTTATGTGCATATTTCTCGCCGAAATGATAGATATTTTGAAAATTTCCAAAGACTTTACGAAATTTTGGATCTAATAGCTGAAACCTTCGTGTAAGATACACATTATAAAATACCTTTGTTTCAATTTCAGTTAGATTATAATTTTCTGTCAAGGAAAATATATTTTATGAAGACAAATGGGGACCTCTGCATCTTTTCCGTCTGAGTCAAGGATGAGTGAGGCAACAGTCACAAGGACTGTCTATGCTCAAGACGTTATACGTTCGAACATGGAAAATGGGGACAATCTGCAAACAGAAACAGGTGGGGAGGACAATCTTCAAGTAGTATCAGTTGTAGAAGATCAGAGTGAGGACACAATAGTCGAGAAAAACATAGCACGCGAACAGGATGAGAAAGAGGAATCGATAGATGATATTTATAGGAAAAAAGAATATTTTCTTCAAATTTTGAACAAAGTAATAATACAAATTTGTCAAATGTCAAGCCTACAAAATGAAGATGGATCCTTGAGAGAAGATTTGCTGAGTTATTTCGAATTTATCCAAGTTTTTTATCATAAACTTGCATCTCTCTGTCCTTCGTCATACGATGTTGTCAAGAAATTTCGTTGTGAAGCTGGCCAAATATTATCGGAGACAAAAATTATTATCCTCATGTGCAATATAACAATTCACATTTGGAAAGCCCCCAGCAGACCCGAAGAGGAGATCATTAAGATGAATAAAATTCGTATGCTGCAAACTACCCTAACACCTTTATGGTGTTACTCAGATTGCACTCGCGAAGTCACATATGATATTGCAGCAGAAAGAGACTTCCTGGAGACTCTAAAAGAAATCCTTAATGTATTTAAGGTTAAATGCAAAGATGACACAGAAATGGTATGTATTTAACTTCTAGTACATTTACTGGGCAGAACATTTGCAAGAAAGTTTTGCAGCTTTGAAACGTCACAATGCCAATTTACAAAATTGGTACGGGAACATGCTTAGAAACCTACTAATTATTGAATGCTTTGATGATTGTGTTAATGAAAGTTGGCAGTACATGAATACTACACGAGTATCCGTGCTGACAATAATTTTCTTTGAGAACACATATGCGTTAGAATCTTTAAAATGACAATATGGTGCTGATAGTCAGTATGTACTTCGTAATTTAATGAACTGCGCTAACTATTGCCCTTCTTAGCTGGAAATATGATGTTTCAATTTATGTAGGCGTAATGAAAAGAACAACTACCCATGGGCCTCCCCGGGAATGATAGAAAATTATTGGTCAGACACTAGTGAGCGTAACAAATCTTAGCGTATCGCTGTTCTGAGTGTTGTAAAGTATACGCATATTTTATTATCTCTTTTGATCAATATCTCAGATAGCAAAAACAAAGAGGACAATTTCTAAATGTTTACCCGCGACGACTTTCTATTACAACTTTTCTTATTAAACTGTTTGAGCTGGATGGGTGGAGGGATCAACAATATGTTTTATACCTCCTACGATTTATCTCGTTTACTGTAGACGAGCTTTAGAAGTCACAAAGGATCCACGTGATTCTCTCTTGAGCTAAAAATGCAGAAATCAGCCTTTAAAAGTATGGAAACAAAACATGTATTGCAGTATTCAAGAATAGTTAGTATTTGAAAACTGAAATTATATTGATAAAAGTAGTTTTCTCATATATTTTTTCTCTGATGGTAAATCATCCCTATAATGTACGATTTCAAAATATTTTATTCTCACCAAATTGAATAATATTTACAAATACCTACATCCAATACACATACGCGCGTGCAACTCACATACAAAAAAACTGTCACACTGCATACATTGTAGTGATATTACTAAAAATTGTGAAAGCTACGTTAAACAAGTCCAAATCACACAAATATATATAAACATTATACAAAATTTCCTTCTTATTCTAGACTCAGGAAGAAGGATTGTTTATTCAAGCTGTCTTGTCGATATTTCACAACATTTCCAGTGTGGATTCAAATATCAATCATATCCGTATCTTGGACATCAACAGCGTTCTTGAGTCATACTTAGACTCAGATAATGACGAATACCGTTTAAGTGCGTTAGCCACCCTTGCAAGTATCGTCAACGAGAAAGAATGCTCCATTCTCCAGAAAAGACACCAGATAGTGGAATTCCTGTTGAATATATTTGGAACAGCATTACAAAATCAAGATCACAAAAGCAGCGGCGGGCGAGCAGGCTGGTCTGCACAAGAATGTGCCTCCAGTAGGTTTGTTTTTTCCAAGCTGTATCCTTGAATGTATAAATAGGTACAAGTTCGCTGCAACGAATACGTGCATTTTATAACTTAACGTATATATTTAAGGTTAATATCTAAGGTTAGTTATTAAAGGTCTCTGGTAAATGATTATGTCTGGCAAAGAAAAATATTTCACAAATAAATTAGCGAACTAATGTCCGTATAACGTGTCGTTAATCACCTAAATACAATTCGATTTCTTCTACAAAGAATGTGTGTAACACTACACACACATACACCCAATCGCATTTTACATGGTCTACGATTTTAAAGACTTGATCTAAGTCAAGAACGAGAAAGAGAGATAGAGCAAGAGAGAAAAGGAAGATCAAGATGGTGATATTGAATATTATGCTCAACCGCAAAGCCTAGCAAAAATAGTATAACATTTTATCAGCTGATATCATACATATGCTGTGTATCAGTTATGGTCTAATGTGCTTTGCGTTCATACACAAACAATAAAGAGTAACAGGAAAGACTATTTTATGCAACGCAAAATATCAGATAAAAGCTATAAAATAATGCATTCTAGAAATCGAACCTTGTATGATACTCTCTCTCTTTCTCTCTCTCTCTCTCTTTCTATCTCTCTATGTATGTATATATATATATATATATATATATATATATATATATATATATATATATATATATATATATATATATATTATAATAATAATAATAATAATAATAACAATAATAATAATAATAATACTGAGGCCGTTGTATAAATGTATTGTTCAACTTTACTATTTCGCTTCTCCTGCACCACCTATCGAATGCATTCGTCATGTAATCTTCTCTTCAAACTAGATGTAACAAGTTCAACGGAAGGTGTTCGAGGTTCAATGACATTTCCTCGATAGGTATGAGGAAAATATATCTAACCAAACTGCACAATATCGGCGAATTTCTATTGAAACGTGCATGATTTATTCATTAAATTATAACTACTTTATACAGCGATGAGAGAGAGAGAGAGAGAGAGAGAGAGAATAAAACCATCAATTAACTTTTTTCCAGCGGTTCGCAACCTGGCTAGAAATGATGCCAACAAGAAACTTATCGTGGACATGGGATGTTTGCCTCACTTAGTTGACTTAGCTAAGTCTGCGACTGTTGACGAGCAAAGAGGTAGATATATACATTTGTAGTGTAATGTGTTTTGATGTTCTATATTTGTGAAACACAGCAGATATTACACTGTTGTGTCCTTGATGGGCTAAATAGTAACAACTTCTGGATCCATACATGCCTTTTGTTTTAATATTACAGTCAAAGGCGATTATATGTTTGGCAAACAGTATTATTGATATTTTAAGGCTATTTATTGCTTCACTATTTGGTTTGTTTTTAATACATTAGACCATATTTTCAATTTACGGCGCAAACATAAATCCTAAAATTAAATTCTTTGGGGAAACTTTTAATTTAACAAACAAACATTAGAGAAAATTAAACGATCAGCAAATGATATAAGAAATATGATATGGCTTCTTGCAGACATTTTATATTTGACGATTTATTTAACTCTGTACTTGATGGCTCATTCTAGGTTCTAGCTTCCATTAATTCACGAACATTGAACATCAGTGTACAATATTCTTTCTGAATCAATTAAGGAATGTTGGCCATTGTTCAGTGGGAAATATCATCATGTTTGCAATCTACATTTTGTGGAAGATGTAAAAAGGGTTGAATTTAGATCCACACTGTATTTTCCCATAATTCTTCTTTGCGTGATCTGGAAATATTCGATATTTAAGAGCTGGCTAAAAGCAATCCTATGTTGCAGTGGTTTTTATATTGAGCATAAAATCAGTACTAGGATCGCAATAATGAATCCTGTGGATCCTTACTGGTTAAACTAATAATGCCAAAGAAGGTGTGAAAGCTTGTTCATCATCACTGCATGATTAAACATGTTAAATGCATATTTTCAAAATTAGTTTGATGAGTCTGACTATAAATATATACCCTATAGGCATGCTGCAATTTTTTTAACCACTCAGAGGCAGTTTCTGCTATGTGGGTTCTGTCTTTTGACGTGGACAACCAGAAGAAGATGAAGGAAGATAAACAACTAAACATTTTAATGTTGCTGAACGATCGTAAAGAAAAGTCTGAGGACATACAAATAAAAGAGGCTGCTGAGGGTGCACTTTGGAACCTTGAACAAAAAGGTAGGAATGCGAGGATCAGACGAGTTTCCGTGCTATACTCATTGTTCGCGTGTGCTTTACTTTAATCAGGAATCCAACTATATATCCATTAAATGCTCACTACTTCAGTGTGATTCAATAGATTTTTACGTTCTATTCAAAAGTTTCGACTCTGTCTCTGGAACTAAATTTTGACCGATGCATCACATTATTGACGCAATCTAGGAACATATTGCCACTAGTCGTGAACAAAATATTAGAGGATGAATATAAACCCTGTAATATAATTCGTAAACACTTTGGTATAATTTTCCAGAGCTATGTAGTAGGTAAATTTACCCACGCAAACAACAACACAATATTAAACTGAAACTTTAAAACCTGTATCTTAGAGAGCACATTTGTAGTGAAGGGGTAGGTCAAAATATCGTTTGTATTGTAGAATTGGGAAACTTAGTTGAGTGGTTTACAGGAGGAATTCATAATTGGATTTAAGGGGCTATACTAATATGCATGTATGGATTGTTTTCCACTCTAAGTCTACATAATTTAAAATTAAAACACTCCAATTTTTCACAACGTGTATTAATTCAAACAGCTCATCTCATGTGTTGAATTCTATTTTATCTAAGTATTGCGCGGAAAACACCTAGTACGTTTCCATTGCTAGACAATATTGGTTACATGATTAATCTGTTAATCATTAATTATTTTGTGTAATATGCGTTTTCTGTTGGATCCACGTATGTAATATTATTTGCAGTTGTAATAAATAGTTCTTTCCTTGATTCAACATTTAGTTAAACCTAAGGAAATGTGGAAGAAAGCTGTAGCTGCTATAGTGAAACGAAGAAGGCAAAATGATGTAGACAATAGAGACAATGTTAGACGAATAATGATTAGTTACAGCTGGAAGCACCAGAGCGAGTTGCGAAAGATTTGTTACCTACTTAAAGTCAAAGGTTACTCCGTGTGGATGGATATTGAAAATATGAGTGGCTCTACAATTCAAGCCATGGCAGAGGCGGTAGAATCAGCGCATGTCGTTCTGGTATGCATGTCTCAGAAATACAAGGATAGTTCTAACTGTAGAGCAGGTAAGGATTAGAAACCTTTGGCTAAATAAAATTTTACACCTTCAGTTAATGTCGTCCTTAGTGCATATTAAATACAATATGTACATTGTTAAGTATTAGTTTACCCCTTGAATTATCATGATGTTATCGTCGGGTAGTTGTGAACAACACACAGACTTGATCACTCATTACGTACCGCCCGCCCCTTATCTCTGCAGTGTGCTTTAAATTTGCACAACGACCTACTCATTCAAGCACATCTTGAAGACAGATGCCAATAAAATAGTTCCAGTTTCACGACTCTGCAGTCATGTCCAAACAAATGTAGCCCCATATAGCCACTACATTTCTAGTACAGAGAGTTGTATCATGGCGCAAAGATGAATCTGTTATATATGCTTAACTGTAAGCAGCAAGCATATTTGACTTGAAGAAACCGAAACTAGAATATATTTTACGTTTATTATCTCAATAAAGTAATTTCTACTTGAGACTGTATAACAGGTCATAGCTCTAAACTATAGTATACTGCGCAACGCATATTATTAACAATTGCAATGATTTGCCTTTGCCGACCATGCTACCATTGTTATTCATAACGGTGAGAAACAAAGCTGTCCAAGGCTCCTTTAAAGATTATTGTTGTTGTAGGGTTTAACGCCATTTCTCAGCACAAGATAGGCTACAAATGGCGGCAGTATCAATGGTGGAGGAAGAACCCAGGAACACCCCGGAAAGAACCACCGACCCACGAGAAGCTACTGGCAAACTTTCTCACATACCCACATTGGCCGAACCCGGGACTCGAAAACACGCTGGCAGAGTGACATGGCAGTTATCCGTAACGGTGATCGCTTTAAACCACTTGCGTACTCGGTACTCCCCTAATCATCATCATCATCATCATCATCATCTAACTTCACAGAGTCCTATCATTAATGTATACTCATATCGATAATAGTCAGCATGCCTTAGAATTCTCAGTAAGTTAAGAAAGGAGAAGCGACACTGAATAAGACAAATTCGTCTGTCTTCTATATGAAAGTCAATACAATGTAGATCTCATTGCATAGCACTTACAATTTTCAGAAGCCGAATACGCATTTAAGAAACAGAAGACTATCATTCCACTAAATATGGAGAGAAGTTACGAACCAGATGGATGGCTAGGCATTATTGTTGGTACTAAGCTTGTGTTTGACTTCAGCGGAAAATACCATTTTGATGAAAAATTCGATCATCTTTTGAAGGAACTGGATCGATCCTTTGGGAAGAAAGTCTCCAGCACTAAGCCTGGACGCGTTATTAGAGAAGTCGTAAGTACCACTAAAAGCCGACAATATCATTTTTTCGTTTAGGTTCTATTTGTGTACAAGGCTAGACAAACTATACTAATTCATTTCCCAATTCCTATATTCAATCCAGACTACTAGAATAATCGAATGAAAAGACGTGATAGTGCAAACATTTAAATTTAATATTAAACGTCCTAAGAAATATTTCGAAACGAAACGTAGATGATAATGAGAGCTCTTTTAAACCTACGAAGTATCGTAATCATTTAAATACTTCTGCATGAACAATGGGCTTTTATAATTTAAATACATCTGGACTTGAGATGAACATTTTGATTTTGGATAGTTTTGTCCACTTTATCCTACTACAAATTTTGCTGGTTCATTTAAGGGATTGAAATGAGTGTATATGGACCTCTGAAATTCTTTTGTTTCCTACAGTCGTCTGATAATACAATTTTCGCTTTTATTTAATTCTGAATTTAATTTAAATTTGACTTCTAAATAATATCGATCACAGACACGGTTAAGGTAATTGGTCTTATTGGCTTATTGGTGGTAGAGCGAAACATCAAGCTAAACGTCGCTTGCTTCACAACGCCTTGTAAGCGTTCATTGCAAAGTACTGGAAGTTGAATGTTGCGTATGTCATTGAATAATGTCACTCCTATATGCGGTTAAGGTTCATATTCACTGAATAATACATTTCCTTTGGCAATTATATTTAACAGAAAATTAAACCGAATTTGTTTTTTCTAGTTCTGCAATGTGTTTTTTTATACAGTGTTAGTTACGCCAATATCAGCACATCTTCCTCAATATTGACAAGCGTAAATATTTTGCTTTAGGCCAAAGACACCGTCGATGCTGTTCCTGTTTCAGTCTCGTCAAGAAACGTGTCGCGTCCAAATTACAGAAAATCTTTAGATGCCGTACGGAAATGGACACAAAGGGATGTGGAGGAATGGGTTGCTAAGTATAACCTGCCCAGGTAAGGGAAACAAGTATATAATAGCCAGCAATATATTTTTAGAATGCATGAATATATATCTATATCTATATATATATATATATATATATATATATATATATATATATATATATATATATATATTTATATATTTATATATAATCTTAGACTAACGATGGGTTAGTGATTACAATGCGATATTCAGGAGCGAAAGGGTTCGGGTTCGAATCCTGCCATCGGACCAGCCTTGGTTAGCTGCCGTGGTGTATCCTTCGGCAGCACACTTTACTCCAATTGACGCGGCTCTAAAGAATCTACTTGTGTTCCTGTACAACAACAACAGGTTTCATTTTAGATTTGTTTATCTCAGAAAATACATTAAAAGGACATAAAGTAGTAAGTTACAGTCATTCTCTATCGTACATTTTTATCTTTCATGACAGAAGGCCGACTAGTACTATCACTAACTTCTTAATGCGAGCGTTAGCTGCTAGTGCAATGTTCATTTCTTTGCTTTGATTCGGCCTGTGTTAAAATACGATACTTCCCAATCCTATTCGGACGCTCTAAATATTAACGCCAAGGCAGCGAATTTCGCGTAAGAAAAAAATAGTGTTATGTAAGTTCAATACTGAAGTGTGTTTTAAATGTGTATATTCTTATACTTGGATTATATTTAGTTTTTATTGTATACATAATACGAGAGAGATAGAGAGAGGGGGGGGGGGAAGCTGTGCCATATATCTAAGCTATAACAAACTCACCATAGTGTTTGGAATAAGGAATCGTTTTCATCAAGATTCATTGTTTTATGAGGACAGAGCTTATTTTGTGATGCTTCCATATTTTTCGATGGATGCCAAATATTTGTTTTATGTCGTATCGATCATATCATCTCGAGTGACAAAAATGCAATGTAAGGGACGGACAAACAAAATTAATATGAAAGTAACCAGTTACATGCATTTTCTTTGGATTAAAGATATTAATCTTTAAGTACTAATTGTAGTCATTAGTAGCCTACGCAATTCCTTCATATGCAATGGATGAATTATATAACAATATCCTGAAGAAAGAAACTGGGAATGAAGCGATTTGCATGTTTTTGAAAACAAAGACATCAAAGCGAAAGATCCCAGGAAGTATTGAACATTTCAAACTATTTTCAACACATAGTGAGTTTTTTTTAGTCTACAGCACTGACTCATATCTGCCAAATACTATAATTTTTATGTTACGTATAGTATAGGATTATCAAAATGAATGACGAGTTTGAAAAGTAGTTTCCACGTTGAATATAGCCGAAATGTAAACTTTAAAGAAGCATGTTCGCTGTATATTTTGTTTTGATTTGCCAATGTAACTTACTTGTCACGGAATGGTGTAAATGTTATTCTTTAAATACATGTACTCGGGTTTCGTTTTTTCCTGTACAACGATTCCCGAGGGTGATTATGTATATGGTCTATTGTATTTCGAAATCGTGAGTACAATTCGTCCTATGCCACACGTGCAAGGTGCTTTCGATACGGCAAAACGAAAAGTCTAAACGTATAAATACTTTACTGTATGTAAAGGGTCTTTACAATACTGATGGTTTTGTCAGCAAGCGGCCTGCTTAAAGGATTCGCACAACTGCAGCTGTAGGGCTGTCTGAGGGTAGGAATATCCGGGGTGCCCGGTGCTGTCTGAGGGTAGGAATATCCGGGGTGTCTGGTGTTGTCTGAAAGTAGGAAAATCCGGGGTATCCGGTATTGTCTGAGTGTAGAAACGTCCGTTTGTCCTGAGCGTTTAAGATGCCTGAGTGTCTAATGTCTTGTGTCCGGAGTGTCTAATGTCAAGAGTGACTAAGGTGACCCAGCTGTAGAGCCGTCCAAGGACCAGGGTGTCCGGAGGGTCTAATATTTGGAGTGTCCGGAGGGTTTAATGTTCCGAGTGATCATAGTATTCCGAGGGTCCGGAGTCTGTAGCAGTTGTGAAATTGATTCGTAGGGGCTGTGGAGCGGATATGGTGTACGGGTAACGGAGTGTATCTCCGTACATGTATTTTATTAGCTGTAGGCTAATTTTGGGTTAGTAAGACCCAGTGTATCATTCAGGATTGGAAAGATAGATGCTATATCCGTTCTTGTGTTTAGCAACATAATTTCGCTACCTGAGCGAATACATTTTGCGTTACTGAACTAATTTATTCGTATTTTTTTTTCCATCTTTGAATCTGTGCATTTTATGTTAAATAAATCCAATATTTGGATTATAAATACGCACACATCTTCATAATCTACTGCTCATATAAATCACCACATTAAACCATATATATGTTTCGTCAAAACGTGTTCTGTTGTCAATCCGAAATATCCCACCCGGTTATCTTGTTACATTACTTGCGAATCACATGGTAAGTTCTGTAAAATATGTACTTATAGTATTGGATGCAGTTTGTGATTCGCTTAGCCCCTCTGTGAAGATGCATCTTTTGTCCTTCGCGATTGGCATTTATGAATTCTTAGCTGAGTTCTAAAACTAGTGTTGACTCATCGAGGCACATGGAAGTACTAAAGGCTTTGAATAATAAAAGTTTAAAAGTTTGACAGAGTATATAATTAAATTTTCGATGCGTTAAAACGTTTCAGCTATTATTCCAGGTGCAATCTGTTATTTCATTATATAAATTTATACAATTGTTTAGAATTCTCGTTATAAATAATGACGATACAATCATGTATATCATTGTCAATATAACTATTATGTTATGCCTCTGAATGATAAAATATGGCTTAAGGGTAACTTCTCAGATTGCATCATTAACCATTCCCCTATTTTGTACAACTGACTGACGATTCCGGTAGTTTTAGCTTTAGCATAGTTTAATTTTTATTCTAGGGAAGAATTTGGATGCTTAAAAGGAAGGGATTTAGCAATGAGATTATTATAACATATATGACGATTTTATTTATTTTTAATATATTACAAATTTACAAAGTAAATAAGACTACAAATACTCATATTGTTAGAGTAATTCAGTTATGCTAGTCAGGATAGAAATGATGAATCTTCTCTCAAATATACATAAAGATTAATGTTGAAATATGTCCCTTTGTACAAACTTTATAGAAAGTTTTCAATATCATGATAATTTATAAAATTAAACATTTATTGCTATGAAGGTTATCTAATATTTCAAAAGGTTAATACTTAAGAAAAGAATAACTATGGAAAGTAACGTGTAATTTTAATTTTACAATACTCTTTATCTGTATTGCAGTCAGCTTCATGCAGATAATTAATCAATTTATAAATCTTAAGCTCAAGTTTATTAAGGCAGTGTGCATTATACATAAAGTACTTCAGTATATATATATATATATATATATATATATATATATATATATATATATATATATATATATATATATATATATATATTAGGGCTGTACCGAACATTCGATTCGTATTCGCATCGCGGCCGAATAGTAGGCCAAATACCTATTCCGTATTCGGCCGAATAGTAGCGGTCGGGCCGAATACGAATAGTGGTCACATGACATCAGTATATGCATATGCGACTGCTACAGCGAGTGGACATACTATATGCTGTGGTTGCCTACTGCCTTGACCGCGGTATCGCAGTGTCAGTATTCTCATTATTTGTGTACAGTGACTGAACGTTAACGTTCAGCGTTTGAGGCTTGAGCAGGTCAATTATTAGTTAAACGTATTAGTTAATTTTACAATAAATTCAACTTACAGTTTGTTAGTTCAGAGTAGTGAATGGGGCCACCATAGGGACAATGGGAATTAGCATTACAGACCCACCCACCCACCCCCCGGGCCACTATAGGGACTATGTAAATTTAACATGGAGAAAAACCCTGGGCCAATATAGGGACAATGGAATTTAACATGGGAATAGAGTTTGGGCTTGTTTAGGGACAAGGGGAATTGAATATGGGAATAGAATTTGGGCTTGTTTAGGGACAAGGGGAATTTAAAATGGGAATAGATTTTAGGCTTGTTTAGGGACAAGGGGAATTTAACATGGGAATAGAGTTTGGGCTTGTTTAGGGACAAGGGGAATTTAACATGGGAGAAAAAAAACTACTTTAGGGACAAGGGGAATTGAACATGGGATTTTAAAAAAAAATAAAAAAAAAAGGGTAGGCAATGGAAAGTCAATCTCTTTTCGAGACCTATGAGTGGCCCTGAAAAGGGCCTTTGGTTTCATCATCATCTTCTTTTATTTCCTCCACTTCTGTAGCCATCTTCTAACTTTTGCCATTATTCCGGTCTTCTTCTTTATTTCTCATTCTGGTATCCAGCCAGGGTGACCCATGGCTCGGAACTTCTGTTGGATCTTCATCCAGTTAGCGTTTAGTTTCTCTAGTTCTTCCTTTTTCTTTCTATTTTCTTCTTCTTTTCTTTCCTTTGACCACTTTTCTTTGATATTCTTGACCTCTTCGGTCAGCACATTCCTCATTACTTCTTCCGCTTTCTTAAGCTTGTCTAAGCCCCACTTCACAAAAGACCAATCTGCCCATTATACAATGTCTTCTAAAAAACACCTTACACTCGTCACATAAACTATGGCTTCTTTCAACTTGCCCACTTTCACATACGGTGGGTTAATGAAACCTCTGATTCTCTTCTCCTCATCCTCTATCATTTCTTTCACAATATCGATGGCTAAGTGGAGGCTGGTTACTTGTCTTGAGACGGAGTCTTTTGTCACTGCATGCCTCCATTCCTGTTCAAGCCTTTCTGCTACATTCAATCCATCCACCATCCAATACCAACTTCACATAAGGTTGTTATACAAAGCTGAAGCTGCTGGCATCTTCTTGTCTGCTTATTCCGTGGAATGGGCTCCAATGGCAAACACTGTTAGTTTTATAGTGAAAGCGCGGACGTGATGGAAAACATCCCCCCTAAAGCCCAAAAGTTATATTACCTAGATCATCACTTAAAACGTGCGGACGTGAAGGAAAACATCCCCTACTTTTCTCATTTCATATGATGTACTATCGACATACGTGAAGCAGCAATAAACAAACCCCTAATCTACTATTCATACACGCAAAGCATTAAAATGAAACCCAAATCTACTATCCACACAAACGTACGTGAGCTCTTACAAACTCTCTCTCTCTCTCACACACATACACACACACACACATAAAAAACACACACTCACACAAATAAAAAGAGTCAGTGTTTATATTCACACTACTCTACATACACACATTGTCAAATTGATTACTATTTCTTTTCTAAAGGTTTGGGAAACCCTGAAAAGGGCTGTTTGTTTTTGAACTCCAGATGCACCTATTTAATGCTGGCACCTTCCTGGCCTGGCACCACACACACATCTTCTACTCCAATCTTTCCAGTTGACTCGTTTGACTGGGAGCGCAGAGGGAGGATGATTAGCTTCATCACCCAAATCCTCTGTCTCTGGTATCTTGTAAGCCATCCTCTCTCCTATTTTCTTTTCCTCCTCTTCCTTTTGTCTTCTCTCCTCCTCTTCTTTCTTTATCCTTGCCTCTTCTACTATGGCCTCCGCGGCCAGTTCATTTACTATGCGCCTGGCATATTCCAGGTACATCTGGAGTTCTAGCAGTTTCACAATTCTGGTATTCATTGTCTTGTCAACGCATGAACAGGGTAGCTAGACTGCCCTGCGAGTTTCAATTTATAGTGAAAGCGCGGACGTGAAGGAAAACATCCCCCTAAAACAAAATTGATCTTACCTAGATCTTGACCAAACAACTCGCGGACCTAAAAGAAACACTCACTCACTTTTTTATACTGCCCATCGTTATTCTAAAAATTTTTCATTAATCACTTCAATATACTATTCACATACGCAAAGCAATCCAATCAAACCCCAAATCTACTCTCCCCACACCTCAAACAGCCAAAAACATGATCTTAATCTACTATCCACACCAACGTACGTGAGCACTTACAAACACACAATCCTATACACAAACACATACACTCACACTATAAAAAAGAATCAGTGTTTATATTCACACTACTCTACCTACACACATTTGCAGATCGATTGTTATTTCTTTTCTAGAGTATTGGGTGGCCCTGAAAAGGGCTGTTTTTTTGTTTTGTTTGCTATGCAATCTTTTAGTTTCTAAGAAAGCGACGTCCTCTGAGGATAGACTTTCTGACGATAGGTCTGCTTCTTCGGAAAGAGAAGAACTCTTTGGTGTCGATACGACAATCGACAAAGCCTATGTCAGGTTCCTGCTGCTGCTGCTGCTGTTGTTGTTGTTGCTGCTGCTGTCTCTGAAGTCTGTACTTCTCTGTCCATTCTTCTTTCTCCCTGTTCACTTCTTCTCTGAAGAGCTCTTCTATCAGGTCTTCAGTGACTTTTAACATTCTCACATTCTCTATCTCTTCAGCTTTCCGTATCAGTATGTCTCTGACCCTATGCAAATTCACGTAGGCTTCGTTTAGCTTAGCTAGTTTGGAGCATATCTTCGTAGGAGGATGAGTCGACAATGGATGGTTAGACTGGAAACTGCCCCGGTTCTTAAAGTCAAAGCGCGGACATGAAGGAAAACATCCCTCCACGGTTTTCGAGCCGGAACGATCAAAACACAACATTTTTATTCAAAATCACTTAACACTAACAAACAACAACTCTAACATTTTTAACAATAATCCAACAATATAGCATCAAACATTTTTTTTCAAATGACAAACATTTTTTTCAATTCACACTCTACTTTAAACAGGGCTGACAACGTTGTGAATGAAATTGTGATTTCCACTGTTGGAAATCATTAGGCCATTGATGGGCACTATGTTTCCTAGCTTGAGATAAAATATAAGCATAATGGTCACAAAACCATCGATCTACTTTCACATCGTTTCTAGAAGAAGAACGAGGATCAAAACGAGTTACTAAATGTTCTAAGGAATAGCCCAGGCTGCGATTATGCAGAAAATACACACAATATTGTCCACACACCAAGGAATCGGTGCCTTGTAATGTCACGTTATTGAAATGGGTGGTCTGAGCATTTCTTCTCATAAAGTCAATGATATCGTCTTCCAAAGGGGGCAATCCGTACGAATCGAAATATTCCACACATCCTTCTTGAGGAAAGTAAACGGCTACCCAGTTGGTTCCTGGGAGATGACTGTCGTCCGTGTTGATGACATAAGCTAGATGGTCTTGAGGTTTGCGATGAGGGAGTTCATCTTTAGCACAGACGACAGGATTCCAAGAAGCCGTATACGAACTGTGGTTCAAAAGGTAATAAAGTTCCCAGGTATCCATGTTTTGTTTTTTTTTCTTCTTCACAAGTAATAATAAGTCATCAATTCGATCCTGACGTTTTGCTTGAAAATGTCTGACAAATAACCGTTTCTTCGTTTCGTCTCCTCACTCTGATTCAGGAGAGCTTCGATGCGATGGATCTCTTGAGTGGTTAATGGTGGACAAGAATGTTCACGCAAGTCTTTATACCACTGATGCAACACGACTTCGTCCGAGATGAGACTCCAAGCTTCGTCCAGATACTCGTCCAATTTTTCTTCTTGACTCAACATCAGGCATTTATCGTGTTGAATTTGACTGGGATGATCGTTTTGACATCCATAGCAATCTTTCTTGATCAATTCCGTCATTTTTTCGACCAAGTGTTTGGCAAAACAGGAGACTAAATGGGCCTCTTGTTCTGGCCATCTCGACTTCATCATGACAACTTCTTCGTCTTTGTCTTGGGATTCTCCTTTCACGGTCTCCTCACATTCCATGTCCAAAGTTTCTCCACTAGGTAAAGAGGGGTAACAGTCTTCCATAGCTTCTAATAGTCTAAAATGACTTCTCTCAAACTGTTGATTTCTATCGTATTATCGAATTCTGCATATAGGATGACGTTCACTGTCTCTTTCACTTCTTCTGCAAACTGAAGTTCCACACGAATCTGGCCGGATTTTATAGGGTGAAAATGTCCCTCGTCACTGCCTTGGTCTGGAGTGAAATCGAAAGCCCACAAAGCATAGCCTCCTGCGTAATCTTCGTACGTAATACCGTGACTGTTGTTGGTCCCTAACTGTCCAGTGGCTTCGTACAGGGACAAGTACGATCTCAAGTAATTCATCTTCTCAAAGTTAAGTTCGAAAGGTCGGGTACACAAGATCTTGCCATCGCGACTGACTTCGATTTTATTAAAGTTGAAGTGTTTAAAATTAAAAGGATTTTTAGTGAAGTCTCCGTTGAAGGCTGAATTCTTGGCCATACCAAGGATTAAACGTTTGGGTAACTGTCCTTGAAACAGATGATCTTCGATCATGGAATGATGTCCAGTGGGATTGGTGAAGGTTTTCACTTCCACGCGTTGTATGGGATATTTGGCGGTCGTTCTGCTCAATGTCTGACTAATGTCGCTTCCCACTTTGGGTAACACTTCCACGCGTCGTACGTAGAGTTTGACCTCCTCGATTTTGCTTTTAGGTTCGTCAGCAGCAGTATCAGCCAACAAATGGAAAGCGGTACTGCTGCGATTCAGTCTCAAGCGAACATTTACCCCGTTCAGCAAATATTTCTCTTGCAACCACATGTCCAAATGCAAACGATCCATCAGTTCTAAACTCTGTCCATTTATGATTTTCTTTCGTCTTTCCACAAAGCCGTCATTGTCAAATTTTTCAAACTTGTTCGCGTCGTCAGGTTCCCATAGCACACGAGCATTGAGATGAGTATTCTTCGCATCTATTCCGTACGTCAAGAGATTTTCCAGGTAGGCACGGTAAGGGTAAGTATCCATGCTGCTGATGACCAGTTTGCTATTCAAGTACAAGTCCACTGAGCTGAACAAGGAATGCATGAAATTGTTGACGGGAGCTATATTCTCACTGTCTTCTACTCTACCATCATCCTTATCTAGAACTTTGACTTTCAAGTACAAGTAACTGCTATTCAGATCGATGTAATCTTCGGGCTGCCTCCTTGATTTCAAACTCGATGGGAGCGGAATCTGTCAAAGAGGAGACGGGGTGAAATTCCACCCATTGGGATTCTTGCATCGTCATCATGGTGGGGGGCATGGCAAACAGATCCAGTTCCGACTTGGAACAGGCGCATGACTCTCGGTGCATCATTTTTTTGTTGCTGTTTCTCAATAATCGAAAACGTCTAAGTCTCGAACGGTTCTTCTTTTCTTGGTCTTTCTAGCTTTAGACGTGTGAAGTCTGGTGAAAGGGTGTTTTCTTCGTCGTCTCTTTCTGCCTTGTCCTTGCTGAATGCTTGATTCGGTAGCGTGCAGGGCATTTATAGGTGTGTCTCGTCGGCCCAAAAGGTCTTTGCCCGTTTGTAGCAAGACATTTTTGCCTGCCCTCATGAAGGCTTCTTTAGGGTTTTGTTTGCCGATGATGACATTTGGAGAAATTCTTTGCCTTGCGTCAGTGCCGCATCTTTCAAGGCGTGCAATCCGCGTGTCACCATCGGTTTCAAACCCGGGGCCACCGAACGAAAGGCCGATTTCAATATATCTCCTAAACCGTGTCCTCGCTGACGAGCAACCCCTCGGTACACTGGATACATGACTTACGAATCGTGGGAGAACCGTTTACGAAAATGGAGTTTCACCGTGACTTTTCCTTTGGTGAATGGAATATTTTGTCCTATATTTCCTTTTATAGCAATGTTGACCGTGTCCAAATACGACTTGCTGACAGGCAAATAATGAGGATGTACAAATTCGCGGTGGATGTGGCAAGTGTTTCCACCTTCCTCGTCAGTGTTCGTTTCAGAATTTACTTTGAAAGGAATGACACGCAGTAACGGCACGGAGATATGTCCCACCACGTTGTACTCCACCACATCGGAGTACACAAACATCAAATTCAGTCCCTGGTTCAGTTCTACCTGGAAACGAAAACACCTCGCAAAATGCCCGTTGTTGTCAATCTCTGCTTTCTCAATCTTTTTGGAGTGCTTATCTGTGATCAAATTGAGGTCTCCACCCAAAATATCATACAATTCAGGGCAAAATTTAATACGTATACTTCTATCCTCACTTTCAAATTTGATGAGTAGACGACGAGACAGTTTGTGATATTCAATGGTGACACGTTTTTTTAGTCCGGTCAGAACTTTGTCAAATGTTGCATAGAATTTGTCAGCGATGGCCTCCACCAGATGTTGACCACTAAAATAATGGCCTGAGTTAATTTTAAAGTGATAAACGTAAAAAGGAGGAGAAGGGTCACTGCTGCTGCGGGGTAATGTGTCCTTCGCAAGAAATAATCTATGTTGAGGAGTGTTCGTCATGGTTTGCTGTACAGTTGGGTCCAGAATTTCGACGTCAAAAGTGTTTTGAGTTTCAGTGATGTTTTTGATTTGTGTTGGGTAAATCATTTCTACCAAAGCCACTTCCCAATGGGCTTCGTGCTCTAATGGGATGGCCTGAGGTAATTTGGCCGTGTAACAGCACAACGTGTTGTGGGGAAACAAATCCATGGAACTGTCACTGGGTAAGGTTAAGTAAAATTAGTTTTGGTGACTCATAATTCCAGAGTTCTGTGGCTCTCCGAGGGGTTACTGGAAGCCACAGGTGTGTCTCCGCCCAAAATGGGGTTGTTATTGTTGTTGGAGTGGTGACTGACACTGGCACTGGACACAAGGTTCCCGTGGTTCCCGTTCGAGGAGAATTTCAGGGAGGGATTAGAAGCAGGTAAGCGATGCAACTGCTCAATAAAATGGTCCACAATTGTTTGTCTCCTTGTTGCAAACTCAAATTGGCGATGGCTGCCCCGATGACACAATACACCACGAAGATTTGGCAGAAAAAGACGATTTGCGTTTTAGGCACACGTTCTCCACACCACACCCACAAAGGTTGTTTTTGTAAATCTTGCAGAGAAGAACTGGGTGAAGGAGTGGTCGACGTAGCTGCGTCTGTGTGAAGGGGCATGATGGTCACTTATTTGTATAGTCGATGACTTGCGAAGCGTCGATCCAAGAATCAAAACTGGGTGGATATCCTTTCCAACGTACTTTGACTTCTTTGACACGTCGTTTGCCCACTTTACGAGTTCTGCGTTCGAGAATGCTTTCGATGTCGTACTCGTCGTCTTCTTTTTTGGTGACACGTTGTAACTCGGGCAAATAAAACGTTCCTTTGAGCACTTCTCCGTTCATGTCTTCCAATTTATAGACGGCAGAATGACGGCCATGCACTCGTCCAGTGACACGAAACAATTCGGTCGTCCAGTTAGGTAAGTAACCTTTGTCGAAAGTGCGTTTGGTTTTGCCAATGCGCACCCAATCTCCTACGGTCAACTCTCCACTTTTCTTGGGGACAGCCCTCGTCGGGGACGTACCATACAGGCGCTCAAACACCAACACTTCGTTCTCGGGAGTCACTTCTTGCGGGGCACGTCCGATGCTTCGATGGTAAGATTGGTTGTACGCTTGCACCAGGTGCGGTAAGATGTCGATGTACTTCAGAGTGTGGTGATGCGTAAAATATTTCCACATGCGTTCTTTCAAAGTGCGTTGAAAACGTTCCACGATGCTGGCTTTGGTTTCGGGATTCTCGGTGGTAAAAAAATGAATGTCACGTTTCTTTAATTCTTTTTGCAAAGCTTGGTTCAGAAATTCGGTACCTTTGTCCGTTTGCCATCGAAGAGGGTGACGACCGCTTTGTTTCAACACTCGTTGCAGGGCTTGCACTAACTCACTGCTCGATTTGGAAGTCAAGGGCACGACCCAGGGAAATTTGGAAAAGACGTCGATGACACAAAACAAATATTTGTAGCCACGATTGTAGCTGGCCAAATGAGAGACATCGGCTAAATCGGCTTGCCATTGATGATCGATGCCTTCCACTCGGGTGCGACCTCTGGCAAACTTGCGTCGAATGGGTTTGTGTAAAGTGTAGATAGCTTGTTCTTGTAACCATCGTTGCACTTGAGGTAAACGGAGACTTTTCAGTCGCATTTTGGCAGCACGATACAATTTTTGAACTCCTGCGTAACCTGCAGGATGCGAGGGATCGTAGCAAATGCTGGCTAAGACTTTTTCCATTTTTTGTGTTTGTTTGTGTGTTAATAAGTCACCCACTCTTCGGTGATGCTACTTTGGGTGGGACGAAAGGGTGGTTTAGAAACGGATTTACGTGTCCGATGGGCTACCGGAGTAGAAGTCGAAAGTAATGGTGGTGGAGGTGGCAATGGAATGGCTTTGGTCTTCTTTTCTTTTTTCACTTCTGGTTTCCATTCTTTCTTTTTCACTTCTGTCGAAGGAGGAGTGGACATCATCTTTTAAACCCAAGCTTTCATTTCTTCTCGTTGGGGTGTGGGGGACGGGGTCAACAAGGATGCTGCAATCTTACTTGAAATGGGTGCTGCTGACGGTGTTTGAAACACTTCTCGCATCTCTTCTTCCTCAGGCCTTCGTGGGGTAGCATCTCTGGTGACCCGTGGGGATGGCAGTAGTGGTGGTGGTAGTGGTAGTGATGATGGTGCTGGACTTTTCATCAAGGTCTTAAAATCTTTCAGAGTGGGTAGAGCTGTTTCGTCTAAAGCTTTCTGGTGAAAGAGTTGCAGTCGTTGCAAGAGTTGACCGTACTTTTGCGATTTTTCTGTTTCGGACAAATCTTGGCGATCCATCAAGGACTGCAATTCGTGTTGTAACTGGGATATCTCGCTCAAATAGGGATTGGGAGGTAAATGCGGGGTGCGTTGTTCTTGCCAACGATGGTATTCCATCCATCGTTTGTAAGGCACTAAAGCTAGTTTTCGTCCTTCCATGGGGTTGTCAGGGGTCGATTCTGAGATCTTGGGACTTCCGAGGGCCTTTTTATCTTGCTCCCACCAGTCCTGCCAACATGGTTCCCAACACTCCTTTCAGTAAGGGGCCTAACAAGAGGGGTAAAATGCCTCCACGTTGGACCAACATCTTCTTCTTTTAACGAATGGGAATTTTCTTTTGAACCATTTGGCGAAGAATGTGACGATGTTTGCCTAAGCATTGTTTCTGGTGTTTGGACAAAGGGATCGTGCCTTTCAAGACGTTCAAACAACATTCGCACACGGTATCGATGATCTCTTTGGAGGCTGATTAAATGAGTTTTTGTCGTAAAGGTGGAGAAGCTT